>CM019219.1:267996-320496 GCA_009741485.1 Malurus cyaneus samueli | reverse complement strand
CTCAGCGAGGAAAAATATCGCCAAAAAAAAAGTTACAGAGGGGGAAAAGTGCATTTAAAAATAAATCTGGATAACTCGGTGGGATTTTTTTTCCTCTTTCCTCTCTCCCTCACTAAATTAATTATATCAAACATCTGTTCCCATGACGTTGTCCTCGATGCCACACACACCACTGAATGATCTCAACGCTGCCTCGACGAGCAACAACACACCTTTTTCACTTTCCCAAATATCCTCCGGTAATCGGGATCTCAATTAGCAGCTACCTGATTTACTCGCTCAGGTAAAATAAAAGAACCGCTTTGCTCACCCCCCAAGCAAGGGGCAAAATACAAACTCAGGAACTCGCGTGGTAAGAAAAGCGTAAACTTTCTCACCTGTTTGGTCATGGAGTCTATTAGTCGAACGTACAGGTCCTGCTCTGTTCTAACTCCTGCGGAGGGAAAGCAGACACAAATTCCGATCAGGATTTCGGTAGCGAATCACCCCAATCCCACAAGGAAAGGATGAGGTCAGGCAATTAACCGCAGCGGGCAGGGATCGGCCCCGCGCCGGCTTCGAGGAATTCAAATTCAAAAAAAAAAAAAAAAAAAAAAAAAAAAAAATAAAATAAAATTAGCCAGATCAGGCGGTGACAGAACTGTGCTCCGCTGCTGATCGGAGCCCGGGGCCGTGGCCGAGTCAGCCCCCCCGGCCGGCTCTCTGTGGCCCACGGCCCGGGACACGCGGGACCCGGGCGTGGCGCTGGCGGCCCGCGGGTTCCGCGCCGAGGAAGCCTCGCGACCGGCGGGCTCTCTCTGCCACTCACCCCATCCCATAATGCCATCAATTCCAAACTGAAAAAAAAAAGTCCCTTAAAAGTGCCGCTCTGCCCGAGCAGCCATCGATCCCCTTTTTTACTTTCATTCAGCCCACCGGTTAATCATGTGAAGTACCATTGACTTATCGATCCTTTATGTTTTGTTTTCCTTATATGCCAAGGAAAGAGCCGTGTTTACACGCGTGTAATTTTAATCTCGAAATCTTTATATCCTTTATCCCCCTCCTCCCCCAGAAAAAGGCCTCGGAAGGAAAATCAGACTTTTCTGCGGCACACGGACGCTCAAAAAGGAGAGAACGGCAACTTACCATTGCTATACAATAACTGAAGTTTATAATGAATCCCATTGTTAGTTTTTTCATTGTTTGGCTCCTGCAAGTAACGATAAATAATTACATTTAGCATGAAAAATATCGCCCTCCTCCTGATGCCCATTTTTCTCGTCCCTGAAGCGGCTCGGAATTAACAGTTTGCAGAAATTCAGCCCACGGTCACTTTTTTTTTTTTTTTTTTTTTTTTTTTTTTTTTTTTGGTCTGTGTGTGGAGCGTGATGATGTCATTAGCTCGGTGCAATATGTATGTTTTGCCGTTTTCCCGGTGTTTTCAAATAAGTCGGGGCCGCGGCGCTAAGTTTGTAACCCCGGGGTCTATTCGGAGCGGCCGTGAGACGGGGGAGCCGCACGTGGCGTGGGCGCCGCTGGAGTGCCGGGAGGGCTGCCGTGCTGGGAATGAGCTCTGCTCCATTCAATTACGCTTAAATTTGAAAAAAAAAAAAAAAATTTAAAAAACAACTGGCAGACTTACTTTCTCTTTCTCCACAAAGTCCACAAAAGCTGTTCTCTCAATCTCCACCGGCTGTCCCTGCCTGTCGTACAGAGCTAAGACGAAGTGGGAAAAAATTGGATTTTCTGAGATTGGAAGGCGGCTGTTTCTCGAAATGTGCCCGAGCCAGCCCCACGCCGCTGCGGGAGAAAACAAGACAAGGCGTGGGTGAGAGCGGCGGGAAGGGGCGCGCAGGCTCCGCGGCCGCGGGGGCATGCGGGGAGCGCGGAGCGGCGCGGAGCGGGGGCTGTAATGATACGCGGGCGGGTTAGGGGGGGGGGATTTACGGCCGGATGAGAAATACAGGAGGAGAAAACCGCCGGGAGAGGATTTGGCAGACGTACCTTTGGGCGGCCGTGTTAGCATCCACTACCCCAGCAGTATGCATCCATGAGCGGACGGGGTTCATCCCACTGCCCAGCGGTTCTTCTTTCATGGTCGTCCCACCTCTTGGTATATTTTCCTGAATCCCAAACATTAAAACAAATTTGGGCAAAACCAGCTCCTAACCAAAAGGGGTTAAAATTGAGGGAAATGTCAGATACGGGGTGGGTTGGTTGTTGCTTGATTTTCTCTCTCTCTCTCTCTCTCTCTCTCTCCTTGGCGACTGGAATATAAGAGATGACTTTACTCCCTGTGATCAGTAGGAGAAAAGCCCAGTTCAAGTCTTGCTTCCTTCTTCAATCTGTCCTGTATTGGCACGACATAAACAATTTACTGAGTACTTCTGTGCGGCGAGTTGGATGGCGTTCCAGTTTGGTGGTTTAAAAAAAAAAAAAAAAGAAAAAAAAAAAAAAAAAGAGGAAAAGTATAAACTGCAGCGCGACCTGCGAGATGGCTTTTTTTGGGGGAGGAGGAAAATAAATATATTTGTTTTGTTGTTGCAGACGCGCTCACGTGGTGTATCCTAGTAAAACCGGCTCGGCAAAAAAAAAAAGCTTCAGGCACTGCTGAATCGACACTTTTGGCAGGTTCTCCTGTCAAAAGACAATAAACGGGGGAAAAAAAAAAAAATCCTGATTACCGCGGAGGTGTTGCCGGGCAACGGGAGAACGGGGCGCGGGCCCGTGGCGGCTCGCGGAATGGACGGAGGCGCGCAGAGCCCGGCCCTCCTTCCCCGAGGAGCGCGCCCCTTCCCGGGGCCGGGCCCCGCCCCGCGGGAGACGTGGCGTCATCGATGAGTGCCAGAGGGCGTGGCCACGCCATTATGGAGCGCGGGGTCCGGCGCGCGCCGACCCCCCCAGACCCCCCCCCCCCCGCGGAGGGGACAGCGACAGCGACAGCGACAGCGAACGCACGGGCCGGGAGCGGCTGCGGCCGGGGGAGCGCGGGATGGATGTTTGGGGTGCGGGCTTGGGGCCGGACAAAGGGTGGCATGCGGGTGCGCCCTCCGCGATCGCCGCGCCTATAAATGCAGAGCGGACATGGCCAGAATACCTGTGTTTGAGATTCATGTGCGCACACAATAGAGCCCCTGGGGTCCGCCTTGTCCATCTAATTATATATCTCCATATCAATATATATTTATATATCTTTTCCTGTATTTATATATCTTTTTATATATTTATTTATCTTTCTATCTATATTGCTGTTTTATATCTATATTTTTCTCAAGTGATGAGCTTTTCCGCCCAGTATGGGCTACGACTTCCTTTTATTTTTTTTTTTTTACTTTTTTTTTGGTATTTATTTTTTTTGTGGATTTCCAAAGTCCCTGCATTAGTATTTCCCTAACTCGTGGAAAATCGGCGTTCTTATCTGAATGATTCGGTGAAAATCGAAAGTCCCGATTTGTGTTATCAGTATCCCTTCTCCGAGGGGTGAGGGAAAAGGGGAAAAAAAAAAAAAGGATGTGTTAGAAAGCAATCTATTTTGCTGGTGTTGGGGGTTAATGACTATTGCCAAAGATAAGTGAATTATCAAAGCTGTTGCTCTACCCGATCTCAAAATCCATTACATTGCTGGCCGTCTAATTAAATACGTAAGTATAATAAAATCATATTTTATGACTATTTGAGGGTAATGAGATTAGTCTTTAGAAGCGATCGCCACATATTAAAGATGCCACTGTCTATAGAATGTTAATAACCTTAAATCAAAGTGTATGGAAACTATTCATGAGAAATTAAAAGAAAATTCCTGTATTCATAATCAGCCCGGAGCTTTTGAGGTACAGTAGAGCAGATTACAAACCCAAACACTTTTATCGCGCACAGAGAGATACCAAAGTTCCCAAACAATGCCATGCTCGCGGTGGCATTTGGTGGCACCGACACATTTGGGGACCTCGAGCGGGCGCTGGGGGCTGCGGGTCCCCCCAGCCCGCAAAATCCTCCCTCCTAAAAATAAGGTAAAAAATGCCCAACACCGCTTTTATTGTGAGATATTTCCTCAAATGAACAACGCCGAACTTGGGGCTTCCCCTCCGCTAACGAAAGCTTAAAATCATTTACAGTATCTTTAATTCAGATTACACGCGCCAAGGCGATTTAAATCTGATTACCAAATTAGAAGGTTTTAAAACAAATCCTTTTAAATCTGATACTGTTGACTAAGGAGGGGAGAAAAAAAAAAAGTTCCATAAGCCCATCACATAAGGTAACGATCCTGCCCCAGAAAGAAAGGGAGTTTTAAACCTTTTTGACAACAAATGCAGCTGCCCCACTATTTTGGACGATATTAAGCGAAAATGAATGCAAATCTGTGTTCAGAAGCCATCTGGCCAGGAATGGGGAATCAGCTGCTCCTCACAACAGGCTCTGAGCCTGAATCTATTTCAGCTCATTTTCTAGATCATCTGGTCCTGCACCCAAAGCGTGGAAAATACGGTCTTTATCATTCAACAACTTTATCTTTTTTTTTTTTTTTTTTTTTTTTTTTGTCACTCTGGCTGGCTGGAGCTGCCGGCGGCGGGAGCCCGCCCGGGCTGCTGCTGCTGCTGCGCCGCACCGCCCGCACCGCTCCAGCGGCATCCCCGGGGCGCCCGCCCGACAGTTCTGGCTGTTCCGCCGGCCGGAGGGAGGGGAGCGGCGGCCGGGCTCCCCGAACCCCGGCCGCTCCGGGCAGAGGGAGAGCGGCCCCGGCGGGCGACCTTGCGCGGGAGCGGCGCGGAGCGGGGCGCGGCCGGCGCCGGGCGGGCAGGGGTGTGCGCGGTGCGGGGCGGCCCGGCCTCCCGGCTCCGCGGCCCTCTCCTCTCCTCCTTTTCCACTCTCCTCCTCCTCTCCTCCGGCAGCCGTCTCCTTTTGTGTGAATTTACGGGGTGAGCTTCAGTGATCCCCCGCAATTTGCATTTAAATAGCGACATCAAGCGATGCGCGTGCCACACACCAGCGGGTCCCAGATGTCACGGCGGAGCCGCTCAGATGGCGCAGCCAGCTGTCCCCGGCCGGCCCGGCCCCGCTCCGCGCCCCCCGCACCGCCGGGCGGGCAGCCCGCCGCGCCCCCGCGCGCTTCGTTCCTGCCCGCACCGCGGCCGACACGGAACCCGCGCTTTGCGGCGCTTAAATTGATACTTATCCCCCGCCGCCCTGAGAATATTCCAGAAACTTTATTATTTTATTTTTTTTCCCCCCTCGGGACAATCCCCTCGGGACTATTATCTCAATCATTTCACTTTTATTTTTTTTCCTATTATTATTTCTTATTTATTTCTCTTCACGGTTAATCACCCAAAGTTGGAGAGCGGGATTTCTGTAATTTCGCTATTTCCTTGGCCGTGGGCCGGCCCCGAGCTGCCCAGCTCGGCGCTTCCCACCGCACAAACTTTCCCAGCGGGAAGTTGCGGTGGGAGCGGGGAGCGGCGGCCCCGGCCCTGCTCTCGGAGGGCTCGGCCGGGCCCCCGCAGCTCGCCAAGGTCCATATTTCAATTTTATTATTGGAAGGCTCCTTCATTACCAACGCTCTGGGTTATACCGGGCGTAATTTATGCCCGGTATAACCGAAGCGAATCTTTCCAAACTCCCGTGCTGCAGGAGGAGAAACTGGTATTTTCGGGTAAATTTGTATTTTCGTGTGTTTTCAGGTACGGCGGCCCCGCGGCCGCTGCTTCAGGGCGTTCATTCCGGCAGGCGCTTATCAGCGCGGGGGCGCAGCGCCGCGGGGGCCCGGCCCGGCCCTGCGCGGGGGTCGCGCATCCTTGCCGGGGGCAGAGGCCGACGGGGCCCAGGAGCGGAGCGGAGCCGAGGCGGGCGCTCCCGGTGCTTTGGGACACACCGGCCCCGCCGCCGCCAGCCCGGGCCCCAGAGCCCCGCAAGGGCAGGGATTGCGGGAGGGCCGGGACACCCGCACCGCCCGGCCCTGCCTTTCGGGATGGATTCACCGCTTCGGGCTGATTTCAAGCCTGCAATTCACTTCTGAGCATCCCGGCCCGCGGAAAGCGCACGGGGCCGGCAGGCGGTCCAGCCGCCCGCATGTGCCGCCCGCCCCGCGGGAGCGCGGACGGGCAGGGGGCCGAGCTGCCCGCGCTCCGCGCAGACCGCAGGGCGGCAAGCGGCTCCGGGGCTCGGTGCAGGGCGCGGAGAGGTTGTCCCTGTCCCTGCCCTGGCCGTATCTGCTGGCCCTGTGTGTCTCATCGGCGCCGCCGCGCACCCCGCGCCCCTGCGCGGCCCGGCCAGAGTGCGCGACGGGGTGGTGGGTACGGCTCGGGGTCGCGGAACTCCCTGTGGGTGCAGGGCTGTTTTATCCAAACTGGAGCTTGGCGCTGCGCTGCCCCGGCGCTCTTCCGCGGCTCTGCGCCCCGATATTGTTACACCAAAATTAGTTCTTTAAAAAAAAAAAAAAAAAAAAAAAAAAAAAAGGGGGAATATATAAAGAAAAAACGGCGTAAATTTCCGCCGTGCCCGAGAGCCAGCCCTGGTAGTCGTGGGCCAAGGGGAGCTTTTCCTCGGAAAAAACTCCCGCGGGCGCTGCCCGGTCCCCGGCGCCGAGGGCGCGGCGCGGGCGCTGCCCTCCCGGTCCCCGCGGGATGCGGGGCCGCGGCCCGGGATGCGCCGGGGCCGCGTGTCTTGTCCCCGGGGCCCCGGAAGGGGCTGGGGGTCCCGGAGCCGCGCAGGCGGGAGGGGAGCCGTCCCGCGCGAGGAGCGCGGCGGCGCAGCGGGGCCGCGGGGAGTGGCGGCCGGACAGGTCCCATCGTGCGGCGAGAACAATATAAACTGACTCCAAATGAACAAACAAGGATCGATCAGATAATTTCAGATATTATAATTGGCTTTAATTAAACACACTTCGTTCTAATTAACTCTGAAATTTTAGCATGCTTTGGGACGTTGGTGTCTGATTTGATATTGTCAGTCCAGATGTCCTAATAAAATTCAATCCTCCACTCAAGACTTCAATATTCACTAAGAACAAAATGCAAATTAAATGTAAAACCTAAAGTATCGCCAAAGGTATAATCAAGAAAGGTGTCTCAAAACTTCTCACTTTTTATTACGCAGTAGTTAGAAAATGCAGATTACATCCTAACAAGACCTCGACTGAATAATAGAAACCTTAACTCTTTCGTGGTCAGGGCTCGCTCTGCCCTGCAGGGATCCGGGAACATCCTCCGCCAGCGCACGGGAAACACCCGCGGCGCGGGGCTCCCGCACGGACCGGGCGCGGACAACCGGCGGAGCCCCGCGGAACGGGCCGCTCGCCCCGCCGCACTCGCGGAGCAAAACTTCCCTCTGTCGCAATCACTTTTGTCCCCGAGGCGAGCGGCGGTGCAGCCCCGGGCCGGCCGGGTGAGCACAGCCCGCTCCAGCACGGCGGAGCTGCGGGAGAGCCCCGGGTAGCGGCTCCGGGCACCGCGGCGCTCGGCCAGAGTGGGACAGGACAACCCGAGGGGGACACGCACCGGAGGAAGGTCCCCGTCCCCTCGGCCCCGAGCTGCCTCGCGATTTCCGCAAGGCACGGCGCTCCTGTAAATAATTAAAGCCTTGGGAGCGGGGCGCGGCGCGGGAGCTGCGGGGGAGCCGCCCGGTGCCTCCCCGGCCCCGGCCCGGCGGGGCTCGGGGTGCTGCAGCGGGGGACCCCCGAGCTGGGCTCGCGCCAGCCCACCCGCTCTCCGCGCTCGCAGAGCTCCAAAAGCCAGGCTATTCCCACATTAAACATTTGTATGTTTTCCATGCTAATGGAGTCACTTAAAGCTGTTGCTAATTTAACTTTTTAAAAAGGCCACAGCGTGGTGATTTGCATTTTCTTTAGGATATTGAAATGAAGGGAAAACTGCTGGGCGGTGAGGCTGCCCCGAGCGTAGCTGGGGGCCATGCCGGAATGAAAACAGGGAAAGAAAGAAGAAAGAAGGAAACCGCCGCTCTTTCCCGACTGTTAATAAGCAATTTGTCCCGCCGCGATTTACATTGCAAAGACAAACGTGTCGGGGCGCCCGGCCCGGCGGGGGCCCGGGCCGCTCCCCCCGCTCCGCGCTCCCCCGACATCACCCCGCAAGCCGCGCTCCCGCACCCGCCGGCGCGCAAATCCCGCGGCCGCGGGCGACCGGCGGGCGACTCGGGCTCTCCCCGCGCCCCTCGGGCTTGAATTTCCAATGAATTTCCGAACGCCCCGGTCTGGGTAAACAACAAGTGCTGGGATGGCCGCTTGCCTCGGCAGCTCCCCTCTCACAGCGGCGAGGCTCTGTGCGTTGGGACCGTGTGCCATCTACAGGACACTGCGCGGGCGGCCGCGCTCCGCGCCCCCGGCCCCGCCGCCTCCCGCTCCCCCCGCCACCTCCGCGAGCAACCATTGATTATTTGTTATTTCAACTTTTTTTATTTCTATTTTTTAAACAACATATTAAAACTTTGCGGTGATAAAGATTGCGGCGCTGCCTCCAATTTTTAAATTTAATAATTTTTTTATTTTTTTTTTAGATTAAAAGATGTGAAATGTAAAGATAATGCGATTTGATTTGTTAGTCTAACTCCGCGATTTCAGAGTTGATGTCCCCAAAGACCGGGCGAGCTTTTTCCCTTTATTTATTTTTATTAAAACATCAATCTACTCTGGAGCTGGGTGAACTCAGTTTCACCGAGAGAACATAAAATTCTCCATACCAAGGAAATAAGCACCTTTCATAAATCAACAGTATTCCTGACAGATCGATCAATTTTTGGTTGTTAATCCGAAAGGAGGAGTTTTAATTGCTTTCTGCCTTTTAGCCCGGCCACCTCGGCGCGGCGGCTCCGGCAGCGCTCGGCTCGCCCCCTTCTGCGCTCGGGAGGGGGAAAAAAAGCCCCGGGGACCCTTCCGCGCCTCCGGGACCCGCGCAAGGCCGCGGCCCCGCGCTCCTCCCGGCCGCGCAGCATCCCCGCCGCGCTACCTTGCGCGCAGCGGCCGGGACGCGCAAAGCCGCGGGCGCAGCCGAGCCCCGCGCGGCGGGACAGACGCGGCTGTGCAGGGGCCGCAGGCTGCGCGCAGACCGCGCACGGCCCGGCCCGGAGCGGCCCAGGAAGCGGGCGCTCCGCCACCCGCGCCCCCGCCCGCGCCTCCCGCGCCCGCTCGCGGGCGGCCGCTTACCTTGCGCGGGTGTTCCCGGGGCGCGCGGAGGGCAGCGCGGATGGCGGAGGGGGACGCGGCGGAGTGTGCGGAGCTCCCCGCGCTTTAATACACTTCTCAGCAGCGCAGCCGGCCGCGGCGCGGGGGGGACCGGCGGTGCGCGGGGGCGCAGCAGTGTCGCAAGGCGCCCCCCGCGCTCTCCGCTGCGCGGGCGGGGGCGGGCGGGAGGCGCGGGGCGCCCGCGGGGCGGAATCGGCGCGCGGCCCGGGGGAGCGCAGGGGGGCGAGCCCCGACTGGCCCCGTCCGGCCGTCCCGGGCCGCCGAGCCCTCCGCGCATCCCCGCGGCGCCCCGCGCCCCGTCCGCCCCGTCCCGGGACACGGCGGATCCCCTCCGCGCATCCCCGCGGCCGCCCCGCGCCTCTTCCGCCCCGTCCCGGGACACCGCGGATCCCCCTCCCGCATCCCCCGGGGCCTCACCGCTCCCCGGCCCCGCGGCCGCGCAGCCGAAGGCTCCAGACACGCAACAGTTTGTCCCGCGGGGATGCGGCCCCCGGGAATGTCCCGCATGGGAACTTACCGCTCGTGGCTCTGGGGACGCGCACCGCCAAGGAGCCGCTCACATCTTCCCAACTCTCTTAATTCCCCCTCTCCGGCCGGAGCCGATGTCCAGCGCCCACCTCCTGGGCCATACTGGGGCGGTACTGGCGGCACTGGGTTCCCAGAACTTCTCGGCTGCTCTGCACTTTGATTTGAAGCGCGGGCGGCCGTGCCGGCGATGCGCAAAGAACGCGACTGGCTGCGAGAGATTTTATTTTGTTTATTTCTGCTCTTCCTTCCCCTCCCTCTCCCACTTTAGCCCAGGAACTCCTGCAGCATTGGTTAATCCTCGAGGAGGGATAACTGCTGAGATCTTTAGCGAGCTCTCCGCTACCACGGATACTTCCTAGAGCTCCAGCCTCTCTGTGAGGGATGTGCAGCTACGAGATGTGAAGGTATTTAGAAAAAAAAAAAAAAAAAAAAAAAAAGTAGCGGTTTCCAAGTCAGGCGGATTCCTGCAGGGAAGTGCAGCCGGGGTTTAGGACTGGAGATACATTTATGAAAAATAAACCTATCGGTGCTGGCCTTGGTTATAAATTCAGGGAACATCCACCCCCCCAGGTCGGTTCTGACGGCAGCTACTCTCTGGTTTGAGTTTAATTCGTGCAGAGGCGAAGGGTTTGTTAGCATCGGGGCTAGTAGATGATGGAGGCTGTGATCTAGCAGCGGGCAGGAGCCTGGATGTGGTGGCTGGAGGATGTCAGAGCCCTGTCTGGGATGGGCGAGGGGACAGTGGCCATGGGCACAGGTGATCTCCACAGAGCTGCTTCTGCTCAGGGGAACCCCACAGGGCTATTCCTGCTGTGCCCACACATGGACAAACTCAGCTGCTCCTTAAACCCCTGGGAAACAGCTGCCCAGATGTGCTGCAGGTGCTGAAAGTTTGGGGTGAGCCCTAGAAAAGAGAGAACAACTCTGGTCCTGCTGTCCAGAGTAGAGACATCCCCACCATGGGTCAGTCATGGAGCTGCCTCAGCTCAGGGCTTTGGGAAGGGGCTGGGAGGGTGGACCTGAGCTCTGGGAACCCAGCAGGAATCATCCAAAGGGGTTTTGGGAGATCCCGTGGGGTTAAAGAGAGATGTGGACTTTAATTGTTTTACTGAATCCTGAGTGCATGGGTTGGGCCATTCAGTTTGTGGAGGAAATTTATAAAATGCCTGGGAAATTGTGGAAAACGCACAGATTTTTAGAAGTGCTCCTGACTGGAAAGGATAAAATGTCTCTGCGGGCCCTGTGGAGTGAACAGGGGTGAAATCAGCAGGCACAGCCCCCGAGAGCTCCAGGCCCGAGCCCTGTGGATCCCGCCCAGCCCAACACCAGCACAAACCGGGAACGTTCTGCTGGAGAGCAGCAGGGAACTCGCTTTCATTTACAGCAACTCCTTTTGCCATGGGCGCCGAGGCAGGGTCTTTTCCAGACAAATAGGTGTCCAAAAAATATTTATCAAGCAGATTCCTCCAGAGCCACGTGAAATCTCCAAGGCTGTAGGAGATTGTCTCCCCAAAACCTTTCCCCCCCGCCCCGATTTTGTTACACTCCTCAGAAGTGCTGTAAGGTTTGGAAATTATTTGTGTACCTTTCCTTCTTTCGCGAGGGGCATCTCACCAATCCACTTTTTAAACATTTAAAAACATCTTGTATTTTTCACACGCTGCCTGCGCTCCCCGGAAAAGAGAGGACGGTTCTGCTCCAGCCTTTTAAACCGACAGCGCTGGGGTTAAACACTTTAGCGGCAAGTGTCAGGGATGTAAGAGGACATTGACTGGAGCGCTGCCCCTTCCTTAAAGATCTGTCTTTGCGCAGGGGCCGCAGTCCCCGGGCTCGGAGCCCTCCTGGCAGCGGGGCCGAGGGGTTGGAGGTCACTCCTCGAGTGCCCACGGGTTCAGGAGAGAATGTGGCAGCAGCTCCCCGCGGGGACCCGGCCAGCCCGAATAATCCCAGCGAGCTGTCAGCGTGCGGGAACGTGGCGCTTCCCCTCCCTCCATCCCTCCATCCCTCCTTCTCTCCCCGGGGTTCGGCACAAACCAGCGGCGACAGGCGATGTTTGCCTCCAGGCCTGTTTGCCGGTGCAAAAGTGCTGCGACCTGCTGATGGAGACAGGTGGAACGAGGGAGGGCAAGGCGAGCACTCGGGAAAAATAAACAGCAGCCGGAAGAATATCGAATTTAAATGTTGCTAGCGGAGAACTCCACCAGCAGACTCTGCTGGAAATTATCTGAGACACCACGGCACAAAACCGCTTCCTTTTCGCCAGGCAAATGATCTAATCAAGATGTATGTGCATGACAATGCGCTCGCAGGGAGAGAAAGTCGGAGTTATCTGCTTCAATTACGGCACTTCCCGTGTCCCTGTCCTGGCAAAGGATGAGAATAATAAATATAAACCGTTTTTTTCTTAAACTCGTAACTGAGTGGAGTAACTCAGCTCCCATTGAGCCGCACGTCAAGTATGAAAAAGAGAAGTTACCAGGTAAAATACTGTGAATATTCCTGAGGAATCAAATAGGAAATGAAATATTAAATATTATATGAAACGCTGCTTTGCAGCCAGCGGTGTCTTAATATCCAACAGGACACTGGGATGTGCCCGTGAGGGAGGATCAGTGAGTTCTTGGTACAAGAATGGAAATTGGAGAAGGGTTCTGGGAAGTTTGTATCAGTGAATCAATCATGGAATCACGGATTGGTTCGGGCTGGGAGTGACCTTCAGCACCCACCAGCTCTGACCACAGGAACAGGGACACCTTGCACTGGGTCCCAGCTGTGTCCATCAGAATGACAGCCCTGGGTGAGGAAATCCTCCTTTTCCCTGTTCCTGCTCCCTGCTCGTCATCCCAGCAATGGATCCCATCAGGGTGGGACATCCCGAGCCTCAGACACCCCATCCTTTCCACGTTGGAAAAACACATGGGACTGGAATTCCCTCTGGATCAGAGATCCCATTCTGCAGCCAGAACCCAAAGGCACCCAGGTGCATCCCACTTTTCCAAAGGCAGCATCCTTCCATTCAGGTTATGTATCGTTATCCATAAATTATGGAGAGGGCTGGAATTCCTGTTTGAGCAGCTTCATGAAGAAATGAACTTTGGCTGAACACAAACAGCAAATAAAGTGGGGAACGAGATAAAAACCGATGCAGGCCTTGGTTTCTTTTAAGGTAAAATGAGGGATCCCAGGTGTCAGCACCTCGGAGACCTGCCAAGGTATGGTTTGAACTCTCTAAATAATGGATTTGAGTGGGCTTTCTTTTGTCTGCTTTGTTTTGGGTGGAATTATATCCACAATCTGTCTCTCTGCTGCATTTCTAACAGGGAAAAGCTGTGTTTTGCTGCTTGAATTTAGTTCACAGTCAGGTGCTCAGCTTTTATAAGGCTCGGATTTTTATCTGTTGGTCTTCCAGAAATTATGTGTGATGTAGATAAGAGCTTATTTATTATTTATTGCCTTTATCTTAGTGTAATCACTGCGAAATTTAAACATGAAATAGAAGAAGAAAAGAAATAATTTTGCTCAGTGTATCAGCACAGAACTGAAGCTGGCCAAGCTGACATCACAAATCCAAGAAAGCAAGAATTTATGGGGTATTCCCATTAATTCATTAGTGCATCCTGATGATTGGCAGTGCCAAAAGGTGTTTGTGACCTGCAATGCTCCATCCCAGCGATCTGCTAAAAAGTAACCCTGCAAATGCATTTCACTTGTTTATTTATTTTAGAAGTGATAGATTTATCTCCTAACTCTGCTCTTGTTTCCCAGCCTTTTATAGGACTCTTGGACAGTTTATAGACAGCAGCTGACACCTGTAAAATTCACCTGGAGCTATTCAGCAGTTTAAAACACCTCGACGCAATTTATCCAGAGCTCTCCACGCACAAAAAAAAAAGGCAAAAATTGATTGGAGTGGCTGAGGAGCTCTTCTGTCCTGTCTTTCAAAGGTGGATATAAAGCTGTCAGCTTTTACAGCTGCCCTCGCACTATTCAATTAAACAGAGCTTTGTGGGGAGATTCCTCTGCCAACCTGGGTCCTGATGCTCCTGGAGCCAAGTTCAGTGCAGGGATGGGGTGTGGATCAACTTCTGCATCATCAAAATCATCAGAATCATCAGAATCATCAGAATCATCATCAGCATCTGCAGCATCACCATCCTCAGCATCCTCAGCATCCTCAGCATCATCAGCCTCACCAACAGCATCTGAATCCCTTCCTCAGGAAGGTACCGGCCCCTCACTGTGTTAGATTTTAATTTTATTAACTTCATTCATTTAAATTAGCAAAATAATAAAAATTGAAGGTGGGCAGATGTGGAGAAATCTGATTTTATCACTTGGAGAGCTTTGGCAGTGCCAGGGTGCCCTGTCAGGGCTCTGTCCTGCCCAGACTCAGGTGATCCAGGCAAGGAGGGTTTGGTGCTTCCCAAGACAAGGTCCAGCACAAATTCCTCAAGTTTTCTGTGTTTTTTGGCTTCTTAAAACTTTCTTTGATAAAATACTCAAAGGGACAAAAAAAAAAAAAAAAAAAAAAAAAAAGATATTTCATGGTGCTCTTTATTTGTCCTGTGGCAAAGGAGGCTCCGGGGGGACCTTGTGGCTCTGCACAATTCCCTGACAGGAGGGGACAGCCGGGGGGTCGGAAGAATTTCCCCATGGAAAGATCTGGAAGGACAGGGGCTGCCCAGGGAGGTTTGGGGTCCCCATCCCTGGGGGTGCCCCAGGAATTCCTGGAGGTGGCACTGAGAGCTCTGGACACAGTGGGGATGGGGCATTGGGACTCGGTGATCCTGGAGATCTTTTCCCATTCCGGGATTCTGTGATCTCTCCCTTTAAGCTGCTATTTCCAAAGTACCCTAAATATTCAACAAGGTCAGTAATTATGTGTTTGTTTCCCTGGAAGCCGAGAGCTCCTGTAAATCCAGGTAAAGCCCGGAACGCCGGGCTAATCCCCCCACTCACAATTCTGTCAGGTTTGATCACCTGCACAAAGCCTCCCCTCCCCGGGTGTTTATCAGCTCTCAGCAGAGCTCACAGTGATCCTTTAGTCCCTCTTGCCCCATTTCTCCCAGCTTTACCCATTTTCCTGTATGGACACGGCAGGAGTTGTGTGCAATATTCCAGAGTGGCTCTGCTGGGAGAACTGTGGCATTAAAAACCCCAAACCTCACCCCTCACCCCTGTTCTCCTCCTGATGTGCAGCCCTGGAAGGAGCCTCAGATTTCCTGTTCCAGTGCCATAAAATCACTGATCACACCGAGCAGGGCTCTCCCCTCTAACCCTGAAATCCTGGGAGTTTTGGGGTTGCTCCCTGTCAAACCCTGAGCCCAGCAGAGCCCATCCCTGCACTGACACAGCCCCAACCCTCTCTGGATGTGGAAACCACTGATATTATCCATTTTGAACAGAAAATGCACAGCAACTCTTGGTAAGTATTTCCCAGCAGTTAATTATTGCCACTGATGTAATTTTCTCCTCGTTTTCCATCCCAAAGTTTCACTGTTAGGTGCTGGACCTGTGCTCCAGCTGCCGTGGACAGTGGGATTTGCTGCCCAGGAAATTCCTCCTGGATTTTGGATCCGAGCACAAACCAGAGGAGCTGCTGAGTGCCTGAGCTTGGCCAGATGAGGCCCCAACCCACAAGCTTCAATCAGAAGTTAAAATTGCTTTATTTGTTCATTAAAGAGGACTCTGCACGTCCTGGGATTCCTCAGTGTCCTGAGCACGAGGCTGGACCCAGGAATCCCAGCCAGGAGCCACTGGGACTCACCCAGGAGGATCTGAAGGGACCTTTTTGCTCTCTGAAAGGGGGCTCTGGGTGGGCTTTGGTCCCTTTTCCCAAAACAGAGCAAGAGAAACGGCCTCAGGCTGTGCCACGGGAGGGTCAGGTTGGATATTGGGGAAATTTCTTCCCCAAAAGGGCTCTCCAGCCCTGGCACAGCTGGACAGGGGTGGGATCCCCATCCCTGGAAGGGTTTCAAAGTCCTGTGGATGTGGCACTTGGGGACAGGGGGCAGTGGTGGCCTTGGGCACGATGACATTTGGGGACTTTTCCAACCCGGTCACTTCTGGGGTTCTGTGACTCTGCCCCAATGGAGCATTTCCCAAATTCCTGCACCCTCGGGGGTGGAGGGGTAGATTGGGTCAGAAATGGTCGGGTTTGGGTTCCCTCAGCTCGGGCAGAGGCTGCAGGGGCTGTGCCAGGCGCTGCTCACCGGGAACTGGGTGTGCCCAGGATGGACAATAACAATACCCAGGGATTACTGGGGCTCCTGCCTGCCTGGGGATTGATTTTTGGGATTGCCCCAAGTGAGGACAATAATGACAGACAGGGTTATGGTGATCCTGCCTTCCTGGGGATTGATTTTTGGGACTGCCCCAATTGAGGGCAATAATGACAGCCAGGATTATGGGGTTTCCTGCCTACCTGGGGATTTTTGGGATTGTCCTTATTGGGGGCAATAACGACAGCCAGGGGTTATGGGGGTTCCTGACTGCCTGGAGATTTTTGGGATTGCCCCAAGCAGGGGCAATAACAACCACCAGGGGTTTGTGGGGGCTCCTGCCTGCCTGCCTGGGGATTGATTTTTGGGACTGCCCCTGATGGGGGCAATAACGACAGCCAGGATTATGGGGGTTTCTGCCTGCCTGGGGATTTTTGGGACTGCTCCAAGTAGGGGCAATAATGACAGTCAGGGGTTATGGGGGCTCCTCCCTGGGGGATTGATTTTTGGGATTGCCCATGGTGGGGACAATAACGACAGTCAGGGTTTGTGGGGGTTCCTCCTGCCTGGGGATTTTTGGGATTGCCCTAAGTGGGCGCAATAATGACAGTCAGGGGTTATGGGGGCTCCTCCCTGCCCGGGGATTGATTTTTGGGATTGCCCCTGGTGTGGCTCAGTCCCTGGCGCACAGAAGGAGCTGTGCAGGTACAGAGGTTTCTGTGTGTGAGGATCCAGACCGGGGCAGGAAGGGTTTCCCCATCCCAGGGGTGTCTGGGGACCTGCTGGGCTCCTCCTGGGGATTGGAGCATCAACCTCGGGGGCTTTAAACCCTGCTTAACCTGTGTGCAGGGATGATGATTTCTTTGAGGGCTGGTCTGGACCCTTTTTGGGGAGCAGAGAGGAAAATACCTGCAGGTTCACACCCCAGGTGAGGTGGGCAGCTTGATGGGAGTGTCTGAGAAAGGCAGAACAGATTTAATTTGGATTTAATTTAGATTTAATTTGGATTTAATTCAGATTTAATTCAGATTTAATTCAGATTTAATTTGGATAGTGAGACCTGGAGTGAGCTCCCACTGCTGGCTCACAGGAAAGCAGCCCCTGTGTGCACAATAAAGTGCCACATTTCAGATCTAAAATTTTTGCTCTAAATTACTGTTTTTAAGGCTGATATGAAGCTGGAATGGGGCTGTGGAAAGCCCAGGGAGGGTTTTGGGGTGCCTGGATCTGTTTGACACAGCCTGACCCCCCAAAACGGGGTAAAACCCTTCCTGTGCATTTAAACATTGCCAAAATGCCGAGATTCAATATACATTAATGCACAAAAAAATGCAAGTGGAACAGGGAAATCAGGAAGAAAATTGCTGCTACTTTTTTTTTCCTCTTAAATGCTTAAAAAGAAAGCGGTGGGAATTTCTTCCCAGGGCTGTTTTTGGGATGCCACGCCTGGAGCAGAGCTGTGGGGACAGCATCCCATGGCAGGGTTTGTCCCAGGCTGTGCCCACAAACCCCAGTTGTGTCTGTCCATTCCAGCTGGAATCCCTCAGGGATGGAAATTTTGGGCTGCAATTCCACGGTGAGGAGGCCAAAGGCAGGAAATATCTTTTCTGGGCACTGTAAGAAACCCAAAGTGCCCATTGTGGGTGTTTTCTGGCAGAGCTCAGGGGTGCAGGGACCCCAAGGCCTCTGAGAGCAGCTGGGGACAGCACAGCCCCCAAACCCTGCTCAGATCCTTTGGGAAAGGGGAAAAGGAGCTGCTTCCACTCAGGAACAGCGAGGGAAATAAATCACCAGGCTGAGATGACATGGGCTGATACAGAAATCAACCGTGTTGACTTAAAGTGGCATTAGAAATGGCATTAAATTTGAAATAAGATTTTTCCTAAAGATCTTAAAATCGGGTAAAGATAAAATTACGCTCAGCAAAGCTGCTGGTGGAGAAAAGTCATGTCCTGAAACACTCAGGGGAGAAATCCTCAGACCACTGCTGGTGTGGGATGGGTCCCTCCCTGCACTCAGGAACATCCCCTGGAGATGCTCAGCTCCGCGTTTGCCCAGCTCTGATTATTCCTCGTGTAAGGTGATATTTGAAATTCCTGTGGTGTTTAAAAACGGCATTGTGGGCATTAAGGTGGGACCCACACTGTGAAGAAGGCTCGTGGCCAGCCAGGGGAAAAGAAAGGATTTATTTTGCTGAAAACATAATGAAGTAGGGAAAAGGATATTTATTTTCTGCGGGATCGGAAGCAGGCACTGGCACAGGATTTCTTTACCATCTTACAAACTTTTTGATGGCAATATCCCTAAAGTGGCTGAGAAATGAACGAGCTGGGCATCACCGCAGAGAAATTACCTGTGCTTTCAGAAACTCTGCTTGATTTGCTTTGGAAAATCAACTCAGACCTGACTGGCAATCTGTGAGTCCGAGACACCTCCCGGCAGATGTCCCAGCACGTCCTGTTGGGGCATTAAAGGGTGGAAACATCGCTCTGTGCAGGCTCTGTGTGTCTCCTGGTGCTGCCGGGGCGGGCCGGGGGTGCTGTCCGGGATGATGTCGGGGATGGTATCGGGGATGTTACAGGGATGTTATCAAGGATCTTATCGGGGATGGTATCGGAATGGTATCGGGGATTTTATCAGGGATCTTATCGGGATGTTACAGGGATGTTATTAAGTATCTTATCGGGGATGGTATTGGGAATGTTACAGGGCTGTTACCCGGACGGTATCAGGGATGTTATCAAGGATCTTATGGGGGATGGTATCGGGGATGGGACCCAGGATGTTATCGGGGTTGTTATCAAGGGGATGTTACAGGGCTGTTACCCGGGCGGTATCAGGGATGGTATCAGGGATGTTACCAATAATTTTATCGGGGGTGTTGTAGGGATGTTACACGGACGGTATCGGGGATATTACCGGGCTGTTATCAAGAATCTTACCGGGGATGTCACAGGGATGTTATCAAGGATCTTACCGGGAATGTTACAGGGATGTCACAGGGCTGTTGCCCGGACGGTGTCGGGGATGTTACACGGACGTTTTCCGGCTTTGCAGCCCTGCCATCTACCGGCTGCTGCTCCGAAAGTCCTCAGAGAAGCGGTTTAAACTTCTCCAACTGCGAGAGGGGAGCTTTAGCTCAGGCGTGAGCAGGAAACCCTTCCCTGTAGGGTGGGCAGCCCTGGCACAGGGTGCCCAGAGAAGCTGTGGCTGCCCCTGGATCCCTTTGAGTGCCCAAGGCCAGGCTGGACATTGGGGCTGGGAGCAGCCTGGGACAGTGGGAGGTGTCCCTGCCATGGCTGGGGTGGCACTGGATGGGATTTGGGGTCCTTTCCACCCCACCCATTCCAGGCTCGCTCACCTAAGCCCCGGGCACTGCCCCAGCCCAGCGGAGCCGGAGCAGCTCTGACTCTGCCCCGTTCCCATCCCTGCCAGACGGGCACCAGTTGTTCCCCTGCTCTATTTTAAGGCTGTGTGGACCGTGGGCTTAGCGAGGGCTCCCTCAGACCCCCTGGCACCCCGGCCCTGCTCCGTGCCAAGGGCTCGGGGACTATAATACCCACAATAATACCCACTGAGCTCCAAAGGTTACGCCTGCAGCCCGCCAGGGAGCCTCTCAGCACAGCCAGCCCGCGGCATTCCCCATTTCCTGGCTGGGGTTGCTGTTTCTGCAGTGTCTGGGGATGGCAGCTGTCCCCGGGCTGGGCTCCAGCTCCACTGGGGCTCGCTGAACTCGGGGGTGTCCTGCAAGGGCACAGGTCCCAGCAGTGGGGTGTGGTGGGTGGGAGCAGAGGGTTGAAGGCATTGTGGGGTGAACCTGCAGGACCTGCCCAGGGCTCCATCCCCTCCTTGGGCACTGTCTGGGCTGGACCCCATTTCTACCACTGCCAGTCCCTGCTGGGATATACTGCCCTGCTCCTGCTGCCATATGATTTTTGCTATCAAAACAGTATAAAAATATAATTTTCTTAGACTCTGCCTCCTTCTCTCCCTTCCTTCTGGAGCTCCATTTCACTGTGTACCTTTTCTTTTTTTTTAAACCATAAATCAGTTGCTGCAGCAAGGCCTTTCCTCCAGCTGCAGGTGTTGAACTGGGCACTGAGATGCTCTCTGTGGTCCCTGTGTGTATTTTCCTGGAGATTTCAGGGAGCATTCCGCGGGGTTAATGATGGAGCGCGCTTTAAAACGAGCGATGCTTCTCCCAGTCCCTGCAATTCTGGCACCGCCGGGCTCCCCGGGGGAAAGCCTTCCCTGGGGGCTGCTGGCTCCGGCATTCCTGGAGCTCTCCCCTCTCCCCAGCCCTTCCTGGAATAACTCTTTGCAGCCGAGCGAACCGCTGCTCCCACCCGAATCGATGCCATCGACTGCGCGGCGCTGATGGAGCGGCCCTGCTGAATTACAGCTCTCAGCTCTCACCAGCCCCGGGAGATGCCCGGGGAAAGCTTTTAGTGGCTGCCACGGCCTGAATCCCTGCCCGAGCCCAGCTCCCGCTCGGCTGTGCCAGACACAGCCCCAGACCCGGGCAGCTGCTGCAGTGTGTGTGGCACAGAGGATCCAAACTGCTTAGGAAGATCAAGCCCTTGTTTGTAAAGGCTTAAAAATATCATCTCACCAAGCAGAGGCTGTAATTTCCTGGGCCTTGGGGGTGAGGATGCTCAGCCTGGGGGAAGGGGGAGGTGCTGTGTTTGACCGGGAGCATCCAAAAGTGCTCGGAGTGACAAAGGCAGCGAGCCCGGGGCAACCCAAGCTCTGCCAGGGGCTCTGGAACAGCCGGGCAGTGCCCGTCCTGTGCTGGTTTGGGGCTGGCCCGAGGGTCCCTGGAGGTCTGTGCTGGCTGCACCCCGAGCTGGCAGAGCTTGTGTGACTTTAAGAGGCTCATCCCCCCCAACCTGCCCGTTCTGCGCTGTTCCATCACGGATTTGGGCTGCGGGACAGCGAAGGGCGCTGTTGCTCGTTAGTTGGAGGTTTCGAGTCGCCCAAATTAACCCATCGCAAAACCACGATTATCGATTCAAAGCGTTCCGCTCCCGGCTGCCGCAGTTGGTGGGTTTGGCTGCGGACCAGGCTCCTGCCCTTTTGTCTGTGGCTTGCAGGGTGGGGACACCGCATCTCCTGTAGGGGACATTTCTGGGTGCTCGCTGATGATGGCACCCTGGTGGTGCTGCTCACCTTCGGGGGACACCAGCACCCTGCTGGCACCGCCAGGGACACGGGTGGCTCTGGCTGTCCCCAAAGGCCGTGGGCACAGCGCTGGCTGTGCCTGCGGGAGCTGCGGGACCTCCCACGGCAGTTCCTGTAAACATCTGTCAATACCAGCCGCATCGCCCGCCTTTTTAATTGATCACGCTGCCTCCCTGCGCATGATGCTTTTTCCAGGGTTTTCCCATAATAATGACTCCTAATGAAGCTGATTATGTCTCCCATAAGGAACATTAATAGAGGAATGCATTGTTCTTAAGGTACAGCTCTGCACGGAGCGAGCCGTAACGAGCAGGGGATGCTGTGAGCTCCCCACGGCTCTCAGCTGCACAACTTCTGCCGCGGCAGATCCCAGAATCCCGGGAAGGTTTGGGTGGAAGGGATCTTAAAACCCCTCCAGTGCCCCCCTGGGACACCTCCCGCTGTCCCTGGATGCTCCAGCCCTGCCTGGGACCCTCGCAGGGATCCAGGGACAGCCCCAGCCGCTCTGAGCACTCCCCACCCTCCCTGATGCGCTCCACTGCTCCGAGGTGCAAACTGAGCCGCAGAGGAGGAGTAAACAGAGCGAAACACGTGGTGATTATCCCTGTTCATTCCGCAGGTCAGGAGGCCCAGGTATCGCATCGCTCCCATCCGCTTCCCCCCGGTGCGAATTCCCGAACTCTTCTGCCTCCAGGCGCACAAAATCTCCCGGGCACGTTCCCGCTGCAAATCCTCGCCAAGCCGGGCTCCTTTCCCCCTCCATCCACGCAGGGAGGGCTAACAGAGCGTTCCATCGCAATGGCTGTGAAATGCAAATCGCCGCGTGCTTATTACCGGCTCATTAAAATGCGTAACCCAAAAACTCTCTCCCCTCATTACGGAGCTCGGTGCTGGATCACTCCACACTCCAAAGCAGCTGCGTGTTGGCTCTTTGATATTGGAAACCCTATTGTCATTAACCTCATTATGACAATACTCCTTTATGATATTTGAAGCGCCTGCCTTTCAAGGAGGATGCTATGAGGATGATAATATTTTGCTGTTTTGCATAATGCGAAGTGAGGAGGGAGGGGGGAACAGGCAGCAGGAGATGAGGAGACTTGGATTATTTATTACTGTCCTCGGGAACAATTGCGCTCCTGGAAGTTTAGACACCGGTAAATGTTTGTGCTTTGGACAGGGATCTCCTGGCAGGTGGAAATAGTGGAAAATGCAATTTTTACCCTAAAATACTGTGGATAAATAACCTGAGTTGTAGGAGATACGATGAGTTACACTGGGAATCTCTGAGGTGCTAACCCCACATGGTTTTCATTTGTCGTGCACTCCATCCTAAGAAACGTCCCCTGAACACAACGGTTCTTCTAGCCATGAGACCTCTTTTGATTTTTACATTTTGTAACCTCAACTTTGAGGCTGGAAGGAGCTGGAGTCGCAGGTGGTGTCCAATAGGCAGGTGCACCTTGCATCTACACAAAGGTTTTCCAGTTTCATTTTGATTTCTTTCCTTGTAATCCTTAATTTGCTATGGAGCTGAATCCTTCATGGAAATGCCATTTGAGGTAACTGGTGATAGGTCAGGTATTTGTATTTGTATTTGTATTTGTATTTGTATTTGTATTTGTATTTGTATTTGTATTTGTATTTGTGTTTTTTGGGATGTGTCTTCCTGAAGAGTCTGGAGCAAACATGCAGGACTTTCTGTCATTAAATACAACAAATTCCAAAGCACAGCAGGCTTATTCAGGGTTCAGAACCAGGAGCTCCATTGGCATCACATCCCGTGGGTGGGGCAGCTCTGAGCTTCCACTGTGGGGTGATGCCAGGGGCAGCAAACCCCACCCACCCCTGACGTGTCCCTGCAGCTGCTCCCCAAACTTTGCTGCGGTTCTGTTCACACTGCAGGAGTGATGCTCCATCTGCATTTCTGATTGGGAATGCCTCTTTCCATCCGAGTGCACTCCAGTTTGGCTGCCTCCTCTCTGGGGTGAATAACAAAGAGGATGCCAGTTGTCTGGAGGAGCAGCATCTCTCTGAATCACAAAAGAGCCCATTTTATCAGAAAATCTAATAATGTGCAACTCTTTTGTGAACCAAACCCTGTGTGACCAGCTGGAACTTTGAAAAATTTCACAAGAAGCCGTGGGGACAATTAATCAGAACAGAGGCAACTTTTATGCAATTTCTGAACCAGCGTGGAGTTACATAATTTTTACAAGGGCAGAGAGGGTTGGGGGATGCTTTAGGGGAGGAGATTTTGTGTACAGAGCATTTGTCCAATGAGCTGCTGCTCAGGACAGGGAAACCCAGGGTGTTTAGATCCCATCAGCAGCCTCAGCTCGCATTACAGAGCCTGAATTAATCCTTCTCATGTATTTGTATTATTTGTATTATTTGTATTATTTGTATTATTTGTATTATTTGTATTATTTGTATTATTTGTATTATTTGTATTTGTATTTGTATTTGTATTTTTTTGGGATGTATCTTCCTGAAGAGTCTGGAGCAAACATGCAGGACTTTCTGGCTGTAGCTGCTGTGCACAGAAGTGATAGATCAATGATTTTAAAAATAATAAACTTGGGAATTAGTGCAATTCCAAGTGTTGTCCTGGTGACAGCTCTGCCAAATGTCCTCCTTCCTGATTGTGCTGGATTTGACATCCCCTGTTTAGCTGGGCATTACAGGAGAGCCTCAGGGCCCAGACACATCCTAGAAGGGAGCTGTGTAGAATCCCAAAATTCCTGAGGGTGGAAAAAGCCTCCAAGACCACTGAGTCAAAACTGTGCCTGATCCCCACCTTGTCACTCAGTGCCACCTCCAGGAATTCCTGGGGCACCTCCAAACCTCCCTGGGCAGCCCCTGCCAAGGCCTGACCACCCTTTCCATGGAGAAATTCCTGCTGATGTCCAAAAATATGCAACTCATTAATTAATTCTTTGGAGCATTGTAGGGAGAGCTCTTTGCTGTGCATTTGAATCTGGGGCTGTTGTTCAGGGGGAGCCTGAGGGTGGAAGAAGCTGAGGGGCTCAGCCCTTGGGCTGTCCCATCCCTACTGATGGGGAGAATTTGGTGCTAATTCTGCAAGATCTGGACAGCCCGGGCCAGTGGGAGTGTCCCTGTTTGTGGCAGGGGTAGGACAGGATATCCTAAAGGTCCCTTCCAACCCAACCAGTCTGTGATCCAAGAGTCACCCAGCTCTCCCATGGCTCTGGGTCATCCATGCAACTTCATAAACAATCCACTGACCTCACAAGATATCCAAAACATCCCCTTTATTAATGAATCTCATCCAAAATCACTTATTTACACAAGCCAGTCTCAGTCCTGGCTCCTCCAGAGTGCTCCTGTTGATGGGGAGGGAGGGAGGGATGGTTCTGCTGCTGGTATCCTGCAAACATCCTTTCATTTCCTACATGAAGGTTAAAATCCTGCATTTCAAGTCTCTGTCTTTCTTCTCACTTGCCTTTTTAGCAAAATCTGCTTAAATTTTGAAATAGGTTCTTGAACAACTCCAAAGGCCGTCCCTGGTGGATTCCTCCACCATTAAGGCTGCTCTTTACGGATGTTTCCCGTTCATTTTGGTGGAATGAAATGGCAGTTCTGCCTCTTACACGACGGGTAAAAGCTGCAGTAAACTGAAACTGAAACAGAAGTACAACCCACAGGGGAAGCACTAGCACAGCTTTAATGTATTCCCCTCAGAAATCACAAAAGTCGTTCAGGGTCTCCTGTGCTCGTGGTTCAACTGCTGCAGCCCCTGCGTGGCTGGGGGCACCGGGGGGTTTGACATTTGGGTGGTGGGGCTGGTTTAGAGGCAGCTGCTGAGCTGCAGGAGCCTCTCTGCTTTTCCAGCTCTGACTGGAGCTGCTGGTGCTGCTCAGGAATCTTTCCAAGGTTTGGTGTTGGTTCCTGTGCCAGGTTGGTGTTGGTTCCAGGTTGGTATTGGTTCCTGTGCCAGGCTGGTGTTGGTTCCAGGTTGGTGTTGGTTCCAGGCTGGTGTCAGTTCCAGGCTGGTGTTGATTCCAGGCTGGTGCTGGTTCCAGGTTGGTGTGGGTTTTCATGGCAGGTTGGTGTTCGTTCCATGTTTTTGTTGGTTCCTATGCCAGGCTGGTGTTGGTTCCAGGTTTTTGTTGGTTCCTGTGCCAGGCTGGTGTTGGTTCCTGTGCCGGGTTGGTGTCGGTTCTCATGTCAGGTTGGTGTTGGTTCCTCGTGGCAGGTTTTTGTTGGTTCCAGGTTTTTGTTGGTTCCTGTTCCAGGTTAGTGCTGGTTCCTGTGCCAGGTTGGTGTCAGTTCTCATTCAGGTTGGTGTTGGTTCCAGGTTGGTGTCAGTTCCAGGTTGGTGTCAGTTCTCATTCAGGTTGGTGTTAGTTCCCATGCCGGGTTGCTGTTGGTTCCAGGTTGGTGGCACTGGGCAGGGAGAGTTTGTGCTTCCTGGGAACACGAGGGACAGTTCTGCTTTGCGTGGAGCTGCTGGTGGGTTTGAGCTGATGAAGATTCACAATTTTTATGGAATTCCAGGTGGTTTGGGTTTAAAGGGATCTTAAAGCCCATCCAGTGCCACCCCTGCCATGGGCAGGGACACCTCCCACTGTCCCAGTGCTCCAAACCCTGTCCAGCCTGGCCTGGGACATTTTCAAGGATGGGACATTTTCCCCAAATTCTGCTTATTTCAATTACAGGAGGTTTGATCAAATCCCAGGCTCCATAAGTCAAATTCATGTGCAGATTTTTGTTCGTTTCCAGCACTTTTGAAGCATTAAAATTCATTTTTCAGCACAGTTTTTCTGACAAACCTGTGTGTGCCCACCCTCCTTCCCACTGTGTGCTGGCTGCTCGGGGGCTCTCGTGTCCAAATGAGTTTTGGGGCAAAACAAACCCCATTTCCTGCTTGTTCAGCAAAATGTGCTGATGAAAATTTATTTATTTAAACATTTCAGGTAAAGTGGGGGAACAAAGCCAAACCTCTCAGCCACGGTTTTGTGCAAAATGACTAAAATAAGATTATTCACTATAAATACACGGTGCTATTTCCTTCCCAAGTGTGGCTGCAGCTCCGGGCTCTGACTTTGTGAGCTGATGTTTATCAGGCAAAACAAAGGATAAAATTAGCTGCTCGTTAAGTTCAGTTCCACTTCTCTTATCTCCTAACTCTGCCCCAGGGTTTAAAAAAAGCCAAAATGAAAAAGCAGCTCTCCGGAGGCCAAGGCCATGTGCTGTCCTTGCTGGGGTTCCTGGGACTGAGCATCCTCCACTAATCCTGGATGCTGCAGGGAAAAAATTCCTGATATCAGATATCCTAAAAATACAGTTTTATTTGCCATACCTCAAGCACTCATGCTTTAAACCTCTGTATGTTGGTAATTCATTTAAAAAGAGGTGTTTTCCATTTTCCTTGAGGCTTTTGCAGAGTCCTGGAGCAGATTTTGTTGGGATTCTCCAGCTGGATTATTCCTTTGCTTTATCCCATAATTTGCAGCACTTTTCCATGAGTACAGCATAACACCCCTTCATTTTCTCCTATAAATATTTGTATTTTTACCCTCATCACTGGTGGGGAAGGTGCTGGAGGAATGTGGAGGTGGTGGATCAGATCCCTTCCTCACTTAATTTCGTCCTTCTAGAAACTTTTATTCTCATTGAGCTTTTCCTCTCTACCTGAAATTTCACCTAGAAACTGAAAAATTCCAGTGTGAACACTTTAATTGAAGATTTCCTCTAGAGCAGGTTGAGACATCTCTGCAGCCTGGAACAGCACCCTGGGATGGAGGGGTGATTTTGGGAGCAGGAGCTGGAATTTGCCATTCCAGAGGGAATTCCAGAGGGAAGAGCAGTGGATCTTCTGCCTGGGCATTTCCTGTCTCAATCCCATATTAAACTTTGGGCCCAGTTTTTCCCGGAGATATTCAGCAGTGGAAAAAAATATTTTTTTTTTTTTTTTTTTTTTAAAGCTGAATGACTGACTTTTAAATATAGTTTATAACTACAAGTTTTTGACGAGCTTGTTCAGAACTTGCATGGAAACTTCGGAGTTTTATTTTTAAAGGCTGTAAATAGCTGTTATTTCTTATTCTCTTATTTCTCCTAATTCTCTCATTTCTCTTATTTCTCTTCTTTTCCACAATTTTTGTTATCCTGGGATGTGCCAGGATCAGGAATGGGGCAGGTATGAAGGCTGCTGTGACTTTGGGTGCTGCTATAAATGAAAATATTGTTAATTTGAGTGTTCTCTGCTGTGCCTTTCCCAACCCAGGCTCTTCCGTGTGTTATTCCATTTGTCTCAAATCCCACGTTGGAGGCAGAGCATGGAAGGGCTCAGGAGAGGGGCAGCAGCACCAGGAATGACCCTGAGGGGCTGGGAATGGGATCAGCACGGCCAGGGGGAATTAGTGGGGAAAAGGGGCTTGGGACAAAGCATTTGTAGGAATTCTGAGAACTTGGAGTGAAAGGAAATCACTGAATCACGGGATGAACTTCTGGGTGGACACAGAAAAGATGCACAAAGTGCCAGCGGGGTTTGGAGCAGCCTGCCACGGGGGTGGCACTGGGTGGGTTTAGGGACCCTTCCCACCCCATCCAGGCTGGGATTCCTGGATGGGAAGGTGGTAGCAAGGCAGGGAATTCCCATTCCACTGCAGAGCAGGGCAGGGTCACTCCCAGCCATGGGAGAGGGACCAAGCAGCAAACGGGGGCTGAGCTTTGGAGTGAGAGGAAATAACTCCAAGACGCCAAGGGAAAACATCTCCGGGGAAATTGGGGATTCAGACTGGGGACAGGGAGCTGGACATGGGCTGGGGTGGGAATGGGGCGGGGAGGGGACGGCTTGGCCAAAAACCCAACAGGCACTGGGGGGACTGGGGGATTGGGGCACTGGGGAGACTGAAGGACTGGAGGGACTGGGGAGACAGGGGTCACATCTCCCTGTGCCTGGTGTGTGGGACACGCCTGGTGGACACAGGTGGGGGACACACCCTGTCACACTCCTGGGGTCACACACACCCTGTCACACAGCTGGGGCACACCTGGAGTGACACACCCTGTCACACTCCTGAAGTCACACACACCCTGTCACATTCCTGGAGTGACTCACACACTTTGTCACACACCCGGGGACACATCCTGTCACACTCCTGGAGTCACACACACCCTGTCACACACCTGGGGGACACACACCATGTCACACACTTGGGGGCACACCTGGAGTGACACACCCTGCCACAGAGCCGGTGTGACAAACACACAGTTCTTTAATCACCCTGCTCCGATCACAGCGGAGAGCCGCGCTTCTCCTCGCAGGCAATCTCCAAATATTTGCATTTGACTCGGAGCTGCCCGGGAAGCGCCGGCAGCAGGATGAGGCCGCAGCAGCCTTTGTTTTGTGAGTGAGAGGAGTTTGTAGCAGGGCTTCATTTTCGCTCCCTAAGCCTCCCTGTGATCTGCCTCGTGCATCTGTTTCCCCTTGATCTCGCTGCCTGACTGACAGCTACTTTACACCAGCATTATCTGTCAAAACATTATTTAATGGAATCCCTTCTAGAAGGAGTTTTTGTTATTATTAGAAATCAAAATGCGGCGATAATTGAATCCCTTTGTATTCCCCGTGTAAGGCAGGCAGTGAGGCACATTCACACCTTAGGGGAAAACACATCTGGATTTCCTCTTTGCCCCGAGTCCGGGAGCTCTGCCTCTGCCTGGCTTTGATTTGGGGGAGGAAATTTGCAGTGTGTGCATCTCATCTCAGGGAAACGACGGCACCCACACACCGAATTTTTTATTTTATTTTTTTATTTTTTGCTATAGGAATGGCATTAAATAAATACGTAGCAGGGCTGCAGTGTCACAACAAGGAGATGTACAATTACGAAGACAAAATACCCCAAGGAAATCAACACAAGGCTTATTAATATCCAGGCCTGCAGAAGACAACTGTCAGACAATTGGTCAACAAGGTACATGGTATCTGTTAGATACTGACTAACCCATTATGATCTTTATGAAGTGTCCTTTTGGGGGTCTAGATCTTCAAATATGAGTTGGAAGACCCTTTTCTTTTATTAGTTGCTAAGCTCTTTATACTTTTACCATATTGCGGCAGGTTAGAAGTCTGAGCTTTATTGTCTTATGTTATTGAAAATCCAGATTCCCGCAGCCTTCTCCCTCAGGTCAAGATTTGTCTGAGAATACATTCTCATTTCTCCATGTACAAAGGCTGTCTGGAGAGAGGCAGAAAAAGATTATGACTGTAATATACTTAAATCCAATTTATTTGCCTGACTAGAAACTTCCACACTTCACAATTGCTTCCTACAGAAGATTTTGTATTTAATTCCTTCATCGCGGCGAGGAGCGGGAGAGATCTGAGTCCTCCAACAGGTCTGGGCTGCACACACACACCTGAGCAGGAGAGGGGCTGCAAGCAGCGAGTTCTGCGTGGCTGCAGTTGATTTCTGCTCCAGGATAGTCAATCCCCTGTGCAGAGCTGGGGTTTGGGGGTTTGGGGGGCTCTGAGCCCCCTGTGAGCTCTGTTTGATGGAGATATTTGTCTCAGTGACTCCATACAGGAGTCGTCAGCTGCTGAGCTCGCTGCCCACAGCACTGCCAGCACCCGGGGTTATTTTAAACCTTCATCTGAGAAGGCTTGAAAAGCCCTGGCTCGGGTTTCTGCCCCCTTCCCTAAGCTGAGGTGGCACCAGAGTGCTCCTGCCTGGCTCCAAAGCAAACACCGCCAGCCCATAATGCTCTGGGCTGGCCTGGGCCTCACAGCACCTGTGTTTAGGGAAAAAAAAAAAAAACAGAAAATGGGGTGAAAAACTGCTCTGCAAAGTGCAGCACATGCCTTTGGAGTGTGGCTGGGAGCCCCGATGCCCAAAGGTTCCCTGGGGTCACTGAGGTGCCACCAAAAATACTCAAAATGCAAAGGAGCAGCTGCCTCCATCTCCTTCCAGATGCTCCCACTCCATCAGGGCAGTTCATCTCTTGTAAGACCCCAAAAGAGCCCAGAAAGCTGGAAATCCACTCGGGTCACTGGTTTATTTAGGGAAATTTGGTTTATTTAGGTTTGGGGTGCCCGTAAGGGATGGACAACCCTTAACAGGGGATTAGGAACGCCACGGGCACGAGGGGTGCTGAACTGGTTCATGTCTGTGGTCTGCAGTGGGAACTGGGGCTCACTGCTCAGCAGGGCAGTGCCAAAAGTGCCCAAAATGAGAATTTTTCCCATTAGCAGAATAAAATACAGAACCAGGGCACGAGGTGATTCAGTGTGAGAGTCAGGTGATTCAGTGTGAAGAGCCAGGGACCCAGGAGATGCTGCCTGTGGAGGGGGAAGCTCAGACAGAGCCCTTGGGTGCCCATGGGGACCCTCAGACAGGAGCCCTGGGGTCACTGAGTGCCACCAAAAACACTCAAAAGCTGTAAAGGAGCAGCTGCCTCCATCTCCTTCCAGATGCTCCCACTCATCAGGGCAGTTCATCTCTCACAAGACCCCAAAAACTGCCCAGAAAGCTGGGAAATCCACTCGGGTCACTGGTTTGTTTAGGGAAGTCTGCAGTTGGGGTTTTTGGCCATGAAAAGAGATCTCAGCTCAGTTTCTGTTTGAAACAAACTTAATTCTTCCAGAAAATACCGTGGCTCTGATAAACTGGGCAGCTGGGCTGGATAAAGCTCCTTCTCACAGTAAAATGTGTTAATTGCTCCCAAATTTCTGCAGCTTGCAGAATTCCAGGATCTGGGTGCCTGTCCTGTGCTTTCCAGGATCACCACCCCTTTTCCCCTTGAGCTGGAACTTCCAATTCCAATTCCAATTCCAATTCCAATTCCAATTCCAATTCCAATTCCAATTTCAATTCCAATTCCAGTTCCAATTCCAATTCCAATTCCAATTCCAATTCCATTCCAATTCCAATTCCAATTCCAATTCCAATTCCAATTCCAATTCCAATTCCAATTCCAATTCCAGTTCCAATTCCAATTCCAATTCCAATTCCAATTCCAATTCCTGCACTGCTTTTGCACGGCCACGGCGCTGGATTTTTAAATTTCTCTCCCAATTTTCGGAACAAATTCTCCTTCCCAAAGTTTTCACCCCGTGGGACTCCAAAATCGTAACAATTAATGCTGGCAAAGGCTCCTGGAGCCACCTCGGGCGATTGCTGGATAAATTAACGGAGAGGGGAAGCACTGGAGCCGGGCAGGGACCTGCTCCAGAGCTGGACTTGGGGTAAAAAATTAAAATCTCTTAAAAAAAGCTTCTTTAGGGGATGTGGCAGAGCTGCTCTGTCACCCCAGTGCTCGACAGTTCCGATGAAATGAGTCGTAATCACTAATTTGTCCCAATTTTAACCCTTATTTCAACTTTTCGTTTTTTTTTTCCTCCATTCTGACTTTTTCCGGATTTTGTAGCAACAAGGGGCGATCAAACAGATTTACAATAGTCGGTGTTTATCACCCTTCCCGAGGCGTTAAGTGCCTATAAATGCATATGAAATATCTGCGGTGGATCCCTCGCCCGCTCAGCAATGTGTTCTTCCTACGTTCCTAATTGCTAGCAGGAAAAATAGGAGGAATTTGTTTACCAGCTTCCTGCATAATATTCAGACATCTGGAGCTGCGAGGTCTGGATGGCGTTCCTGGGGGACAGAAAATACATCAAGGACAATTAGACAACCGGGGAACTGCAGCCGTAAGGGAATTTCTCAAACATGGGAAACGGCTCCGTGACGGCTCCGAGCGAGCCCCGGCACCCACCACCCTCCCTGGCTTCTCTGTTTTCCCCTCTCGATGAGAAGTTTTTTTTCCTGCTCCTTTTATCATCCTGGCAGCGCTGGGAAGGGTTTGACTCGATGATCTCGGAGGGTTTTTTTTCGAAATGATTCCCTGCCCTCCTGGCTCCCACTGACCACGGTGTCCCCACCCCGTCCTCATTCCTGGGTGAATTTATCCCAAAGTAGGGATAGCATCCTCAGGAAAACTGAATTTTGTGAAATATAATTGCTGCCTGCGTCTCTACAGGGTGTTTTTGGCTTTTTTTGAGGAGGGTGAATACCTGGTCACCGCCCTGCTGTGGCCTCTTCTGGCTCCTGTCACACACCTGAGGGGACAAACTCCTTTTTGAGGGTTTTTCTGGTCTCCTGCCATCCCTCAAAAACCCAGAGATTGCCATATGAGAACCAGGGAGCAACAGGCCCCGTGGGGCCGCTCCTCATCTGTGACACAGATGGGTTATTGATGATTTTCTGTTTCTTATTTAACAGCTTGAGATCAGCAGAGAGAGACTGTGTTCTCTGATTGAAATCAGCCAAGGAACTGCTTTTAATCATGATTTATATCAAAAAAAAGTGAGAAACGTTAGTTTAAGTAATTGATTTTTAAATTTGCTTTGAGTTTGGACTTTTTCAGTTGCCTAAATAAGGGTCTGTCCCCTTTGGGGGTGTCCCGGAACCAAAATTCTCTTTGTAACACATTTTAGGGCCAAAGACTTTGGTTTCCACTTACATATTTTGTGAACATACTTTCAATTAAATTCAATTAAATTCAATTAAATTTTTAATTTTAACACAATTTAATTTTTATACAAACCCCAGTTATCTGCTGTATTTTTATTCCTTTTCTGTTGCCTGTACTTTATAACTCCTGGTGTCAGGCTGTGCAGGAGGTGACTGGAAAGCAGCCCAGGGACACTTTTTCCTGCAGACAATACTTTGTGTTCAACACAGACCTGAGGAAAGATGCTTAAATAGATACAGGAGCAGGGCACGAGCTGGGGCAGGCTTTGGGAGCACCCAAGGGAGGGGATTTGGGAATGGGTGGGGGCCCTGAGCGATCTGGCAGCCCCAGGACCCCCTCCAGGACCTACCCTGACCTTTTTCTCTGTAGGATTAGCAAATCTCATCCTCTCACGGTTTTGGGCAAAGAAAGGGACAGTGGGAGGTGTCCCTGCCATGGCAGGGGTGGCACTGGGTGGGATTTAAGGTGCCTTCCAACCCAAATCAGTCTGGGATTCTGGGATTCCATGAAACTGTGAGCAACAGGGAGGGGAAGAACAGGAGGATCCCTTGGAGAATCCACAAATTGGGAATTTATCCCTTCCACTCCTGAGCAGGTCCCTGTGCCCAGGCTGGTGCTGGGATGGGGTTGGTTGGGTTTTGGGGCGCCTGCCCCGCTCGGGGTGGGTCCGTGGATGTGTTTGCTGTGGATGTTCCCACAGGGGATGTTCCCACAGGGGATGTTCCCACTGTGGAGCAGATTCCAGCCCGGCTCCAGCGGGTTCTCTGCTCTTTTTCCGTGGATGAAGGGAATTCTCCCAGCTGGCGCTGTCCACTGAGGATTAACCCACATGGCACCACCCAGGCGCGGATGGAGCCGTGTCAGAGCGCTCGCTGCTTTTCCGAAGGGCTGATCCATATCGGAGCGCTTCCTTGTGCCGATTCCACAGCAAAGGTTGCGCTGGGAGCTCTCCCCGCAGATAAAACAACTCTCTGTCTGCTTAGGACTGGCTCAGAATCCTGGAAGGGAGACACTGAGACACTCGCAGGCAGCTCGGGCAGCGCCAGGTCCTGGCAGGAGCGGGGTCCTGGGTCCTGGCAGGAGCGTCCGTTCCCGGCTGGGGGAGCGGGGGATGGAGCCCGGAGCCCTCAGGAGCCGCGGGAGCGTTCGGGATGTGCAGAGGAACTGCTCGGGAGGGGAAATCACAGCGCTTGGAGCTGTCGGGGCACCGGGGAGCGCAGGAACCGGAGAGACACGCGGTGCTCCACGAGCGGTGCTGGAGCTCCTTCCTGTGGCGGCAGCGACGAGTTACGGGCGGAGACAGGGATGAGACCGGGATAAAACCGGGATAAAACCGGGATAAAACCGGGAATGAGACGGATAAAACCGAGAATGAGACAGGGAATGAGACCGGGATAAAACCGGGATAAAACCGGAATGAGACAGGGAATGAGACCGGGATAAAACCGGGAATGAGACGGGGGGGGGAACGGACGGGACGAATGAGACGGGATGGAAGAGGGAATGAAACCGGGATGAAACGGGAATGAAGAACCGGATAAAACCGGAATGGGAGACCGGGAATGAGACACTGGATAAAACCGGGATAAACGGAATGAGACCGGGATGAGACCTGGATAAACCGGGATGGGGATAACCCGGAATGAGCCCGGGAATGAGACAGGGATGAGACCGGGATAAAACCGGGAATGAGACCAGGAATGAGAGAACCGGGATGAGCCGGGATAAAACCGGGAATGAGACCAGATATGAGACCGGGAATGAGACCGGAATGAGCCCGGGGATGAACACGGGAATGAGACTGGGAATGAGACCGGGGATGAGTGCCCATCGGATCGAGGATCAGATCGGGAATGAGCTCGGAATGAGAGCCCATCTGCCCCGGGATCAGACGGGAATGAACGCCCATCGGGCCGGGAATGAGCTCCCATCCACCCAGGAATGAGCTCCCATCCATCCGGGAATGAGCTCCCATCCACCCGGGAATGAGCGCCCATCAGGCCCGAGGATCAGCCCGGGAATGAGCGCCCATCGGGCCGGGAATGAACTCCCATCCATCCGGGAATGAGCTCCCATCCATCCGGGAGCCGCCCCGCGCCTTCTCCGGCCGGTAGAACAGGGGCCCCGGGGTGCCTCGTGGTGCGGGATGGAGTCACCCCCCGGGTGGTCACTCCTGGCTCATCCCTTCTCGAAGGTTCTTTTCTTCCTGCGCTCGCACATCTTCCCGGGCAGGAGCGGCGAAATGGGCACTGGGGATGGAGGAACGGAGCGAGGGAATGTCTCTGTGGCGCACAGAGATGTGCCAGGGGTATTTTGGGGTGCAGAGAGCCCCGGGGAGCCTCTGCCCAGCCCTGCCAGCCCCGGGCACGGTGGGTGATGTGCTGGGCTGAGGGTCCTGCCCGCTCCTCCGGCCGCAGGGACAGCAGCAGCAGCCGAGCGGTGCCTGCAGAGCTCCGAAAGAACACAATTTGGCCCTTAATGTTCTTCTGATGCGTTTTTTGTATGCAAATAAGGTTGAATTGGCGAACTTTGAGCAGTTTGCAGTTGAGTTTATTGGAGTGTTGTGTTGTTAAGTTCATACTCCGGGGGTCAGCGCCGGGTCCTGGGAAGGCACAGCGAACATTATTTATATTGTTAAACAAAGTCCAGGAGTTCAGGCATCTGCTATTCACCGGGAAAACAGACAATCAAAACAAAGCTATATTTGTAATCAGACTCAGTGGTCTTTTTAGGAGAAGTAATTGCTAAAATAATGGAAAGACACGGATGGGATTATTAATGACAGCCATAGCACAGAGCAGGGATGGAGTGAGCAGCCCCGGGGGTGTGGAATGCGGAGCTCCCGTTTGGAATTGTGTGGGCTCAGCTGAGGAGCTCCGAGGGGAGCAGCACCATCACCACCTCGGCTCCGGGGGGATCCTCACTCCTATCCCATGGACTGGTAGGGCTCTTTCTGCTCTGAAGAAATGAAATATAAGTTATTAATGAATTCCTTTGAATATGAGTGAGCTGGGTGAATTTCAGAATGAGCTGCAAAAGATCCGGGCTGGAGTGGCTGCGTGACCACAGGGACGGGACAGGAACAGAGACACAGGAAGGAGCCTGCACTGGCATCCCGGGATCCGGGCTGTCATCGGGCATCAGTGCCTGGATGGGCAGGATCTGGAGCAGCCTGGGACAGTGGGAGATGTCCCTGCCATGGCTGGGGTGGCACTGGATGGCATTTGGGGTCCCTTCCCACCCAAACCAGTCTGGGATTCTGTGATGCTTTTGGTGATGCTCCCCCTGCCCACGCTGCTCCACGGAGCCCACCCAGACCCCTCTGCCCAAACTGTGAGGTCTAAAGGTGCTTTAGAGAGGAACCAGAGCCATGGAGCTCCTCCACATGCACCTGCAGCCCCCTGAGCCCCGCTGGATCTGCAGCCAGGGCCGGGCTGTGCCCCAGAGCAGAGCGGGGCTGGGAGGAGCTGGGAGGGAGCAAAGCCCTGCCACGCTTCTGCAGAGAGAGCAGCGGGAATAAAACACCACTTTCCTGGCACTAATGAACGTGTGGCAGTGCAGGAACAGCTCTGTGCCCATAGGAAGTCTGGGTTTTCAGCTGCTGTTCAAGTTTCTTTTCTTCTGAAAGCGCCGGTGAGGCTCAGTCCTGTCATCCACTTCCTCTTACAACTGCCGCCGACTTCAAAGGAAATCCTGCTGGCAAAATAGCTACAGAATCGTGTCAGGAGTTTATTTGCTCCCAAGATTAGATAATTAATGAAGATAGAATATTAAAATTACATTTACATAAAGCTAAGGGTAATCTTAAAGCGTTCTATTATTTTGTAAATGACCCGAAGTTTGTAACACATTTATAACGATGAATCGGGGGACGAGGCCTTTCAAAGGAGGAAGTGCAATTTAAAATCTCACTTTTCTTCATTATTTATTCATCCTGCTGTTGAGGCATCTGCTCTTCAAACCTGCAGAGCCAACCTGCAGCTTTACCTGTGTTAGTCCAGGAGGAAGCCAGGCTTGGGTCAGTCCCAATGGCATCGTGAGGGCAGCTCCACACGGATCCTTGTTTTAGGATGGAATTCCCACAATCCCGGAATGCTTTGGGTGGGAAATGACCTTAAATCCCACCCCTGCCATGGCAGGGACACCTCCCACTGTCCCAGGCTGCTCCCAGCCCCAATGTCCAGCCTGGCCTTGGGCACTCAAAGGGATCCAGGGGCAGCCACAGCTTCTCTGGGCACCCTGTGCCAGGGCTGCCCACCCTACAGGGAACAATTCCTGCCCAAAATCCCATCCATCCCTGCCCTCCTTCAGCTGAAGGCCATAAATTCCACAGAAGTTCTGCTGTCTGGCTTTCCCTTCAGGCTCAGACATCGCTGCACCTGAATTACTGAAGATGTAGTGATGGTAAAACCACCGTTTATGCTTCTGTTTTCAGCATAAACCCATGGAAATATCGATTCCTTCCTGCCTTGGTGTTGTTTTTGTGGCAGTGCCCTGAGCAATTGCTGCTGTATGAATTTATTTTTCTGCTCCTTTCCAAACGAGCCTCTCACCCAGCTGAGCTGGATCCAAATTGCCCATTTCTGGCTGCCCCAATTCCCCACCCCTCAATCCAAAGAGGGATTTTCACCACCCCAAACTTGGCTGCCCCAATTCCCAACCCCTCATTCCAGGAGGGATTTTCACCACCCAAACTTGGCTGCCCCAATTCCCCACCCCTCACTCCAACGAGGGATTTTCACCACCCAAACTTGGCTGTCCCATCCCTGGAAGTGTCCAAGGACAGGGAATGGAGCATCCTGGATGAGTGGAAGGTGCAGCTTTAGGGTCCCTCCCAACCCAAACCATTCCAGGATTATCCCAGGTGTGGTGTGCAGGTTTGGCCCTCAGTGGGCACCAAGGGCTCGGGAGGATCCCCCCAAGGAAATCAGGTCCCAAATCCAAAGGTTGGTCCCAGAGCATCCCCTCATCCTGAGAGGAGCAGTGAGAGCCCAAATCCCTCACCATAAGGTGGGCACAAACCCGACCCACCCCAGCCGGGCAGAGATGCCCATATGGGATATGGATATGGGATATGGGTATGGGATATGGGATATGGGATATGGGATATGGTATGGATGTGGGATATGGGATATGGGATATGGAATATGGGCATAGGGAATATGGGATATGGGATATGGGATATGGGATGATGGGATATGGATATGGATATGGTGATTATGGGATACGGGATATGGGATATGGATATGGGTATGGATGTGGGATTATGGGATTGTATATGGGATGATGGGATGTGGGATTATGGGATATGGATATGGGATATGGGATACGGGATATGGGATATGGGATATGGGATGTGGGATATGGGATATGGGATGTGCCTCAGGCTGATCTCCCGCACTGGTGACACCCCAGCCAGGCAGAGATGCCCATATGGGATATGGGATATGGGATACGGGATATGGGATATGGGATAAGGGATATGGGATATGGGTATGGGATATGGGATGTGCCTCAGGCTGATCTCCCAGCACTGGTGACCCACCCCAGCCAGGCAGACTATCTATGGATATGGGATATGGGATGGGGGATATGGGATATGGGATATGGGATATGGGATATGGGATATGGGATATGGGATATGGATATGGATATGGGATATGGGATATGGGGTAATGGGTATAGTGTGCCTCAGGCTGATCTCCCAGCACTGGTGACACCCCAGCCAGGCAGAGATGCCCTATATGGGTATGGGATATGGGATGGGGATATGGATATGGGATTATGGGCATATGCGTTAGTATGGAGTAATGTGGACTATGAGGATTATGGGATATGGGACTTGGGATATGGGGATTATGGGATTATGGCCGGATGTGGGACCTATGGGAATGTGCCCTCAGGGCCTGATTCCAGCACTGGTGACCCTGCAGCTGCGCGCAGAGATGCCATTATGGGATATGGGATATGGGATGTGGTATGGGTATATGGAGATAAGGGATATGGGATATGGGATGTGGATATGGGTATGGGATTGGGATGTTGGGAATGTGGAGATTGGGATATGGGATATAGGTATGGATATGGATAGGGTATGGGATTAGGGTATGCATGGGTATGATGTGGAGAGTGATATGGGTAGAGTGCTGGATGTCCGGGATATGGGTCATGATGTGCGATGGATGTGGGATATGGGATGTTGCCCTCAGGGCTGATCTCCCAGCACTGACTGGGAACCCTTCCTGCTTCTGGAGATCTGTGCTCCGTCTGCAGCCTCCCCCAAACTTCACAGGCCTCTGACTGTGCAATTACAGGAGGATTTGAGGCTGATTAGACATTAAAAATTCCCCTCTCTAAAGAAACTCAGAGATCAGAGACGTTTCCTTTCAAGTGTTACACTGAAATTTGAGTGCTCCTGCTGCTTATTACAAAATGTTTCTGCCAGGCACGGTGCAACTCTTAGGCTTGATACTTTTATTGTTAGAATTGTTTTATTTTCTCTAAATCCCAGAGTTTCGCTTCCATCCCCTCTTTTCTTACGGGAATGTCGTTGGGGAAGTTTTAGTCACAGCTGGAGCAGGATGCACGGTCACAGGCCACTGCTGTGGGGACATTACCATTTTTTGGCTGTGAAAATCACAACCAAACACAAAATAAATGACATGTTTGTCCTTCAGCTGGGTGAAAATGGGAATGCAAAGTCTACAGTTCTCATTTCTCCTGATCCCCGCCATTCTCTAATCTTATCAAATCTACATTCCCTCATTCCGGGGCAGCCTGATAAAGCAGCTTGCTCGAAATAAGTTGCATTAGATTGTGCGGAGCACATTTTCCTAGGAAATCCAATTTCACAGGTGACATTTAGCCATTGCTGGGTACGGCCAGGGCTCCTTGGATATTTGAGCTGGGGGTTCTGGAGATTGGGTGGAGCAGGGCAGGGATTGTCCCCTGTGCCACCACAGGGACCTGCAGGGCTCAGCCCAGCTCTGGGTCCTGAATCCAGGGAGGTTTGGGGTCCCCATCCCTGGAGGTGCCCCAGGAATTCCTGGAGGTGGCACTGAGAGCTCTGGACACGGTGGGGATGGGGCACAGGATGCACTCGGTGATCCTGGAGGGCTTTTCCAACCCCAGTGATCCCATCCATCCCTTCCCCAGACCCCATTTCCTGGGGATGTACCCTGGCCTTACAGCACGCTCCCTGCTCACCCTTGGGAGGCAGGGAAAGGAGGATTCCCCACCAAAGGCTGGATTCCCAATGAATCCCTCATTCCCAGTGAATCGCAGATCCCCACCAAAGCCAGTTCCCAGCGAATCCTGTGTTCTCAGTGAATCTGATTCCCCACCAAATCCCTCATTCCCACCAAATCCTGTATTCCCAGTAATTCTCTGCTTCACCAGCTGATCCCACAATTCCACCAAAGCTGCATTCATACCCCACCCACCAAACCCCATATTCCCAGTTAATCCCACATTCCCAGTGAACCCCATATTCCCACCAAACCCCACGTTCCCAGTAAATCCCCAGTTCCCACCAACCACAATTCCCAGTAATCCCAGTCTCCCACCAAACCCCACATTCCCAGTAAATCCCAGTCTCCCACCAAGCCCGATTCCCAGTAATCCCAGCTCCCAACCCACATGTCGATGACCCACACCCCCCCATTCGGCCATGCCCACATCACCACCCCCATTCCCAATGAACGCCCACAATACCAACCCCAGTCCCATAACCCGGTCCCACCAAACCCCACATTCCCATGAACCCCAAGTCACCACCAACCCCACATTCCCAGTAAATCCAAGTCACCCTTTCTCCAGTGACCAGCTCCACATTCACTGGACTCACATCCAGTAATCCGTCTGCCATGAACCCCACATTCTCAGTAACCCAGTAGTCCTGCCTGGATTACCTCCATCTTTCTCAGGGCGGGACTGCTAAATCTGTCCCATAGCCCGTGACCTGGCACTGGCCCAGGGTCTCTCAGCCCATAACGTCCGTGTGCTGCAATGGGGTTCTGGAGCAGCGATTCATTTTAATTACGGGAGACATAACGAGCCCACCACGGATAGACAACTCGCAGCTGAGACTTCCGAGGTTACACGGGATTTTCTTTCATAAACTGCCACTGTAGTTCTCCCCGGAATTCGACTTACCATTTTTATTTATATTTTACATTAATTTAATCCAAATAAATAATATCAATGGCGGCGCTGTCCCCCGGGATGCATCCTTCAGATCCGAAGCAGCCCGTGCTCCTGTTAAATATGTAAAGCTGCCATTTGTGTGTAACCGTGGGCAAACACTGCGTGGAGAGTTTGGGATTGGGGCAGGAACGGTGCCATGGTCCTACAATGACATCCCCCATTTCCCCAGCGGACAACCAGCACCGATCAGGTGTGGTTGTGGGGGATGATCTGTGGGGTGCAGGGTGATCCCAATCCATCGGACAGAGGGACAATCGGTGGTCAGGAGCACAAATTTCGGATATCAAGCCAAACACCAGCGGGCTCCAGAGAGCTTGGAGAGGACAGGGACAAGGGATGGGAGGGACAGGAAGCCAGAGGATGGGCTCCCAGTGCCAGAGGGCGGACAGATGGCATTTGGAGCAGGAGTTGTTCCCTGGAATGGTGGGCAGCCCTGGACCAGGTGCCCAGAGCAAGCTGTGGCTGCCCTGGAATCTTTGAGTGCCCAAGGCGAGCTGAATTGGGCTGGAGACAGCCTGGGCAGGGAGTGTCCTGCCATGGCAGGGGTGGCACTGGGTGGGCTTTGGGGTCACTCCAACCCAAACCATTTGGGTTCTGTGACAAGAAACGCCTCACGCTCTGCCAGGGTGAGATTGAGGATCCTCAGTGGGTTTGGTGCTGTGGAGCACAGCCCCCGCCCCCAGGGTTGGTAGCTGATGAGAATTTGTATATTTAGAGCAAGATTATTATTATTATTATTATATATTAACTTATTATTATTATTAATCTATTAATTATTATTATTATTATTATATTATTCATCATGCACATCATCTCTCATATATCATCACTCAGTTATTATTACTTCATAAAAAATTTTTAACACAAACAAAAAAATAAAAAAATGTCAAGAATAATATTGACAAGGGCAAGCCCTGAGTTTATTCTTGTGGACTGGGCATATCTGCTCAACAGAGAGTCAGATCCCCTCTTGCTTCCCAGGAGAGCTGCTGTAGTTTTAAGCAGACGAGATTCAGACATAACAGCACGAGTTTTTTGTTTAAATCTACTCCAATAATATTTATAATGTTGTCAAATAACACAAGAAAAGTATATTTAAATATAATTAATACATAATTGTCAACATACAGAGTCTTTCGTGTGGTTGTCAGATCTGGGTTGATTTTAAACCCCATTTTTGCCAATATTCTGATTTTCCATTTTTTTTTTTTGCTGTCCAATGCCAAATTGTACTTCAATTACAACAAATGGGCAGTATAAATGCAGATAAAACAACCAACTCCCTACAATAGATGCATGACATGCCACAGATAATTAGATATATCTTTCCTCACCAGAGGTTTTATTTACCTTTATTCCTCGGTGCCTTCAGAAATCATTCACAGAATAACAGAACAGACAATTCATGTGTAGGCAAATGTGTTTAAATGCTTCTGCTTTTGCTAGAGGAAAGCTAGTGTACAAAATACGGGTTAAAATGAGATCTAGTATCCTTTTAACCTGAATTAAAACCAGGCCAGGTGCCTCTTTCACTATGTACATGTAAATAAAGCATCTCCCTGGTTATTCTGTGCACAAACCACAGCAGCAGGAAATAGAGTTTGTATTTTTTTAATCAAGAAAACAAAATTTCAGAGCTCTACAAGGCATACAAAAATAATTCTGTGGTTCCACTGCAGATTTGACACAAATCTGCTTTACAGGAATATTCAGTGTCTCAGCTTGTCCCAGCTTTTTGATCCTGGAAAATCCCAAAATAAATTACACAAAATAAACACATCTATTTTAAAAAAATATCTCTGCTAAAGGCCTTCACTGGAGCAGACAATTAAACTCCAATTTGTTCCCAGCCTGGCTGATTGAGAGAAGCATTCCTTGCTCTGCTGGAAAACAGGGAACAAGGAATCCATGCCCGCAGAGAGAATTCACTTGGGGATGTTGGGAACACTCTGTAGGGTGATGAGGGGTTTGTAAGGAGCAGAAGGTGTTTGTAGGGAGCTGAGGGATCAGGGGGATTCGCCCCGCTGGCGCAGCTGCATCCCAGAACACCCAGGATGGCGATATACGGAGTTCTTCCATGAATCCCAATGTGGTAGCTGCGCCTTTCTGGCATTCCCACTAATGGAACAAGGCGTCGTGTCCAGGCAGTGGGCGCCTAGATTCTGGGCATGGGTCCCGGCGCGAGTTCTGATGTGGTGTAGCTGGATGGTGGGGGACCACCCTGGGGTGGATGGGCTGGATGGGTGGGGCACCGTGGATGGGGCATGAGGGACTGTGATGGGATGGGGCACCCTGGTCTGGGTGGGTTGGGCGGTCCCCTGAGGGTCGTGGAAGGTGTCCCAAGGGGAACTGGATGAGCTTCAAGGTCCCTCCAACCCAAACCCAAACCAGGCTGGGATTGCACAGGGAGCTGTAACTGGGAATGAGGCAGGAACTCTTGCACTGGCTGAATCTTGCTTGCTACACCCGTGGGGGGCTCCTTGCCACACAGATGGCACGTTAAAGGGGCAGAGCTTTTGTGTTATAATATTAAAATCTCTGCTCTGAGTTCCTGCCGGTGCTTACCCTGGAGAAAGCCAAGGCTGACCCTAAAGCCAGAGCAGCAACTAGGAAAGGAACCCCATTTGGGGCCATCTCTCAAGGCCTGTTCCGCAGAAGACCTTCTAGGCATCACGAAGTTAGGGAAAGCCTGTCCCAAAAAATCTCGCCATTAACTGCACACCAGTCCCTCCACAGCTCCCCGGTACAGCTCTTCCGGTGGCAGACACGCTAAGCCAGAAGTTTTCTTGCGTGCAGGTGTGGAATTCAGAATCCCAAGGAAATCCCTTTCCAGTTCCAAAGAAGTGGGAAAGTGATCAAAATTCTTCCATGGTAAATACGACAGCCCTTCGACCCCACAGCTCGCGATCCAAAACCCATTTACTGCGACCCAGCTGCTCCGCCACATGCTCTCAGGCGGCCAGAATTAGCTAGACTTTTCTCTGTCTTGCCCAGGTGTAAAATTCAGGAATCCCCTGAATGAAATGCATTCATTTGCTCTTGCCCAAGTTTACAGGGACATGGAGAAGTGATGTCCCAAAACAATCCCATTAAACTTGTACCACAGGCCACTGCTGCAGCCCCTCTTACCCTGCAGCTCACAGGGACAGAATTAGCTGAAAGCTTTCCTGGTTTGCCCAGGTGTAAAATTCAGGAATCCCCTGATGAGTACATGGCATTCATCTCTCGTTCTGTGTGATGACATGTGGAAGCTGATCCCAAAAAATCCCATTAAACTCCACCACAGGCCCAGCTGGGATCAACTGATGATTTAGCAGCAGCTGGAACCCAAAAGGCAGTGGCTGTCCAGGCAAGGAAGTTGAAAAGATGTGGACACAAACCCCAGGTAGCAGAAGGAAAAGCAGAAGGGAACCAGTGGATTCCTGGTGTCACCCCAGCCCAGGCTGGAGGTTAAAGATAACAGCAGAAATATCAACACAGGCACCTGTGAACTCTCAACACGATAAAATCAGAGTTAGATAAAGAAAAAACATTTCTTTGGTTTGATAATCCACGTATTAAACATTGGATTAAAGATGAAAACATCCCTGTGTTTTAAACCTGATCCCATCCTTCTGCCTGCTCTGTTCTGGCAGAAAACTCTCCCATCACATCTGAGCTCAGTTTTGATACTCTCATCTTTGAAATTTTTGACCACATTTGACCAAATTTTGACCAGTCCTAATTGTGACTTGTCACATTAGAGGTTTTGAGTGATTTTACAGGAATTAAACCCTCAGATAACTTTTAGCCCTTTATTTTTAATCAGATATTTCGGGTATTTCAGCTTTTCCAGCACAGGAACTGCTCTTATTACCCTTTTTTTTTTTTTTTATATTTGCTCTTGATTATCAGCATTTTCAAAAAACAAGGATTGGGGAATGAAAAAATTAATTCCCACAATTCTGACTCCCCAGATTTTGTTCGGTAATCATTATGTAAATCTATTTAGAACATTATTTCAATTTAACTAAAATTTTTACTGATTTGGAGGAAACTTATTCTTTGCTAACCAAAGCCTGGACACCAGTTTAGTGCAGATCTGCTTGTAGACTTATTTCCTCATCCCATTCTTAATTAAATTCAGTATTTTTATGATATTAATTTATTTAAAATCTTCTTGATAACTCTCAGCTGTAGGAAGGATCCTAGGACTGCAGAAATCCTTTGCCTGAGGATTTTGCTGCCTGATAACCCCCAAAATTAACCTTTGAGAGATTAATTAACCCATCATTAGATTTGTGCCAATAAAAGCATGCTGGATGATGAGGTCAAGCCTTTTTGAACAGATTTTTTAGGGGGGAGGGAACTTTATAATATATACTTAAAGCGGCTATTTTTCCTGGACTGTCACAAGCTGCGCAATAGTCCACATAAAACCAAAATACTTTGTCCTCCATTGCTTGCTGTGCCTGCGAAAGGAACATTTTCCCAAAGGAGCATTTTCCAAAGGGAACACTTTCCAAAAGGAACATTTTTCCAAAAGGAGCACTTTTCCAAAAAGGGCATTTTCTAAAAGGAACATTTTTCAAAGGAGCATTTTCCAAAGGCATTTTCCAAAGCGACTGTTTTTTCAAAGAAAGTTTTGTCAAAGCTTATTTCCCAAAGGAACATTTTCCAAATGGAGCACTTTCCAAAAGGAACATTTTCCAAAAGGAACATTCTCCAAAAGGAGCATTTTCCAAGGAGATTCTACAAGAACATTTTCCAAAGAAATTCTTCCAAATAAACATTTCCAAAGGACAATTTTCAAAGGAAATCCTTTTTCCATGCTTTCCAAAAGGATAGCATCCTTTCCCAAAAGGGCATTTTCCAAAAGGAACATTTTCCAAAGGAGCATTTTCCAAAAGGAGCATTTTCCCAAAGGGAGCATTTTCCAAAGGAACATTTTTCCAAAGGAACATTTTCCAAAGGAAAATTTTTCAAAGGGCAGCTTTTAAATGTGGCATCTTCAAAGGGCATTTTCTTCAAAGGCTATCTTTCCAAAGTGGGCATTTTTCCAAAGGAACATTTTTCCAAAGGAACATTTTTCCAAAGGATCATTTTCCCAACGCTTTTCCAAAAAGGGCATTTTCCCAAAGGAACATTCTCCAAAAGGAGCATTTTCCAAAAGAAGCATTTCCCAAAGCAAACATTTTCCAAAACGAACATTTTCCAAATATAATTTCCAAGGAACATTTTCACAAGGACATTTTCCAAAGGAACATTTTCCAAGGGATCAGAACTGCTGTAAAAGCCCTGGAATCAGCAGCAGGTGCAGCCTGGGCCCAGCCCAGCTCACCTCACCCAGTTTAACCCAGTAAATCCTCCTTTCCCATCCTTCCAAAGGCAATGCCGAGCTCCTGGAGGAGCAGGAGCATTTTGGATGGGTGGATGAGAGATCGTGCCCGGCTGGAAGCAGCGGGGGATGCGGGGGGCACTATCCAGAGGCACAGCACATCTTGGTGTTCAGCAGAATCAGACTCTCTATCAGCCCAGGATGTGACTGAAGTGACCCTGCAATGACAGAATTTCAGGTCACTACAAAGGAGCTCAGCAAAAAGGCTTTTCCTCAGTCTTCAGCTGCAAATTGTATTCAAAACCACCAAATAACGTCACAAATTTTCCTTTTTTTTTTTCTCCAGGATCGTGAAACCTAAAAACCCCAGATATAAAGGGACTGTTCAGTGTGATTTTACCATGACTAAATATGAAATTAGTTTTGCACACAGAGTTAAAATGCACCCCCAGAGAACCCAACTGAGAAAATTTGAGATCATTCCTGAGCACTCACAGATTCTCCAGCAACGCATCTCGGGCAGGGCTGGCAAGTGCCTTTGCTTCCATGATTTTCCAAGATCTGCTGGACAAAACCAGACACAAATCCATCAAAAAAAAACTTCAAAAAGAGGGGCAACTGTTTGCAGCTTTATTATAAAATGCATTTGAAAAGTGATGCTGTAACAAACACATGGATGGTGGGAACTCACCACTGAATTCTGCTTTGTCTTTGCAGCCCAGGGAGCAGAGTCAGGGAGGAATTTCTGCCTGGAATCCACATCCATGGCACAGTCCATGAGCTGGGCACCTGCCTCCCTCTAGGGTGGTCCTAGCTGCCAGCCCTGGCTCACTTGCGATTTTCTGCAAGGATAAAAATCAACTATATTCCGCACTACTGCAAGCACATGGGTCTCTTCTCAGCTTCTTCCTGTGACTCCCAAGCATCTCACATACAAGTTAACAATGGACTATGAGACATGAGGGCAGCACCCCAAATTTTGGATTTCCCACGGGAGAGCAGGAATTCTGCACATTCAGCACCTCTCTGTGCCTCAGTTTCCTAAAATCCTTCTGGGAAAGGCATTTTGGAGGGTGGGTATCACAGGAGAGGAACAGGGGAGTGTGTGCAATGAGCAGTTAAATCCAGGAAAGAGGAGGAAAACCCTGGAAACAGCGAGGAGAACAATGAGAACATCCTTTGGGATGGTTTTTGTGCCTTTTCCTGAACGCTGGCACCTTTTCCAGCTTTGCAGTGCTCCATAATCCATTCCCTTCCCACTCTGGAGCTCAGCCTGAGCTCTGGGCAGGATCAGCAATGTTTGGATGTCCTGGGAAGCAAAGGTGGGACAGAGCTGAGTGACCCCAACACAAACCCAGGGATTCCCAAAAATACTGCCTGGGAAAGGTTAAGCTGCAAATCCACGGGAACCTTCAGGAAATATCCCTGGCTGTGACTGCCCAGGGAAAGGGAGGGTGACCTCAATCCCAGGGCTGCTTGGAACTGCAGCAGCCAATTAACACAACAATGGGAATTACAAAACTGACACAGATTTAGGGGCTGAATTCCAAAGAGATCCACGCACATGTTTTTCCCCAAATAAACTTTGTTGTGATGTTTTTCCCCAAACAAACTTTGTTTAAGGAATCCCAGATATTCCATCTCTCTCTCCAGCACGTGATTTCCCAGGAAGATTTGCTGGCACAGGACTAACAGGCTACTGAAGCAGGGAAACTAAATTCAAAGTTGGAATAAATATAAAAAACCCAAATGGAATGAATACAGCAGGAACCTTTGTGGGAAAGAGCTGAGATGGGATCAGCAGGAAGGAAGGCAGGGTCGGGATGGGAGAGAAATCCAAAAGTGAAAGATGTGCTGTAGTGAGGAAGGGAATAATGGAATAAAAAGTGTGAGAAGGTCCTGCAAGGACAGATTGGCTCCCACTGGGAAAACAGCCTGTTCCCTTTGCTGCTGGAAAACTCATCCTTTATTACAGGGAACAGCAAGGTGGTGCAGCAGAAAACTGGGAAAATGCACAAGAAGAGGGGGAAATGGGAAAAAATGAGTCCCTGGCCCACATCAGAAGGGATTTGGATGATTAAAAATAAACCCCAGGTATTGTTTTGGGGTTAAGGTGCCTGGCATCAGGGTCAGGAATTGAGCACAGAGGAACAAACTGATCACAGCAATGCCAGGACAGCCCGGGGGAGTTTCTCACTCCAGGGAAATCCTGGCTCTCTGGAATTCTCTCAGGGAAAAAGCAATGGATGATGTGCAGGGAGCAAAGTGCACGATCCAGAGAGGGTGTGATCAATAAGGATCAATGAGCTCCAAAGGCAGCAGGGATTGCACCCCATCCACTGCTTTTATAAAGGAATAATCTGCTCCATGCAACTGGGGAAGGAGCTGCAGACAGCAGCGGGCAGCAAACACATCCCTCTGCACAGGATTCTCACTTTCTTGGGCCAGAAAATCTTTTTTTTTTGAACATCTTGTTTTCACAGATGCTGACAGGATAAAGATCTCATGGATGGAACTGAACGGGTGCAAACCACAGCTCCACTGACCAACAAACCCCAATGCCAAGGAAGGAGCTGTAAGAAAAGCTCTGTTTGTTTGTTGGGGTATTTGCACAATTTTAAAGATTTCCTCCAAGTTTTATATGTTCTTGACATATATATTTCCTCCAAGTTCTTTACATGTTCTTGACATGCAATTTCTTCCTTTTTACCCCGTTTTTAAAGCCAGGCTGCGAAAAGAGAAAAGGGAAAAGAGGAAACAAAAAGGAAAAAAGGAGAATGGAAAAGCATAGAGAAATAACGAAAAAGAGGAAAAGGGGGGAAAAAGAAAGCGGTGAAAAAAAAACGGGAAAAAAAGAAAGGGGGAAAAAAGGGGGGAAGAAAGAGAAAGCCCCCAAAGGCTGTTTGGCTCTGTCCCCGTCCGGCCGTGTGCGCTCCCGGCGCTTCCAGCGCTCCGCGTCCCGAACCGGCACCACCCGCGATATCGCGACACGGGAGAGAGGGGACCCGGCCCGATTCCCGTTCCCGCTCCCGTCCCGATTCCCGTTCCCGTTCCCATCCCGATTCCCATTCCCATTCCCGTTCCCGTTCCCCACTCACGCATTCCGGCTCCCCGGGGCCCCCCGGCCCGAGCGCTCCGCGCCGGCCCCGCACGGGAACCGCGGGCAACGCGGCCATGGCGGCACCGGGACCGCCCCGGGATGGGGGATCCGCCCCTGGAGACCACCCCTGAACCGGGACCGCCCCGGGATGGGGATCCGCCCCTGGAACCACCCCTGAACCGGACCGCCCCGGATGGGGGATCGCGCCCCTGGAACCACCCTGGTCGAATCCACCCTGGAACGGACCGCCCCGGACACTGGACCTCCGGCACCGGGACCACCCTGGCACCGGGATCCCCGGACCACCCCCGGAACACACCCCTGGAACCGGGACCGCCCCGGGATCCGCCCCCAAACCACCCCTGGAACCGGACCCCCGAACCTCCCCTGGCAGAGATCCACCCCTGGCACCCCGGACCGCCCGGGATGCGGGACTCCCGAAACCACCCCCTGGAACCTCACCTGGCACCGGGACGCCCCGGATCCGCCCCGGGAACCACCCCCGGAACCTCCCCTGGACACAGCCTTGGTTGGACACAGCCCTGGCACCAGGATCCACCCCGAAACCACCCCCGGAACAACCCCTGGACCCAGCCCTGGACCGTCCCCTGGTACCGGGACAGCCTCTGGCACCGGGACCGCTCCCGGAGCTTCCCCCGCCGCCCGGCGCTCGGCCCCGGATCCGTTCCCGGTTCGGACCCCGGGCGGGATCGCGGCCGCTCCGCATCCATCGCGCAGCGCTGAGCCCGGCCCGTCTGGATCGTGGAATATCCACACTTGGGAGGGACCCCAAATGCCACCCAGTGCCACCCGTGCCATGGCAGGGACACCTCCCACTGTCCCAGGCTGCTCCCAGCCCCAATGTCCAGCCTGGCCTGGGACTCAAAGGGATCCAGGGCAGCCACAGCTTCTCTGGCACCCTGTGCAGGCTCGCCCACCTACAGGGACAATTCCTGCCAAATCCCACCCAATGGGTGCCCTCGCCAGTGTCCCATCCCTTGGCACTGGGAGCCATTCCCTGTGTCCTGTCCCTCCATCCCTTGTCCTCTGTCCCTCTCCATGTTTCCTGTGGGTTCCTTCAGGTCCTGGAAGGTCACACTGAGGTCACCCCGATCCCTGTCCAGGCTGAACCATCCCGACTCTCCCAGTTTTTCTGGCAGCTCCATCCCCTCTGAGCACAAACACTCTGCTGGTCTTCCCGGCTTTGCTGCACCGAGCAGTTTTACACGGATTTCTCCTGGCCTTTGGTTCCTCCTGGGGTTTATTCTTCACTCAGGATCCAGCTCTACTTCAGGAGATGCTCTGCTGCATTCCCTGAGCCCGAGGGCATCTCACAAAACATAATCCACACATCCTGCTTTTTTCCTTTTTTAATTTAGCACTTGCCATGCCTGATAGCAGAATAACCCAAATCTGGATAATCCAGTTTGCAGAACATCCCAAATCACTGCAGAGCTGGAAGTGAACCCAAACCCAGTCATGTCGAATCAGATTTATGGAATTATTCCCAAGGCAGTTTCCAATCCCAGCCCAGAGCCCATTTGATGTGTGCTTCCCCATACTGGGGAACGTTTTCCCGTGAAGATTCCTGGCTGGAACAATGGGATGCACCACAAACCCCAGGCAGTTTGTGCCACAAAGCAGGTGCAGCTTTGACATGGACACACCTCCACATTTCCAGTTTGGGATGCACTTTGTCTGCTCCAGTGAGCCCTGAACACCAAACTTCCCTGTGTAGGGAACAGGGATGTGCTCTGGATGGCAGAGGAAGCTTGTTGTCATCTATGGCATTAAATGCAGATTTTAATCTGACATATTTTGCCCTGGATTTGCAGAGAAATTCCTTTGTACCACAGGAAAACTGGGATTTGGGGGCAGTCGGGGAGCTCCCACTGACCCTGTGCCCTCTGGGGTTTTTCATCCCGATCTGGGTCTCCAAATCCACCCCTTTGGGGCTGCAGGGATCCCCTGGCACTCGCCAGGTTAATGTGTCCCCTCTCTGTTCAATCCCGAGTCCTTGAAGGTTCCCTGGGCATCCCTGCCAAGGGCTCCAGATGGATCCCAGAAATACAGCTGGGATGGGATGGGATGGGAGGGAGGTTTACCTCTCCCCCAGCTCCCCGAGCCCATCCATTTGGAATGGCAAATCCTTGCCTTTGCCTTCCCAGGAAACTGGAAAAGGTCTCGTGAACCTCGTGCGGGGCTGAGGTTTTGATTTACGGGGCAGAGCTGGAGCTGGCAGGGAGCAGATTTATTTCCAGGGGTTCCATCTGTGCCATTCCCGGGGTGGAACTGTGGCAGTGAGGGCTGGCCAAGGGTTCCCTGGCACCCGTGCACCCCTGCTGTGACCGGCACCCTGGCACGTGTTGACCGACGGAGTGTCACTTGCTGGCTGTACGTGACACCTCTGGCATACTGTGACGTGTACCGGACTGTGACGTGTACCTGGCACTGTGACCGTGTCACCGTGTCAACCTGGCACTGGTGACCGTGGTCACCCTCCTGGGCACCCTGGCTTCTGACCCGCGGCTGCTGGCAGCTGTACACCGCGGCACAGAAAAGCGAATGAGAAGCAGCTATGAACTCTGCCACTTAAGAACCCATTCTGGAGCTGAAGGGGAGTGGTTTGGAGGTTTTTCTTGTCAGCTCAGCAATTAAAGTCCTCTCGCTTGCTCCATGGAGCTGAGAGTCCTAAGGCAGAAAAATTCTTCTGAGCAATACCCTTCCCCTTCCCTGCAGGGGCAGCCCTGTGCAAAGTTTCCAATATAGAGGCTGAATTATACGGGCTGAAGTAAAGGGAGTTTTACGAGCTGGGTGCTCTGTATCCAAACCTGCCACTGTTGGGGAAGGGGACGAAACCTAAAAGTGCAAGGGTAAGGAAAAGCTGTGAAAGGGGCTCGAGGAGGGTTAGGGATCCCTTCAAATAATCCCGTCCCCATTTCCTGTGCGGGACCCCTCAAGCCGCGGTCCACACACATTTCTGCTGCAGATTTGAAGCAGAATTACGCTGTGTTCGCATCCCATTACAAAGCGTTGTTATTTTTTGCCGTTTTCATTCTTTTCTTCCGCATTTTGCTTGAACTCTTTGTTAAAGCACAATGAGAATCATAATTTCTCTCCCTCAGCCAACCAGCTCTGAGCTCTTTTGCTTTCCCTTTTCTCTTTCTCACCTCAACAAACCTGCCAGTTAAACCAGAGAATTTCCTGCACAAACCTTGGCTGAGTTTTCCTGCAGGGCTCTGAGAGGAACTCTGTGCCGTATCTT
>CM019219.1:254696-267971 GCA_009741485.1 Malurus cyaneus samueli | reverse complement strand
TGACAAGGTGTCAATCCTGCCCGGAATCTTTTCCAAGGCGTTTTATACATTTAAAACAGGAATGTGCTGCTGAAGTTGCTGAGACATTTGCATTTAAATGAGACTCGCAGCTGGCGCTGGCACCGCAAAACCTCCCGGGTGTCACCACGGTTTCAGAGGTTTTATTTGTGCACATTCAAAACACGCCGAGGCTGCGAATAAAATTTTTGCTGCACTCCTGACCTGGTAAATTTTCAATCCTCTGCAGCTCCTGCTATATTGGAAGCCATCAATCAGCCAGCATGGTTATTCACCAGCTCAGGGTTCTTTAGTGCCCCCAGCCATGGGCTGCCCTGGCTCTTTTGGGGCTCTACATCACCACTGACATTTCTGGGCCTGAAATGGGAGGGGAAGGAGCTGTTCCTGCAAGAGTGATGGACTGCATTTTTAACTCCTGCAAGGATGATGGACTGCATTTTAACTCCTGCAAGAAGTGATGGACTGCATTTTAACCCCTGCAAGAAGTGAATGACTGCATTTTAACTCCTGCAAGAGTGATGAAACTGGATTCAAACTCCTGAAAGAAGCTGCTGAACTGCATTTTAACTCCTGCAAGGGAGCTGCTCAACTGCATTTTAACTCCTGCAAGGAGTGATGGACTGCATTTTAACTCCTGCAAGGAGCTACTCAACTGCATTTTAACCCCTGCAAGGAGTGATGGACTGCATTTTAACTCCTGCAAGGAGCTGCTCAACTGCATTTTAACTCCTGCAAGGAGCTGCTCAACTGCATTTTAACTCCTGCAAGGGTGATGGACGCATTCTTAACTCCTGCAGAGAGCTGCTCAACTGGATTTTAACTCCTGCAAGTGCTGAGCACTAAAACTCAGGGTTATTGATGGCTGAGGTTCTGCTGAACTGGATTTACTCCTGCAGTGCTGCTAGGACCAATCCAAGTTATTATGCTTGAGGTGGCTGCTGAACTGGATTTTAACTCCTGCAATACTGTTGAGAGCCAAACTAGGGGTCTTGATGGCTGGGGTGGCTGCTGAGCACCAAACTCAGGTAGTGATGGTTGAGGTCATTACTGAACTGGATTTTAACTCCTGCAAGGCTGCTGAACACTAACTCAGGGTTATTGATGGCTCAGGTGGCTGCTGAGCACGAAAATCAGGGTTACTGATGGTTGAGGTCATTGCTGAAGTGGATTTTTAACTCCTGCAATGCTGCTGAGCACTAAACTCAGGGTTATTGATAGCTGAGGTGCTGCTGAATTGGATTTTAAACTCCTGCACTGCTGCTGAGTGCCAAATAATCGGGGTTCTTGATTGGCTGCCTGAACTGGATAACTCTTCCAAGGCTGCTGAGCACTAAACCAGGGTTATTGATGGCTTCAGGTGGCTGCTGAGCACGAAAATCGGGTTCTTAGAATGCTGAGGTGGCTGCTCAACTGGATTTTAACTCCTGCAATTCTGCTGAAGCACCAAACTTGAGGTATTGATGGCCAAGGGCTGCCTGAACTGCATTTTAAACTCTGCAATGCTCCTGAGCCCAAACTCGGGGTTATTCCCCCAGTTCAGCACGTGGGATTTGCTGTGAAATTTTTTCTGCCTTGGCTGCAATCGAGCTGCCAGGTCTACATGAACCACTAATTAACAGGAGCAACCAGGAACACAAACCGAGCCAGCTCCCTGTTGTAAACCACACTCAACAGAATCACTGAGAAACCACAGCCAGCAAATGAAAGCTCACATTTGGCTTAAATTGAACTGAGAGCTTATCATAATTCCTATTGATTCGCTTTCCAGGGCAATGATGACTTCCAGCTCATTTGCTTCCCCAGTAAAATTCTTCTGTTGGATACTGGTTCCACATAACACAGAACACATTTAATTTCGTATTTCAGGAACTGGCTTATTGGCACAACTTCCCAAAAACATTGGTTTTAAATCTTTACACTCGTTTCAACCAACATCTAAGGAGGTAACAGGTTCTTGCCACTTCAAAGGCAGTTTGGCTATTCTGGAATAAAAAAAACTCACCAAGAATGGCTAAAATCAGGAGCTCCTCCCCCCCAAAATATATCCATATAATTCACCCAAGAATTCAGCAGCTTATTTGGTCTAAGCAAGAGCAGCCAGCAATATTACATTACTGGGAGGGGAAGTGGGGGAAGGAGTGCCACTATCTTGGTTTTACAGCCCTGGATGACTTTGGAACTCGTTATTAAAATAAATTACAGCTATAATAAAGGTCATAAATAAATAATATATGAATAATAAAAAGCCCATTGAGAGATTTCAGACTTTGCTGGGCTGACTAAAAGCTACTAAACTCCAGATAAATTTAAGCATCTTACATTAGCAGTGCATTGAAAATGACTCTCTTGGAGCTCAAAGTCATAAAATACCATTAAAACAGCTCTGTCCTGTTTTACAAATACAAGCTGAGAGAGGAATCATTAAAAAAAACAAACACTCATAATCTAAAGGCTGTGAGAAATCAAATCAAAGCACTCACACCCAGCTGGCTGCTGGCTGCTCTGTTATCCCCTGCCCTCTCCATCCCCAAATGTCCATCCAGGAGAGAGTTGGGTTCAGAGCAGCAGTGTGGATGAGGGAATTCCCTTTCCCTTCCTAATGGATTCCCGGGATGAGCTGAGGTGTTGTCACAGGGGAGGGGTACAAGCACTGCAGGGCTGGAGTCACCTTCTGAGGGCTCATTCCAGTGCCTGGGAATCTCTGGGAATCTCAGGAATATCGAGATCCCTCAGCAGGAGCATGGCCAAGATCAACACTGGGACAGCGGAGTGTGCCTGCCATGGCTGGGTGGCACTGGGTGGTGGCACTGGTCGGGTGGCACTGGGTGGGTGGCACTCGATGGGTGGCACTGGGTGGGTGACACTGGCAGGGGTGGCACTGGCCAGGGTGGCAATAGCAAGGTGGCACTGGGTGGGTGACACTGGCTGGGGTGGCATTGGCTGGGTGGCATTGGCAAGGTGGCACTGGTGGGTGACACTGGGTGGGTGACACTGGGTGGGTGACCTGGGTGGGTGGCACGGTGGGGTAGCACTGCCTGGGTGACAATGGCAAGGCAGCACTACCCAGATGACACTGGCTGGTGGCACTGGGTGGTGCACTGGCTGGGGACACTGGTTGGGGTGACACTGGCAGGGGGTGGCAATAGCAAGGTGACACTGGGTGTATGACACTAGGTGGGTGCACTGGCCAGGGGCAATAGCAAGATGACACTGGCTGGGTGACATTGCCTGGGTGGGTGACACTGGTTGGGTGACACTGGCAGGGGTGGCACTGCTGGTGGCATAGCAGGTGGGCACTGGCTGGCGTGGCACTGCCTGGGTGGCACCATCTGGGTGGCACTGGCTGGGGTGGCAATAGCAAGGTGACACTGGGTGTATGACCACTAGGATGGCGGTGGCACTGGCTGGGTGGCACTGCTGGGGCACTGGCTGGTGACACCATCTGGGGTGGCACTGGCTGGGTGGCAACTGGTTGGTTGACACCATCTGGTGCCACTGGCTGGGTGACACTGGCAGGGGTGGCACTGGCTGGGTGGACTGGCTGGTGGCACACTGGGTGGCACTGGCAGAGCTTTCAGCCCTCCCCCAACAGCACTCCAGATTCCCTGGCCCAGCCAAGCCCATCCCGGATGGCAGCAGCACCTCTGGATAACCGATGTGAGAAGAAAATCTGGGAATGTGAGGGCCACCACAGGCACTCCAGGATTCAACCTCAGCCCTTTTTGGGATCTCCCCCTTCCCCCGAGGCTGTCCCTCACCGTGACAAAGGAGACCTGGGCGTGCTCCTGGGCCAGTGCAGCCATCACCTCGTTCATCTGCGTGCACTGAGGGGCCCAGGGAGCCCAGAAATGCACCACCACCAGGGACCTGAGGAGAGACAGCATTGTTAGAATGGGCACAGGAATAAATACAGCACCCCGTGAAAATGGGTGAGGGATAAACACAGCATTCCTGTTCAAATGGGCAAGGGAAAGAAACAGCATTCCCGTTAAAATGGGCAAAGGGATACACACAGCATCCCGTGAAATGGGGTGAGGGATAAACACAGCATTCCTGCTAAAATGGCAAAGGATAAATACAGCATTCCCCTTAAGATGGGCAGGGGAATAAACACAGCATCCTGTAAAAATGGGCAAAGAATAAACACAGCCCATGTGAAAATGGGCATGGGAAAGAAACAGCATTCCCATTAAAATGGGTAAGAATAACACAGCATTCCCGTGAGAATGGGTGAGGGAATAAATACAGCATTCCCGTGAAAATGGACAATGAATAAACACAGCATCCTGTGAGAATGGGCATGGGAAAGAAACAGCATTCCCATTAAAATGGGCACGGGAATGAACACAGCATTCCTGTTAAAATGGGCAAAGGAATAAACACAGCATTCCCATGAAATGGGTAAGGAATAAACACAGCATTCCCGTGAAAATGGACATAGGAATAAATACAGCATTCCTGTTAAAATTGGCACAGGAAAGAAACTGCATTCTTGTTAAAATGGATAAGGGAATGAATGCAGCATTCCCGTGAAAATGGGCAAAAAATAAACACATCATTCCCGTGAAAATGGGTAAGGAATACACACATCATTCCCGTGAAAATGGGTAAGGAATAAACATAGCATTCCCGTGAAAATGGGCAAAGGAATAAACACAGCATTCCCGTGAAAATGGGCATGGGAATAAACACAGCATTCCCATTAAAATGGGCAAGGGAAAGAAACACAATTGGCACCCCCGTTGAAAACTGGTCAAGGAAAAATAAACACAATCAGCATTCCCGTTAAAATGAGCAAGGAAAATAACCACAATGAGCATTCCCATTAAAAATGGGCAAGGGAAATAAACAATCAACATTCCCATTAAAAATGGGCAAGGGAAATAAACACAGTTGGCATTCCCGTTAAAATGGGCAAGGGAAAAAAACACAACTGCCATTCCCGTTAAAATGGGCAAGAAAAAATAAACACAATTGGCATTCCCGTTAAAATGGGCAAAGGAATAAACACAGTATTCCCGTTAAAATGGGCAAGGACAAATAAATAGTCAGCATTCCCAGTTAAAAACTGGTCAAGGACAAATAAACACAGCAATGGAATCCCCGAGGGTGAAAAACACCGAGCCCGCCCCGAGCCCCGGTGCCCTTTAGGGCCCGCTTCCTTTCGCTTTGGGGTTTTTTTTCTTTCGTTTTGGGGTTTTTTATCTTTCGTTTTGGGGTTTTTTATCTTTCCCCGCGCAGGCTGCACCGAGCGCTGCGGCAGCACCGGGCCCGGCCCTGAGAGCGCTGAGGACCGGCGGTGGGAGACGAGGAGGGATGGACGAGGGAGATGGGGACACCGGGATGGGACAGGGAGGGGACACCGGGAGGGGACAGGGAGGGGACACCGGGAGGGGACAGGGAGGGGACAGGGAGGGGACACCGGGATGGGACACGGGATGGGACCGAAGGATCGGGACACAGGATGGGGACACCGGGGATGGGGACACCGGGATGGACACCGCGGATGGACCGAAGGGATGGGACACAGGGATGGGGACACCGGGATGGGGACACCGGGATGGGGACACCGGGATGGGACACCGGATGGGACACCGGGAGGGACACTGGGAGGGCACCGAGATGGGACCGAAGGATGGGACCGAGGGATGGGCACCAAGGGACGGCAGGCGGGAATGGCGCCCATGGAGGGACCCCAAGGATGGCACCGAGGAGATGGAAGCCCGGATGGTACCCAAGGAAGGGATCCCGGGATGGCACCCCCGGCAAGGGAGCAAGGAACGGGCCCGGCCCGGTGTCCCCTGGGTGTCCCCTCACCTGTCCGGGCGCTGCAGCAGCTGCTGGAGCTGTTCGGCGGATCCCGCGGCCGCCACCGCGCCCGCCATGGCCGGGCTGAGGGAGCGACGGGAACACGTGGTGTCACCCGGGTCACGTGGTGTCACCCGGGTCACGTGGCGAAACCGGGGGATCACGTGCGTGTCCGCCCGCATCCCGTGATCCTGTCCGTACGCATGCAGCCGCCGGTGTCACGTGTCCTGGCCTGTGTCACGTGACCGCCGCCTGTGTTATATGAGCGTATCTGTATCACGTGACCCCACCTGTATCACGTGACCCCGCCTGTATCACATGTCCACGCCTGTGTCACGTGTTCCCGGTCCCAGCCCGGCCCGGCCTGGGGCACCCCCGAACCCCAAAATGCGGGATCCCAGAACTCTGTGTGGTGATCCCATAATCTTGGATCCCATAAACTGTGGGGATCCATAACTCTGTGTGGGGATCCCATAACTCTGTGGGATCCCATAACTCTGTGGGATCCCATAACTCTGCTGTGGGGATCCCATAACTCTGTGGGGATCCCATAACTCTGTGGGGATCCCATAACTCTGTGGGGATCCCATAACTCTGTGTGGATCCCACTAACTCTGGGAATTGGTGGATCCATAATCTGTGTGGGGATCCATAACTCTGTGTGGATCCCATAACTCTGTGTGGGGATCCCATAACTCGTGTGATCCTATCTTGGGGATCCCATAACTCTTTGTGGGATCCCAAACTCTGTGTGGGATCCATAACTCTGTGTGGGGATCCCATAACTCTGTGGGATCCATAACTCTGTGGGGGATCCATAACTCTGTGTGGGGATCCCATAACTCTGTGGGGTGATCCCATAACTCTGTGGGGATCCCATAACTCTGTGGGGATCCCATAACTCTGTGTGGGGATCCCATAACTCTGTGGGGATCCCATAACTCTGTGTGGGGATCCCATAACTCTGTGTGGGGATCCCATAACTCTGTGTGGATCCCATAACTCTGTGTGGGGATCCCATAACTCTGTGTGGGGATCCCATAACTCTGTGGGATCCCATAACTCTGTGTGGGGTATCCCATAACTCTGTGTGATCCCTAACTCTGTGTGGGGATCCCATAACTCTCTGTGGCAATCCCATAACTCTGAATTCTCAAAATCAAATTAATCCAAAAATAAAATATGAACATCTTCATTTATTGTCCTTTTTTATAGTCTCTTTCTTATTCAATACTTTGAAGAAAACAGAGAAAAATATATAAAACTACACATTTTCCATAAATACATTCCAGTTGATATGAAGTGTGTGAGCAGAGGGAAGAAAGTCAAATTCTGTTTATTTTCCCTGACATTTTAACCTGACAGAAACACAGTGGAATAATCAGAAATGTGAACCTTTAGGAAAAAGCAGATTAGGAATTTTATCCCTTATTTTGCTGAGCTTTTAAAAGTTATTGTTCCTCTGTCAGGAAACAAGAAAAAACAGAATTTTTTTCCCCATAAAACATTTGTTTTGCAGAAAATACTTTTGTTTAAATCCTGAATTCTATGTTGTAAATAAGATAAATTATGGGATGGAGGGTTTAATCCCAAAGATCTGGGTCCAGGCATTATGGGATGGGGTTAATCCCAAAGCTGGGTCCAGCGTTATGGATGGAGCGTTTAATCCAAAGATCTGGGTCCAGGCATTATGGGATGGAGGGTTTAATCCCAAAGATCTGGGTCCAGGCATTATGGGATGGATGGTTTAATCCCAAAGATCTGGGTCCAGGCGTTATGGGATGGAGGGTTTAATCCCAAAGATCTGGGTCCAGGCATTATGGGATGGATGGTTTAATCCCAAAGATCTGGGTCAGGCGTTATGGATGGAGGGTTTAATCCCAAAGATCTGGGTCCAGGCATTATGGGATGGATGTTTAATCCCAAAGATCTGGTCCAGGCGTTATGGGATGGAGGGTTTAATCCCAAAGATCCGGTCCAGGCATTATGGGATGGAGGTTTAATCCCAAAGATCTGGGTCCAGGCATTATGGATGGAGGTTTAATCCCAAAGATCTGGGTCCAGTCATTATGGGATGGAGGTTTAATCCAAAGATTGGGTCCAGGCATTATGGGATGGAGGGTTTAATCCCAAAGATCTGGTCCAGGCATTATGGGATGGAGGGTTTAATCCCAAAGATCTGGGTCCAGTCATTATGGGATGGAGGGTTTAATCCCAAAGATCGGGTCCAGCATTATGGGATGGAGGTTAATCCCAAAGATCTGGGTCCAGGCGTTATGGGATGGAGGGTTTAATCCCAAAGATCTGGGTCCAGGCGTTATGGATGGAGGGTTTAATCCCAAAATGCCGGTCCAGGCATTATGGGATGGAGGGTTTAATCCCAAAGATCTGGGTCCAGGCATTATGGGATGGAGGGTTTAATCCCAAAGATCTGGGTCCAGTCATTATGGGATGGAGGGTTTAATCCCAAAGATCTGGGTCCAGGCATTATGGGATGGAGGGTTTAATCCCAAAGATCCGGGTCCAGGCGTTATGGGATGGAGGGTTTAATCCCAAAGATCTGGGTCCAGGCATTATGGGATGGGTTGACATCGGTACGTGCCAGGGTACACGGCACAGTGCCCAGGTGACACGGGTGCCAGGTGACACGGTCACAGGTCCAGCGGTGACATGGCAACATTGCCAGGTGAACACGTCACGAGTGCCAGGGTGACCACAGTGCACGGATCACGGTGCCAGGTGACACGCGTCACATGGTCCAGGCGTGATCACGTCACAGTGCCAGGGTGACGGTCACAGTGCCAGAGGTACACGTCACGTTTGCCAGGTACACGGTCACGTGCCAGGGTGACACGTCACACGTGCCAGGGTGACCACGGATCCACGGAGCCAGGTGACACGTCTACGTGCCAGGTGACACGTCACGGCCAGAGGTACACGTCACAGTGCCAGGGTGACACGTCACAGTAGCCAGGTGACACGGTCACAGTCCAGGGTGACAACGGTCACAGTGCCAGGGTGACACGGTCACGGTCACACCGCGGCTCCGGGCACAGTTCGGCCCCTTCTCAGCTTCCACTGAGAGATTTCCTTGGCTGTTCGCTGCTTCCTTCTGATCCACAGCCCCACCGACCCCCTAGCGGCACAACCAGGCTCTGGGCGTGCCAGGAGCGGGGAATGCTCTGGTGGGGGCCGGACCCGAAAAAAATCATCCTGCAGCGCTGAGGGGAGACACTGAAAACCTGAGCTGGTCCCAGGAGCGCAGGAATGCTTTCGAGGCGGCACCGACAGCGACAGACACCGCAGGGCTGAGGGGAGACACTGAAAACCCTGAGCTGCTCCAAGGAGCGGGGAATCCTCTGTGGGTAGGACCGCGAAAAAATCATTCTGAGGCTGAGGTCGTAGACACTGAAAACCCAGCTGGTCCCAGAGCGGGAATGCTCCGGACGCTACAGAATCATCTGCAGGCTGAGGGAGACACTGAAACCCCCGATCTGGTCCCAGCATTAACCCCTGAGCTCCCCCGAGCCTGGGCCGCGCTGCCAACCCCCGCTCCATCTCCTCCTAACCCATCCCACCCCTGTGGACAGGCATTTTCTCCTTCACCCTGCTCAGATTTCCTGCCCTCCCTTCATCCGGCAGCACCACCACTGTTTATTTCTGCAAAATAATTGTAATTTGAATTAAAATTCGTAATTTGAATTAAAAATTGTTAAATTTGTATAGACATTATTAATGTTATAGACATTGTATTTGTACAAAAAAACACATTCCTCCAGCAAATACACCCTGGCACCCGTGACCGTGTCACCCTGGCACTGTGACCGTGTCACCCTGGCACTGTGACCGTGTCACCGTGTCACCCTGGCAATGTGTCCGTGTCACCCCTCCTGGCACCCTGCTCTGATCCACCGGGCTGCTGGCAGCTGTCACACCGCGGCACAGAAAAGCGAATGAAAGCAGCAATGACTCTGCCACTTAAGAACCCATTCTGAGCTGAAAGGGGGTGGTTTGGAGGTTTTTTTCCTCTGTCAGCTCCTCAGCACAAGCAATTAAAGTTCTCTCGCTGCTCCAGGAGCTGAGAGTCCCTAAGGCAGAACAAATTCCTTGAGCAAAACCCTTCCCCCTTCCCTGCCAGGGGCCAGCCCCTGTTGCCAAAGTCCAATAAAGCTGAATTTACCGGGCTGAATAAAGCTGAGTTTACCGAGCTGGGTGCTCTGTACCCCCAAACCTGCCACTGTTTGGGGAAGGGGAGAAAATAAAGTGAAAGGATGAGGAAAGCTGTGGAAGGGAGCTCGAGGGGGTTCAGAGGATCCCCTTCAAATAACCCCGTCCCCATTTCCCTGTGCGGGACCCCCCCTCAGCCCGGTCCCACACACATTTCCTGCTCAGATTTGAAGCAGAACTTACGCTGTGTTCGCTCCCATTACAAAGCGTTGTTATTTTTTGCCGTTTCATTTCTTTTCCTTCGATTTTTGCTTGAACTCTTTGTTTAAAGCCACAATGAGAATCATATTTCTCTCCCCTCAGCCCCAACCAGCTCTGAGCTCTTTGCTTTCCCATTTTCCTCTTTTCTCACCTCACAAACCTGCCAAGTTTAAACGCAGAGAATTTCCCTGCACAAACCTTGGCTGAGTTTCCTGCAGGAGCTCTGAGAGGGAACTCTGTGCCCGTTATTAACTTTAATAGATTAAACTCTCAGTCTCTTCATTTCCCTGTCTCCATCACCCGGAGCAGCTCTGAGTGCCCAAAGCCCGGCTCAGCTCCAGAATATTTATATATGATTTTTTCTTTGTGACGCTAGGGTTGTCCCTGGAGCAGTGAGGGCGAAGAGATGTTCTGGGCAGGCAGGGTGTCCATGGGAAGGCAGGGTTCTCGGAGCATGGCAGGGTGTCCTGGGAGAGCAGGGTGTCTCTGGAGCAGGCAGGGTGTCCCTGGGGCTGGCAGGGTGTCTCTGGAGCAGGCAGGGTGTCTCTGGGGCAGGCCAGGGTGTCTCTGGGGCAGGCAGGGTGTCTCTGGAGCAGGCAGGGTGTCTCTGGGGCAGGCAGGGTGTCCCTGGGACAGGCAGGGTGTCTCTGGGGCAGGCAGGGTGTCTCTGGGGCAGGCAGGGTGTCTCTGGGGCAGGCAGGGTGTCTCTGGAGGCAGGCAGGGTGTCCATGTGGACAGCCCTGAAAGGCAGAGGGTGACATCAGGTGGGCACTGCCACCCCTGCCCATCCCTGGGGCAGATCCCGGCCTGGGAGAGGAGGGGATGGGGAGCGCAGAGGGGTCTGCAGGGGGAAAGAGCCTCGGGGCTGCCCTGGTGAGCGGCTCTGGGGGTTCGAGATGCCTCGGGGCTCTTGTTCCCATTTCCGCTCTTGGGGCCGGCGCCATCCCGCCCCATCCCGCCCCACCCCACACCGCCTGCTGCCCCCTCCTGCTCTCCCTGGGTTTGGGGCCGTGGCTGAACAGAGGCTGTTTGTAGGGTCAGGGAGGTGTCACCCCCCATGCCTCATCTCTCAGCGCTTTTTCTCTGTGCTTTACTCTCTCTGCCCTTCCTTGTGGAAATGTTTTGGGCTCAGCTCTGTTTCGGGGGTGTCTGAAATGTGTCCCGGGTGCTCTGTGTGGGTGAGGGGCTGGGAGAGCTCCTGTCCCTCTGTTCTGCTCCGGGTGCTGTGCTTTGTGCTGAAGGAAACCTCTCCCCTCATTCGGGGGGATTTTGGCCGCTCAGTCAGCGCTGTTTGCTTTTCCTTTTGGGTGCAAGCGCTAATGAACTCATTAGCATTAGCTCCAGCCACATGTTTTATGCAAATACTGGATCAATTTATAAACTGCTCCTTCTTTTCAATTTGGGGTGGGATAGTTATAAATATCCACACCAAAAATAGGCTTATTGCAAAAGCTCTGGGCTCATTAGGAGATTCAAAGGTGCGTTGATTTTTCCTGTACATATATTAACTTGTCTGGTTTCAAGGATTCTTGGAGAATAATGTTATGGCTGGGCTTAGACTGGGGGTCAAAAGTGATGGTGGTGGTGGAAAAATCCCAAATTTCTTCTGTGTTGTCAATGTGATAAGAAATGAGAGGGCCATTTGAGCATGCAATGGGTTTTTTATTTGAGTTTTCTGTAGCTCCGTGCCTTCTCCTGACTTCCTCTGGTTTTGGGAGAGAGGGTGAGGTGAGGAGGATCCTTTCTCAAGTGTGTGTCCAAGATTAATGATAAAAAAAAATCCAAGAAGAATGATCTTTGCACTGCTCCAGCTGCAAGCATTGACCCCAGTGTGCCAAATTTTATATCAAACAGTGAAAGTGTGGTGAGATTCCCTTTTGGCCGTGTGTGGGGAGCAGCAGGAGAAGGGGGAATGGCAGCAAGAGCCAGGGGGGTTCCTGGGGTTCCTGGGGTTCCTGGGGTTCCTGGCCTCACTGCTCCCCACAGAAATGGTGCTGGGGGGAACAGCACAAGGGTGGTGCTGCAGCAGGAGCTGGCAGGGATTTATTGGCACAGGGCTGGAGCTGCCCTGGTCAGACCCAGCCTGGAGCTGGCAGAGTGGGGAGAAGAAAAAAAATACAAAATACAGTGAAAAGTCAGACTGGGGCTGTGTGCTCAGGGGTACAGGAGAGGAACCCCATCCCTTTGAGTGCCCAAGGCCAGGCTGGACATTGGGAGCAGCCTGGGACAGTGGGAGGTGTCCTGCCATGGCAGGGGTGGCACTGGGTGGCATTTGGGGTCCCGTCCCACTTAAAGAGGGTGTGAAGAGAGGCAGCAGCAGTTCAGATATTGAATCTCAAGTTTCCTGAAGATGCTCAGTGTAGAACTGGACAAGAACTTTTAAGTTTGCCACTTCAGGAACTTGAATGAGTTTTCCTCCATAGCATACCCTTGTCTGGCTCAGGCTGTGCTGCTGAGGGGCTGCAGAACAGTTCCCTGTGATGGAGCCACACTCGGGTTTGATTTCCCTGTTTTGGGGCTGCAGAGCAATTCCCAGTGATGGAGCCACACTCGGGTTTGATTTCCCTGTTTTGGGGTTGCAGAGCAATTCCCAGTGATGGAACCACACTCGGGTTTGATTTCCCTGTTTTGGGGTTGCAGAGCAATTCCAGTGATGGAACCACACTCGGGTTTGATTTCCCTGTTCTGGGGTTGCAGAGCAATTCCCAGTGATGGAACCACACTCGGGTTTGATTTCCTGTTTGGGGTTGCAGAGCAATTCCTGTGATGGAGCCACACTCGGGTTTGATTTCCCTGTTTTGGGGTTGCAGAGCAGTTCTTTATGATGGATCCACACTCGGGTTTGATTTCCCTGCTTTGGGGTTGCAGAACAGTTCCCTTTGATGGAACCACACTCAGATTTGATTTCCCTGTTTTGGGGTTGCAGAGCTGTTCCCAGTGATGGAGCCACACTCGGGTTTGATTTCCCTGTTTTGGGGTTGCAGAGCAGTTCTTTATGATGGATCCACACTCGGGTTTGAT
>CM019219.1:227453-244223 GCA_009741485.1 Malurus cyaneus samueli | reverse complement strand
TGTCTGTTCCATCCTCTGTCTGTCTGTCCCTTCCTGGGGTGTCTGAGTCTGTCCATCCTCTGTCCTCTGTCCCTTCCTGGGCTGTCTGTCCATCCTCTGTCTGTCTGTCCCTTCCTGGGCTGTCTGTCCATCCTCTGTCTGTCTTTCGTCACCTTGTCCGTCCTTTGTCCCTCTGTCCCTCTGTCCTCCTGGGCTGTTTCTGTCCATCCTCTGTCCATCTGTCCCTTCCGGGGGTGTCTGTCCATCCTCCCTGAGCGCAGCCATGGGAATGTTGGGAAGGAGCAGAGCTGGAGCTGCTTTTGGAGGTGATTCCCCAACTTTGTACTCTTACAGACATTAATGAGGCGTTATCGGGCTCACAGCAGCAGTTTGCTGTGTGGGTGCAGTCCTGGAGCTTTGCTCAGGCTTTTAATTACCAGTCACGAGTGGAGCAGAGCCTGGAGGAGATTTGTGCCCGTGGAGGGAATATTGCGGCTGTCTGGATGGGGGGCTGTGGGAATGTCTCAGTGCCTGCAGCCAAACCTGCTCCAAACGGGCTCTGGGAGAAATAAACCCAGAAAGAACAATTGCAGCCTTTGAATCATCGCCACAGAAGCGCTGGGGATATGCACATTCTGCTTTTAATTGTAGCAATCCTATCCAACCTGCCTTCCACAGAGGGCTTCACAGGGCCTTCAGCACTGCCAATATTTTTTTTGCTAAAAGCAAACTTTTATGTGTTCCCTCCTGAAAAAAAAACAAAACCCAAAACCCCAAACTCTTGCTGTTTTCACTTGGCTCATCTGATTTCTTATCCGGATTTTAAAGACACCCCTCAACACATGAGCTGGGTGTCACTCCTACTGTCCCTGGCAAAGAAAAATCCCTTAATTCCTGTCTCTATTGGGAAATTCTGCACCCATCACCCAGGACAGACTGGGAGACTCCTCAGCCCTTGGGAGTCAGGGGCTGCTGAGGTCTGGTGGGGTGAGAAAGGAAGGGTTTGGTCCATAGCATATATTTATATGTTATTATTTATCTATTTATTATTTATCTATTTATCTATTTATCTATTTATTATTATTTATATTATCTATTATCTATTTTATCTATTTATCTATTTATCTATCTATCTATCTATTTTTATCTATTTATTTTATTTTCATCTATTATTATATTTATATTTATATATATTTATCTATCTATATTTATATATTTATCTATTTATCTTTATACATTTATGTATAAAATACCCCCAGCCAACCCAAGCAGATTCCACGGGTGGCTTCCTGGGGCACAACTCCATTGGGTGGGCAAATGAAGCATCTCCTGGACCTTGAGAAACCAAATTTCCTAAAAAAAAAAAAAGGAAATACAACATGTAAAGACTCGAGGCTTCTTTTCACTTGATAACTTGAGAGATGAACAATGAGATATTTCTGCAGCCTTGAGTCCCTCTGGCCATCCCCATTTTTATTCCAGGCTGACTTTGCTCCAAAGCTGATTGTGCAGAGCAGCAGAGGAATGGGAGGAGAATCGAGCCCAGCACAGCCAGGGGTGCTCAGCCCCTTCCCATGGGGTGAAAAAGGGTGCAATGGGAACCCTAGTGCACAAAATTGCAGGGATTTGGGATTTGGGACCTTTCCTTATCAGAGGAAAATTACAGCACAGAGTTCTGCCCTGAAGTGGAGAAAGGCCAAAGCCCTGAGTGTTTTGTCTGTTGTTTAGAACAAGAACATTTCTGAGAAATTGTGGATTCCCCTGGATCCCTGGGAGTGTCCAAGGCCAGGCTGGATGGGTTTGGAGACCCTGGGATGGTGGAAGGTGTCCCTGCCCATGGATGGGACTGGATGGGCTTTAGGGTCCCTCCCAAACCCTGCTGGGATTCCATATTTCCATATTTATCCCCTAGAATGTTCCTTGTGTTCATAGGGAGTCTGTGGCAAACCTGAAATGCCACAAACATTGTTGAAGTTGGAGATTCTGAGCCGTATTTTCTGCCCTGATACTTCACCAACTCTTTGTTCCATAACAATCTTCAGATCATCCCTGTGCAACTGTGGAGAGAAATTGCTGCATATAATTTTTATTCAGAGACGAGGCATTAGCTAACAAAAGAAATGAAAAAAACCCTCATCTAATAGCCTGTAATAACTCATAATGTCAGCCCCTAAATTGTGTTTCTGTGGCATTGAGATTGGCACTGAGATTGCACAAAGGTTTTCCTCCGTCGGAGGCTCTGGGTGAATATTCCGTGGTGCTGATGAAGACAAATCCTCTCTGTGTTCAGCTGCCTCGGGTTAATGTGTGATTCCTCTGGATATGATGATGGATTAGAGGGCTGGTGTTGGGCAGATGTGTGCAGCTGATCAGGATCACACACAGCCTGACCCCGCTGCAATTGTGTCCTGCATTTTCCGTGCTGCTGCTGTTCCTTCTCTCCTCTTTGTGGATTTGGAGCTCTTCCCACCCCGGAGTCCCTTCAAACTCAGCTGTTCTGTGATCCTGTGCACGACTTCAGCTGACTTTGAAAATTCCTGCACAGCTTTCCAACCTGCCTTTCCTCCTGTAAGAAATGTTCACTTGTGAGATGCTTTAAAACTTGTGTTTCTTTACAATGAGTTTTCACAAAATTCTCTTTGCTTCATTATTTCCTTTCCAGCATCTCTCCCCACCTGTTTTATCCATCATCTCTCTCCCTCTCCATGTTTTACTCACCCTTCTTTCTGTTCCTGTCCCCTCCTGATGACAGGACAGGACAAGTGGGATGGCTTTAAGTGGCCCTGGTGCTGCTCCTCTGCACCAGTCAAGTGCTGCTCGATGGAATAATTTCCCCTAATGTCATCTCCTACTCCTGTAGTGCCATCAAAAGAGGGGGAGAGGCAGAAAAAGAACGTGATTCAGAATGAGTTTGACTCAAGAGAGTGCTGCTCCTGCCTCAAACTCAGCTTGACCATCTATGGAAGAATTATGATCTATTTAGTTTAATATTTCAGCCTTCTTCACTTTCAGCGAGTGCAGCAGTAATGAGTCACTGACCCTGGAAAAATATCACTGATTTGATTAATTAGCACTTAAAAAGGACTCCTCAGAAAGGCAAGTTTCAAAGGTTGGCAATAATGCTGGTATTTTATTTGTCCTTTCATTAGCTGGAGCACTAAGAAATTCTGACAGGAGCTTTATGTGATTATTTTCCAGTTGGTGCAGTGCAACCCCTGATGAGGTCACTTGGAGCAGAAATATCCCCACACGCAGATCAGAAGGAAAGTTCAAAAGAAGAAGGTTGAATTTCTCTTTAACTTCTTAAAATGAGCAAGCAGGGATTGCTCAGGGAGGGTAAGGATCACTTTTCTGCTCTGCTGCCCAACAAATCTGGGAGTTTGTAGCACCATGGACTGGTTTGGGTGGGAAGGGACCCCAAATGCCACCCAGTGCCACCCCTGCCATGGCAGGGAACCTCCCAACTGTCCCAGGCTGCTCCCAGCCCCAATGTCCAGCCTGGCCTTGGGCACTCAAAGGGTCAGGGGGCAGCCACAGCTTCTCTGGGCACCCTGTGCCAGGGCTGCCAACCCTACAGGGAACAAATTCCTGCCCAATTCCCATTCCATCCCTGCCCTCTGCACTGGAGCCATTCCCTGGCCCTGTCCCTGCATCCCTTGTCCCCAGTCCCCAGTGGGACAGTGGGACAATGGGACAATGGGACAGTGGGACAGTGGGACAGTGGGACAATGGGAGAATGGACAAGGAGAATGACATGGCAATGGGACAATGGGCAGTGGGGACAATGGGAAATGGCGAAATGGGAGAATGGGACAGTGGGACAGTGGGACAATGGGGCAATGGACCAATGGACAGTGGACAGGGACAGTGGGACAGTGGGACAATGGGGCAATAGGGCAGTGGGGCAGTGGAACAATGGGACAATGGGACAATGGGGAAATGGGGCAGTGGTGACAATGGGACAGTGGACAATGGACATGGGACAATGGACAGTGGACAGTGGAAATGGGGCAGTGGGACAATGGGCAGTGGGACAATGGGACAGTGGGACAATGGGACAGTGAGACAGTGGGACAATGAGACAATGGGACAATGGGACAGTGGGACAATGGGCATGGGGCATGGGACAATGGACAATGGGACAGTGGGACAATGGGACAGTGAGACAGTGGGACAATGAGACAATGGGACAGTGGGACAATGGGACAGTGGGACAGTGGGACAATAATGGTCCCTGAGGTGTGTAAAGGGCGGGGAGGAGAAGCAGCCGAGGCAGAGGAGAGCGGGATCTCGGTTCTGGGTGTGCCCTGACAGGACAGAGCTCATCCCTTCCATCTGCGCTGCCATCACGGGGCTCTGGGGCTGGGGGATGGAACGGGGAGGATTCCAGAAGGAATAATCAATTCTCGGGATATTTTTGTGTATCTTCACACCACCATTCCCAGTCTGGTCCCTGCACTGGTTCTGGGATGTGATTTGGGGTCCCACCCACAGTAATGCTGATGTTACTTAAGAGCAATAATCCGGGAAGGGAAATAATGAGGAAACAAAAGTGTATTAAAGTCACTGCGAAGAGGATAAGGCCCATAAAACTGTAATTGCTCGGCTGATAAAGTGAAGTTTAAAATTTGCAATCAGCTTTGACATAATTGCGTTAATGTGGGGAGGTAAAAACACCTAATTAAGGAGGCAGAGCTGTGTGTTTTACCTTGGGATGGAAAGCAGAGGTGGGGATGATTTTCCTGTGTGAGACACGAGTGCCCACAATTCCTGTCTCTGTCCTAATGGATTGGACCCCTGGGGCTGAGTTTGGGGTCTGGGGGCAGCTCTGGAGAGCCCTGGAGGGGCTGGAGCGTGTCCAGGGCATGGGAACGGAGCTGCGGGAAGGTTCGGAGAATCCTGAGGGAGCGGAAGGGCTAGCCTGGACAAAGGGATCATTTGGGACCCTTGTGGCTCTGCACAACTCCCCGCAGGAGGGGCAGCCGGAGGGATAGGCGAAACCATCTCATTCGCTGGTAACGACGGACCCGTCCCCGTTTCAGCATGCGTTGCGCGTACGTGTAATTTACTCCGAGATGGATTAGATCAGTCTAACAGAAGGTCTTCTCGAGACTATATGCATGCTGACCCTGTACCCCTTCTTCCTGGAGTCGTAAGCCTCGCATGTACTCTTCTGCTCGCTCTTTTAGTTAATACCGACCCCCCGGCAGTTCTCTCCGCTTTCTTGCCAACTAGGATCGCTCATCCTGTGTGGGACTTCCTGCTCCGATCTGCGATGTCGGCTACTCTTTGTTTGCGTCAGCGAGTAGCCCAGTGGATCTCGCGTATGCACCGGTCGTCCCGTCGTGTGACAGTCCATCGCACCTAGATTGTAGGCGCTTATGCGAGGGTGTCCATTGACTGGTGTATTTTTGCCTTATCGGGCGAGGGACGTGTCGGACTCTGCCTGCGACTAAGAACATATAATAAAATGGCCGACAAATATAAGGGGGTGGGGGGGCTAGGCCACGACCGTGGTCGGGTAAAAAAAAAAAAAACAATTAGGAGAACACCACTCCTTCTCGTGTCCTGGCGGTGGCTCGGAGCGACCTTCTCTGCGGCCGGGAATGGTTCGGAGGGCAGGGGGCGGGCGGAGGGGGGTGTCTACACAATAAATTCCCCCTTTTGGGCCAAAAAAAAAACAACAAATAGCACCAGACTATAGTCGTAATTTTGTTATTATTTTCCCCCAAGAACGAGACTAAGAGAATGTTAGTGGGGTTGTGTCTCATTGAAGGATATGCTACCTGACCCAATCTCCCTTTTTTTTATATTTTTTGCTCTTTGTTCCGTGCCCTTTCCTCGCTGTCTGTGTGTAGTTGTCCTCTTCTTGAATATTTGCTTCTATTTCTGTTATTTTCCTTTCGGGTGGGCCCTTTGGGTGGGCCCCCTGGATGGGCAATGATAAATCATATTGGGCGGCGGGCGGGGGTAAAACGGGCCTACGTCTACTTCGTGAGGATTCCGAAAAAGAACAGAATATAAACAACAACCTTACAAAATAAAAAAAAACACGAGATAGAGCAGGAGGGCTGCTGTGGCGGCTACGAAATAGTTCAATCGTAAAGATAAGAAGGGCTTTTCTTTTTTTCCTAAAGTACACCAAACATAAAAAACAGGTGGTGGAGGTGTGGGCCGTCTTTGGTTCCGAAAACTGCTAACCTGGCACTCGTCGGTTCTTCATCCATGTAGTGCTTATGTCTCAGCTCCTCGTGTGAACTGTATTTATCCCTCAAGTGCTTCGGATAGCCGATATCTGAGTCGTAGCGGATATTCGGGCTTGCTCCAGGGAACAGGGACAGGAGGAGAGGGGAACGGCCTTCAAGTGCTGCCAAGGACGGACAGGGGGACATTGAGGGACCAATTTATTCATGGAAAGGGTGGTCAGGATTGGCAGGGGGCTGCCCAGGAAGTGTTGCAGTGCCATCCCTGGAGGTGCACTGGGAATCCTGAGGTGGCACTGAGACTGGGACATCGGTGGGGACAGGAACAGCAGGGACTCGATGGTTTGGGAGGGATTTTCCAGCCTCAGGAATTCTGTGACTCTGTGATATCCTGACCATCCCTCAAGGAGCAGCATTCCCTGTCCATACTGGAAAATGCAGCGTGTTTGGGGTTTCTCACACAAAGATTTGGCTGAAATTCATAAAAGAGTTAATTTCCAGACGAGCCATTTGGAGTGCACTCATTGATCTGACTTCACCGAGAACCTGCAATGCTCAGAATCTCTCCCCGAGCTCCCTGAGGTTCCTGGAATGCTTATGAGATGAGTGGAGATGCAGAGGAGCAGATCTCCGTCAGGGATGGTTGAAGAATGGCAATGAGGAGAGCACCCCGGGGTGCACAGAACCTTCTGCTGAGCCCTGGGTGCTGCACAGGGAACCTCCAGCACCTTCCGCTGATCCTGGGTGCTGCTCAGAGCTCCTCCAGCACCTTCCAGCACCTTCTGCTGTGTCCTGGGTGCTGCTCAGGGCTCCTCCAGCACCTTCCAGCACCTTCTGCTGTGTCCTGGGTGCTGCTCAGAGCTCCCCCAGCACCTTCTGCTGAGCCTGGGTGCTGCTCAGAGCTCCTCCAGCACCTTCTGCTGATCCTGGGTGCTGCTCAGAGCTCCTCCAGCACCTTCCAGCACCTTCTGCTGAGCTCTGGGTGCTGCTCAGGCTCCTCCAGCACCTTCTGCCGTGTCCTGGGTGCTGCTCAGGGCTCCTCCAGCACCTTCTGCTGATCCTGGGTGCTGCTCAGGGCTCCTCCTCCCTGCACCCACCCCTGAGGGCAGCCCTGGCTGGGTTTTGTGAACTCCAGATGGATTTTTGGGATGATTTAGCCATCCCCACCCTTTCTCTGGATGTAGAGGGGAGCTGAGTTGCTGCATCTACCAATTGCTGAGCATGGAGACTTTCCTGGAGTGTTTTGAATGGATTCCCTGATCCAAGAGAGCCGGGTGTGCTCTCAGGAGAGCTCTGCCACACGGAGGGGGCAGAGACATATCTTTGTGCTGGTTTTGTTTTATCTTTCTGCTGCTGTGGAGTGTTCCTGGGACTGAATCCCCCAAAGAGTTCATCCCTGGACTGAGGTGCATCATCACAAGGCAAACCCTCCCTGGACTGACTGCTCTTTATTCTCCAGTTCACAAAGAGAATGTTTCCAGCCTCTACCTCTACTCTCATTCCTTTTTTTTTTTTTTTTTTTTTTAATATTTTATTTCTCTGAGTTTGAATGTTTTCTGTTTCTTTTCACAGCTGCCTGCAGTGATTTTCCTGTGTGCAAACCCTGCCAGGCCTTACCCTGGATCTGAGCTGCTTTTAAAGGACAAAAGTGACTTTGACTTTGCACCCAGCGGGGTGAGAGGGAATTCAGGATCGGAGTGAATGGGTTCAGATGTGTCCCAAAGAGGCTGGCTGTCCCTGAAGTGTCCCAGGCCAGGCTGGACAGGGTTTGGAGCACCCATGGAGGGGTGAATGGATAAATTCTCCTGAGCTTTTCACCATCCATGGAGGGGTGAATGGATAAATTTCCCTGCGCTTTCAGCCCCCATGGAGGGGTGAATGGATAAATTTTCCAGCACCCATGGAGGGGTGAATGGATAAATTTTCCTGTGCCTTTCAGCACCCATGGATGGGTGAATGGATAAATTTTCCTGTTCCTTCCAGCACCATGGAGGGGTGAATGGATAAATTTTCCAGCACCCATGGATGGGTGAATGGATAAATTTTCCTGTTCCTTCCAGCACCCATGGAGGGGAAATGGATAAATTTTCCAGTACCCATGGAGGGGTGATGGATAACCTTCCCAGTGCCTCCCAGCCCACACCAGTCTGGGTTCTGGGTTTGCCCTCTTGCTCCACTTTCAGCTGAAGGGCAGTGATCCCCTGCTTGTTCTTCCTTCCCAAACAACCACAGTTGGAAGTTTTGGCATCAGGAACTCCATCTTTGGATACGAACAGCTTGTGGATGTTGTGCAAATACCAGAAAACACATTGACTGAAGCACTGTAGAGAGGAAATGATATTTTACAGGAGGAATGCTGCTCCATCCTTCTCTCCACTGAATTTTCCAGAGGTCTCCTCCTGCCAGAGAGGGGGGAGAGCTTCCCAAGGAGCCCAAGGCAACTCCCAGCAGCATCCAGAGACTGAAAAAAGGGCCCCTGGAAGGGCTGAAGTCCTGCATCACTCAGGTTTTCCTGCAGTGATTTTTATTGCACTGAAGGAACTCCTAATTTACCTCTCTTTTTTTTTTTTTTTTTTTTTTTTTTTTTTTTTTTTCCATTTCTCTTAATAGTTGAAACAGAACTCACGGAAATCAATGGATTCACAGAATCACATAAAAACGGGTATTTCACACACTGGGGGCTGAAACAAGGGGTCATTTTATGTCGGGGTTTTCGATTTGATGTGTTTGCCCGGGGCTCTGCTCAGTGGAGGATTGACTGTGCTCCGAGGAGCAGTGGGAGCTGCTGCACCACCCACCATGACATCCTCAGCAGCCATGGAATCCCATGGGAACCCCGAAATCCCATGGGAATGGAAAAATCCATGACCCCAAAATCCCATGGGAAGCCCAATCCACAATGAACAGAAAATCCCATGGGAACTCAAAATCCAATGGGAAACCCAAAATCCCATGGGAACAGAAAAATCCCATGGGAACCCCAAAATCCCATGGGAACCTCAAAATCCCAAGGGAACCCAAAAATCCCATGGGAGCCCTGAAATCCCATGGGAACCCCGAAATCCCATGGGAACCTCAAAATCCCATGGGAATCTCAAAATCCCTTGGGAACCCTGAAATCCCATGGGAACCCAAAAATCCCATGGGAACCCTAAAATCCCATGGGAACGCCGAAATCCCATGTGAACCCCGAAACCATGGGAACCTTGAAATCCCACAGGAACCAACTTTCAGTGGTTTGGGATTTGGGTGTTAATCCCAAAACCAAAGCAGGGGAATTTGTCAAAGCTCCTGATGAGCTGTGCAGGATAATAAAGAGCATCCTCTGTGCTGGTGCTGGAATTAAAGCCTCGGGACAATCAATTCCCCGGCTCCGGGATCGCTGCTGGCCTCGGGAGCTCATTTCCTTCCTCGGGTGGCGGTGCACAATTATTTTATTTGCAATGTGGGTTTATTTGATCCACTCTGGAATCGCTGCTGGGAGCAAATGAGCAAGGCAGAGGCGAGGATTAAGCCAGGGAGAGCCCATCAGTGCGGGCTGGGAGGGAAAGCTCCATGGGATGGATAATTAATCACCCCAAAGCCCTCTTAGGGCCGTTTGTAGGGCCGGGGACGGTGACAGCTCTGCCTGGAGGAGACAAGCAGCTCCCGACACGGGAGGATTGCTGCCCTGCCCCGAGAGAGGGACGGGATCGGGACAGAAAATCTGGGAATGTTCACACTTCCCTTCTCCTTGAAACAGTTCAGTGTTCAGTGCATCAACATCAGAAAGTTTGGTTTTTACCCGATATTTTCTCCCCAGACAGCCCTGGCATGAGGAAAGGTGGGTAAGGATGTCTTCAGGGACAGAAATCTCTAATGCAGGTATTAACGAAAGGGAAATCCCATTGGAGTGCTCAGACCCAAAACTTTGGAGTTTGCAGACTTTAAAATAAAGATGATGGGTTTAAATCTCTTAATTTCAGCGCTAAATTGGCTTTTTGGCCGTCTAAAGTGCTCTTTGCAGTATTCAGGGGCCCGGGTGTGCCCAGAGGTGACACTGATGAGCTGTCTCAGTGCTTTTTTCCCCTCCTGGCATTCAAACCCAGCTCCTCCAGCACCACCGCATTTCACAGCAAACAGCCCTTTTCTGTTTGGGTTTTTTTTTTTTGTTTTTTTTTTTTGGTTTTTTTTTTTTTGGTTTTTTTTTTCCTGATTGATTTTGTCATTGTGTTTCCGTTCCTCTGCTCAGCCCCAATGACCGGGATGTGATTTTGAGTTTTACAAACGTTCACACCCTGACACACTCAGCAGTGCTCCTCTGTCCGTCTGATTCCTGTCGCTTGGTGCATCACTCCCGTTTCCCACTGTGATTTTAAGGAATGCATTTCCCTGATCTCGTGTTTATCCACACACCGACATCATTTGATTCCAAACTTCTCAGGTATTACCTTTTCTAGGGTTATTGGCTGCCACGGGAGATACAGCTCCTCTGCAACGATTTTAAACTGTGAAGCTGAAACGTTCGTGCGTTCTGCGATCTCAGGCTCAGTTTTGCCCTTATGAATTCCTTTAATTTTTGCCCATTGGAGCTGCTGGAAGCGGCGATGCCGCCAGCAGAGACTCGCTCAGCTCCTGCATTGTACAGCAGGAGAAACAAACCCCGAGCTTGGACCGGAGGGCATTGATGGTGCTGAGGGGCTGAGCCCGGGATCGCCTGGGCTGGGCTGGGCTGGGCTTGGGCTGGGGCTGGGGAAGGGAACTGCTCTCCCACCGCAGGGGCTCGGCCCCACTCGTCTGCCAGAGAATTCACAGGATCCCAGCCTGGTTCGGGTTGGAAAGGATCATAAATCCCCCCCAGTGCCACCCGTCCATGACAGGGACACCTCCCACTGTCCCAGGCTGCTCCCAGCCCCAATGTCCAGCCTGCTGCCTTGGGCACTCCAAGGGATACCAGGCAGCCAGCTCTCTCTGGGAATTCTTCGCCAGCCCTGCCCACCCTACAGGGAACAATTCCTGCCCAAAATCCCATCCATGCCCTAAATCCAGGTATTAAATCCAGATATTTTCACTGCCGACAGAAGGGTCTGAGCCGGGGGATACCTGACCCGCTGCTACCCTGCCTGGGGAAGGGGTGAGATTGGGGGGGGGGATTGGGGCTGCGTCTTCGGGGACAGAGAGGAAGTTGGGGACCCCTGGGGTCACTGGTGTTGAGGGGTTGGGGGGTCTGGGGGATTTTAGGGGCGGAGGGGGCCTGGGGAAGGTTTGGGTTGTCGGGTTCCGGCCAGCCCAAGCCCTCTGTGCAGGGCCCCTCCCGCCGTGCGGCCGCCGGGCTGACCCCGACAATCGCGCTCGTTCCTCCCCGAGCAGCAGCACCGGCACCCCTCCCTCCCTCCCCCTTCCCTCCGCGTCCATCCCTCCCCCGTCCCTCCCCCTCCCCGGGCGGCCCCGCCGCGCCCCGCCCCGTTCCCCCGCGCGGGCGGGAGCCTGTCCGCGGTTTCCGCGGTGCCGCGGCTCGGAGTTGCGCGGGCGGCGGAAGCGAGCGGAGCGCGGCGCTCCCGGCCCGGCCCGGGCCATGCAGGATGCTCCGCCGCCGCCCGCGCCCGCCGCCGCTGCTGTGGCCGCGCCCGCCGAGCCCCCCGCGCCCCCTGGGCCTGGGTGCTGCCCGCGGCCGCGGGCTGCTCCGGGTGGGCGCTGCCTCGCCGGGGCTCCCCCGCCGCCTCCTCCTCCTCCTCCTCCGCCGCCGCTGCTGCTGCCGCCCCGCGCTGGTGCGGCCCGGGCCGGGTGGCGCGGCCCCGCAGAGCCCCCGCTGCTGCCGCTGCTCGCCCGCGGCCGCCGAGCCGCTCCTGCGCCAGGTAAGCGCGACCGCGTGCCCACGCAACTTTCCGAGCCGCCGGCCGTGCTTGGAGCCAGCCCCCGCCGAGACCCCCGCGCCGAGACCCCCGCCCGCGGTGCGGACGAGCCGGGTGGGATGGGGGCGGCGGCGGGGGCTCCCCGGGGGCTGCATCCTCCTTTAGCGAGCTCTGCATCCTCCCCTTCCCGGAGCTTTGCATCTCCCCCTTCCTCGGTCTCTGCATCCCTCCCTTCCCGAGCTGTGCATCCCCTTCCCAGCTGTGCATCCCCTTCCCGAGCTGTGCATCCCTTCCCGTACCCGAGCTGTGCATCCCCTTCCCGAGCTGTGCATCCCCTTCCCGAGCTGTGCATCCCCTTCCCGAGCTGTGCATCCCCTTCCCGAGCTGTGCATCCCCTTCCCGAGCTGTGCATCCCCTTCCCGAGCTGTGCATCCCCTTCCCGAGCTGTTGCATCCCTTCCCGAGCTGTGCATCCCCTTCCCGAGCTCTCCATCCCCTTCCCGAGCTCTCCATCCCCTTCCCGAGCTCTCCATCCCTCTCCAGACGCTCCGGCCCCGTGAGTGTCGGAGCGCGGCACTTCCAGCGGCTGTGGGAAGGTGCGGCGGGGCTTTCTCCGGGAGCAGCAGGGCTGGCGGAGGGGCTGGGGCTCCGTTCGGTGGCTCGGGGGTCCCTCCGTTGGGGCTGGGCTCCCGCAGGATGCGCTTTCCGCAGATGAACGGGAGGGATGCTCCGGGCGCGCTCCGGCAGCCGGGGCAGCATCGCCGCCGAGCGTTCTTGGAATATTTATAAAGACGAAAGTTTTGAGCCGTGTCACTGGAAACGCCAGTGTGTCGCGCCAGTGCTTTCCCTGATGAATATTTCAATTATTAATCGCTGCCGTGAGCTGCTCGCAATAGCGAAACCTTCTGTCGGGGGTTCGCCCGGTCCCGGCGGAGGGGCTGGAGCCGTGAGCCGAGCTGTGCCTCGGCTTTATGATTTTTGGTAGACAGAAGTGAAAATAAACGCGAGCTGCGAGCGCCGTAGTGTCCGCTCGATTCCGTGTGGCGATTTCCAGCCTTTTCGAGCTCGAGCGTCTCTTGCGGTTCGCGAGAAAACAGCCGGCGCTGCTCTAATGAAACGGGAACATCAATTATTCCCCAGCGGGAGACCACGCCACGAACCTGCAGAGGTGGTTTTGCTGGGGGAACCCAAGAGATTTAAAGTTGAGAAAAAGCACATTCCTGCCGTTTCCTTTGGCTCTCAAGACGCGTTTTCAAGGCGCTCCCTGGCGCTGTTTTGGGTGGGTGAGATTGAGTGTGAGCAGATTTACCCACGCCTGCCTGGCCACTGCAGCCATTGCCGGTGCTGCCCTGCTCCAGGCTGTGTTCTGTGCCTTCCCGAGCCACTCTGTGCTGCCAGGGCCGTTTGCTGCTCACCCTGCGATGCCCAAAGAAACTCAAACCCTCGCTGGGCTGAAGGGACATTGCTGAGATTTTCCATCCTCATCTGTTGCATAATTAAGAAATCACGGAAAGCATCGTTACTCGGTAAAATCATTTTGTTAATGCCTTCTCCTGTGTTTTTTTCTTTTCTTTTTTTTTTTTTTTTCCTCGAAGTGGATATTTGGAGCTCATTCCCCGGTGGTGGGATTTTCCCCTTCTTCCAGCGTGGAGTTTGTTCCCGTTTTCCCACCCGTGTACACAGCCACGGTGCCGCCTCACGCTGCCAAAAGCTGGATGGATAAAAGGCTGCCCAACTGCAAGGTAAGTGTGAGCCTGGCGTGCTGAAAGGGTTAAAGGCTGGAGCACAGCGAGTACACGATCTAGGCAGTGCGGTGGGCTCGGTGGGGTGGGAAGGGGTCAGAGTTTGGGGTTTGTCAGGACAGCCCTGCGAGGAGCAATGTTGGAAGGGACAGGTGACAGCAGCAGCTACAGCTTTGCTGATCCCAGCTTATAATGAGACTGAAATAGCTTTCACATTTATTCCTTTCGTTAGAATGTCTGCATTTTCCTGTAGATGTGATTGTGGGAGTTTTCCATTCTCCCTCTCTTGGTGATTTTCCCACTGTGTGGCACAGTCCAGCGCTGGCACAGCGGTGTCACCGCAGGCACTGCCAGGCTGTCCCTGGGGGTCCCCTGTCCCCATCTCTGTTCCCCATTTGCCAGCTGAGTGCTGGGCACTCTGTTTTGTGCCCGTGTCCCCCTGTCCCTCAGCCCCATGTCCCAGTGTGGGAGGTGCCTGTTTGGGTCACTCGGTCACTCCTGGCTGTGCCAGGACAGCGCTGCTGGCGGTGGCTCTGTGCTGCCCGTGGTGCCCAGCAGTGTCTCCATGCTCCTGGCAGTGTCTCCTGCTCCTGCAGTGTCCCATGCTCCTGCATTTTCATGCTGCCCTGGTGCCCAGCAGTGTCTCCATGCTCCGGCAGTGTCTCCGTGCTTGCCCCGTGCTGCCCAGGCAGTGGTTCCGTGCTGCCCAGCACTGTCTCCGTGCTCCCAGCAGTGTCTCCGTGCTCCCAGCACTGTCTCCGTGCTCCCAGCAGTGTCTCCGTGCTCCCAGCACTGTCTCCGTGCTGCCCGTGCTGCTGCAGCAGCTGAGTCATGGCAAAGACAACTCAATTTGAAGTGATGGTTTCAATTCAGCCCCAGCTCTGAGCGAGCAGAACCCCCCCTGCCCTGGGGAGTGTCCCGGTGAGGCACTGCCCGTGTGATGCTCAGTTAAAGACACTTTATCCTCACTTGTATTTCAGAATCCTGGATCTGAAATAGTGACACTTTGCTCTCTTTCTGTTGGCCAGATCTACCTGCACAATGCCTTTGCCCTGGACTCAGCCTGGATCCCAGCCGAGGAGTCGTGCCTGTTGCAGGGGGCAGAGAAGCCCCTGCTGCTGAGCAATCAGGTGGCCATGGCTGTAGCCAGACCGGCCACTGCCTCCAGACCACTGCCCACGCTGGTCTTGGCCCCTCAGCTGCTCCCAGGTCAGCAAATGACTGCATAATTCATAATTCAACACTTGCCTGTTCCTTGGTGCTTTTCCCTTAATGCATCCCCCAGAGAGGCAGAGCTGCTCTCTGAAGCCGAGCTTTGCTTGCATTCAGCTGAAAATCTCTTGCCTGAGCAGAACCTTGATGGCCGAGTGCATTTCATCCTCAAAATGACTCTGAGAGGAAGAAAAGGCCGGGTGTGATTGCAGCAGATTGTGCCAGGCTGTTCTGTGGCTGCTTGGTGGCCTCTGCAAGGAAGGGACCAACCACTCCCCACCCACTGAGTTTATTTTTCAGGCAAGAAATCGTTGACAGCCTCAATGATTCTGTGATCCTGTGCCACAGTCCAGCAGGGCTCTGCTGGCTGCTCATTTGAGGAGTTTGTGGGGTCTGTGCAGACAATCAGCAGGAGAGATGAGCAGGGGATCCATCATCTCATTAAGGCTCAGCCATTTGTGAAAGAAATTCCATTAGTCTGCGTAACTTAGCAGAAGAACTACAAGTTTTCAGTGTAAATACGAATATTAACTGTGTAAATACTGTGTGATGCTTTAGGTAACTGTGATTTATACCTGGAGAAGAGCATTTATCCTTGGACAAGAGCAGATGTTGTGTTCCAGTAGGGCTGAATCGCTGTTTTGCCATTGCAGCAGCAAATTAAAATAGCAATTGTTTCTAACAGGGGGTTGAGGAGTAAAGTGCTGCTGATGTTTTAACCCCTTGGTACACTTTCAAACTGAGAATTAGCTTTTCTGCCTTGCTGCCACGTGCTCCTGCCTCGCTCAGCCCAAAGGTGCTGTCCCTGGGGTTGGGAGCAGAGTTCTCCTCTCCGTGGGTTCCCCCCAGAGCAGTTTGTGTTTCAGAGCTGTGCAGCACCCAGGACAGTGTGTTTGTCACCACTGCTGAGTTCAGGGTGTGCTGGACGAGATCCTCTCTCATGGGCTCGTTTGCCAGGCTGATTAATTAGCAGGCAATGCTCTGGAACACGTTGGCCCAGTCAAGCTTGGCTCAGCTGTGGCTCAGCTGCCCCCTGCTCCTGCCAGAGCTCAGCTGGACGAGTCCCTGCTCTGGGGATAGCCTGCTATTAACGCATTTCTGTTAATTAGGGTGATTGTTTGTGTTTATTACAGCTCAGGGCTGCTGGGGAATCACCCACCGCCCCCAGGCAGGAGGGACAGGGGCTGTAGGGTGGAGGGATGGACAGGGAGGGGATCTGGGCAGGGGAGCTACAGCCCCTCCTCTGTTTAAAGAGTCAATGTTTAAAATATTTCCGTGTTTTAAACGTGCTTAAGAACATTGTGTCCCATGGCACATGTCAGACATGAAGCAAGGACATGCTGGGAGTGGCAGGAGGATGTGCCAGGAGGAACAGGGACATTGCCAGCCTGGTGTCACCTCTGTGGGGCTGCAGGGAGCCAGGGAAGAGCGTGGCTGCCCCTGGTCCCTTTGAGTGCCCAAGTGCAAGGCTGGACATGGGGGCTGGGAGCAGCCTGGGACAGTGGGAGGTGTGGCACTGGAGGTGGCACTGGGTGGCATTTGGGGTCCCTACCAACCCATTCCAGGATTCTGTGATCCCATTATCCAGGGATGGCTGGGGGTTTGTGCTGCTCCCTGCCAGGGGGAAGAAACCTTTCCTTTCCTTTCCTTTCCTTTCCTTTCCTTTCCTTTCCTTTCCTTTCTTTCCTTTCCTTTCCTTTCCTTTCCTTTTCCTTTCCTTTCCTTTCCTTTCCCTTTCCTTTCCTTTCTTTCCTTTCCTTTCCTTCTTTCCTTTCCCTTTCCTTCCTTCCCTTTTCCTACACTT
>CM019219.1:212250-225531 GCA_009741485.1 Malurus cyaneus samueli | reverse complement strand
CGGAGAGCAGGGCAGCGGGGCTCACGCTCTGCCGTGCCCCATCCCACCCCAAACCCAGCCAAAACCACCCCCAAACCCACCCCAAACCAGTATCCCAACCCCACCCACCCCAAACCAGCTCTGGCTGTGCAAACCCTCTGCAGACTGGCCCAGGGCTCCTCCAGAGCTTCCCGGGGCTTCCATCCTGCTCAGAAACAAAGCAGATTTTGCTGTAAGCTTTTTTTGCAAAAAAGGTTTTAGTCATCTTTAATCACCCCACATTTACAGGGGGGATTTTGAGAGTTAAATGGCATGAAAATAGGAGTGAAATATTTTAACTGATATAGCAATCAGGGGGAAAAAAATGCTGGTTTTTTTCTAGCAATGGTGTTTTTTCCAGATGTGTTTTTGGCAGGTCATGGCTCACTCTGGGCAGTGAGGTGAGACTGCTCTGCTGAATCCCAGATTACTGAGGCTGGAAAGACTTCCAGGGTTTCGAGTCCCAGCAATATCATCATCTCTTCTCAAAATTCAACATCATCATCATCATCTCGCCTAAAAATCCCATCATCAGTTCCAAAAACATCAAAATCTCCTGCAAACATCACACCTGTTCCAAAAACCCACATCATCCTGTTCCAAAACAATCCATCATAATCCTGTTCCAAAAATCATCACCATCATAATCCAGTTCCAAAAATCATCATCATCATCCTGTTCCAAAAACATCACCATCATCTGTCCTAAAATATCATCATCTCTGTCCTAAACACATAAAATCATCACATATCCTGCTTCAAAAATCATCCACCATCATCCTGTTCCAAAAACAATCACCATCATAATCCTGTTCCAAAAATCATCCTCATCATCCCTGCAAGAGAAAGAACCAGCCCTGCTTGAACAGGAGCTCCCCAAGGCTCGTGGAAGGAGCTCTGTCCTTGCAGCTCCCCCAGCCCACCTGATGGCTTTAAGCAGAAATTTCAGTATTTTAAGAAGGATTCTCTGCATTTTTTTAAACTCTGAGTCTCATTTAAGCTTAGTGAATTTTCAGTATTTTTAAGTAGGATTCTCTGCATTTTTAAGCTCCCAGACTTTAAGCAGAATATCCTGTCTGTCCCTGCAGAGAACACCCCAATATCCCTGTGAGGAGAACACCCCAATATCCCTGCACGAATATCCCCACCCTCTGATCAGGTGAACAGCTGCTGTCCCTCCCATTGTAAACCCCAGTGAGTTGAGGAGCAGCCCCGCTCAGTTTTCTGCTCCTGTGCAATAAACCCAAACCCCTGCTCCTCACAAAGCCTGGCTTAGAAGCACAGGGAGAGCTGGATTTATTCTCCAGCAGCTCTTGGGGTCAGGTCAGATCATGCCATGGTCAGAACCACAACCCTTGGCCATAAAGACATTGCTCCTGGGGTTATTTCTGTAATTGAAGTGGGGAAACAAACTTCACTCCAAGTTTCTCTTGATTTGGAGAGATAACAGGAAAAGCAGCAAAACCCCATAAACTTCATAAACGAAACAAAAACCTTGCGAAGGCTGTGATTAAAGTCAAGCATTCCCAGCCCTAATAAAGTGCTTGGCTCTGCATGCTCGAATGCTCCACAAAGAGAGGTTTGATGGCTTTTCAGGGACATGAATGGGGTCCTGCTGTGCCTTCTTGTTCCCCCACACAGCGAGCCCCAGCACAGGCACGTTAAATCCAAGATAATCCAATTTGGGAAGCCAAAACCTGAGCGCTCTAAATGCAGAGGTGCTTCAAACACGAGCTGGTGCTGAGGAAACACTGGAGGTGAGGTCCTGGGTCATGCATTCCATGAGGAAAGAGAACCCAAAATCAACTCAAATTTTAAGTCATGGATTTGGAACAGTTGCAGTTGAAATAAATCACCGAGCACGCTGGGTCTGGGTTTGGATCTGCTGACCCCTCTGCAGGAACACTGGCTCAGCTCTGTGGGGTTATTGGGATGGAAAGGAAGAGAGAATGAGAAGGGTCAGAATGTTAATCTGTTCACCTGGGATGTCCCACACAATTTCCTTGTCTCTAAGCTGAGAGACGTGCAACAGATGAGCTTTAAGGTCCCTTGCGCCCCCAACCATTCCCTGATTCCATGGAAACCTCCCCAAACCCACGTTCAGGATCAGCCCTTTGCAAGGAAGCGCTGTGGTGATGCTCCTGAGATCCAGGAATGCCAAACCACACCCAGAGCTTCAAATGACAGCAAAGGCACAGCGTGGCCTGTGCCACACGGCTCCAGCTGTCACCTCCCAGTGCCCACCAAGGGCTGCTGCCAGCGCTGCCTCTGCCCCATCCCGAGCAGAGCACAGGGTGGCAGGACAGAGGTGGCACAGGGAGGACAGGACACATCTGCCAGCCCTGAGCACACCCACACAGAGAGCACGGGCAGGGAAGAAACACAGATCCATTCTGCACCAAAATCCTGATCCTGTCTCTGCAGAACAAAACCCCAAAATCTGACCCCGCCCAAACACCCCAAAACCGATCCTGTCTCTGCAGAAACACCCAAACACCCCCAAAACACCTGACCCTCTCTCTGCAGAAACACCCAAACACCCCCAAAACACCCCAAAACACAAAAAACAGAAAAAAAACACCCCCAAACCCCCAAAACACAGACCCTTTCAGAAACACCCAAACACCCCCAAAACACCGACCTCTCTCTGCAAGAAACACCCAAACACCCCCAAAACACTCCCAAAACACCGACCACTTTGCAGGAACACCCAAACCCTCCCAGAACACTCCCAAAACACTGATCCTTTTCAGAACACCAAACACCCCAAACACGACCCTGCAGAACACTCCCAAAACATGAGCCTTTGCAGAAACACCCAAAAAACACTCCCAAACACCGACTCCTGCAGAAACACACAAACACCCGAAACACCGATCTTTGCAGAAACACCCAAACACTCCGAAAACACCGAGCCTTTGCAGAAACATCCAAAACACCGAGCCTTTGCAGAAACACCCAACCTCCCAGAACACTCCCAAAACACTGATCCTTTTCAGAAACACCCAAACACCTCCAAAACACCGACCCTTTTCAGAAACACCCAAACACTGTCCCCAGGACACGGACCGGGCTGTCACTGCCAGGACAGGGCCACCTTCACCGAGAAACACCACAGAGCGCACAAACCCGGGCTGTGCAGAGAGCCACAACTGCTGCTTCTCACAGCAAATAACACCTTGGAGGAGCTGCAGCTGTTAAATTATGCACATTACCCTTGGCCAGGCTCCGTGCTCGCTCCTTTATCTGAGAGTGCTGCAGCTCCATTGAGAAAACAATTATATCATTACTGATAACTGGGGAAGGCAGAGCTGCCGGAGGAGCGGCTCCCGGAATGAATCCCGCGCACAAACCTGATTAACTTCCCCTTTATCCCACTTAACTGAGCAATTTGCTCCCAGGATTTTTATTACTCTTCACATTAAGAGTGAAGATTACATAGGAAATACTTCCAGTGCTGCTGGAACACCTGGAGGAGCAGCTCTGGGTTTGGCTGCAGGGACGGGGACAGGGATGGGGTCACCCTGCAGGAATGGCCACGTCCCTCAACAGCTCTGGAGCCCCCACACAGCCTGGATGTTATGGATTAGAACCAGCCACAGCAGCAGAAAGGAGTTCTCAAGGAGGATGAGAGGGAATTCTTGACCTGCCCTGGCACAGGGTGCCCAGAGAAGCTGTGGCTGCCCCTGGATCCTTTGAGTGCCCAAGCCAGGCTGGATTGGGCTGGAGTGACAGTGGTGTCCGTGTGGCAGGGTGGACTGGTGGCTTTGATCCCCAAACCCATTCGGATTCTGTGATCCCATTATTCCAGGGATGGCTGGGGGGTTTGTGCTGCTCCCTGCCAGGGGGAAGAAACCTTTCCTTTCCTTTCCTTTCCTTTCCTTTCCTTTCCTTTCCTCCTTTCCTTTCCTTTTCCTTTCCTTTCCTTTCCTTTCCTTTCCTTCCTTTCCTTTCCTTTCCTTTTCTTTCCTTTCCTTCCTCCTTTCCCTTTCCTTCCCTTTCCTTTCCCTTTCCTTCCCTTTTCCTACCTTTCCTGGCTCCCTGCAGCCCCACAGAGGTGACACCAGGCTGGCAATGTCCCTGTTCCTCCTGGCACATCCTCCTGCCACTCCCAGCAGTCCTTGCTTCATGTCTGACATGTGCCATGGGACACAATGTTCTTAAGCACGTTTAAAACAGGAAATAATTAAACATTGACTCTTTAAACAGAGGAGGGGCTGTAGCTCCCCTGCCCAGATCCCCTCCCTTGTTTTTTTCCCCCAATCCCTTTTTTTCCCCCACCCCCTTTTTTACAAAAAAGGGCCCCTGGTTTTTTCCCCTCCTTTTGGCCCCTGGGGGGGCGGTATTCTCTCTTTCCTTCCCCCCTGGAATTATTCAGCAGGAGAGAAGGAGACAGAACTTCATCAAAGGAGGGGAAACCACCTCAACTTCTCTTTCAACTGAGCGATGAAACTTTAATGAGGGCTGGATGAAAGTTTAATGAGGAAGCCCAGCTGCAGGAGCGTTACTCATCCGGATGGCCGGGCAGCCCAGGCTCGCATTATTTTCCTGTTTTCCTGCCCTCTTTGGGGAAATCGCAGCCTCCTCTCCAGAATAAAGGAATCAAATGAGCAGTAAACAACCTTTCTGCTGATGTGCCCTGCAGGAAGCCGTGGGAGAGCCGTGTTTTTTATAGACAGCATTGGTTTGCAGGCAGCTCCAGGAAGGTTTGGTGGGTTTTTCTCAGCAGCAGACACTGGAATTGGCAATGAGCTGCCTGACCTGGCTCAGGGTCTGCAGCTTCCCAGGTGAATCAGCAATGAGCTGCTGTTTAACTTAGATTAGCTGGACACTGTGTGTTTTTTATTTTGTTTTTTTTTTTTAATTTTCGTTGTCACTCTTGCAGAAAAAATATATTTATCCATTGTGTAATGATCAACAATTTATTATTAGAGAGGGAATTTTTTGACCTGTGTGCCCGTTAGTTGGTGCATCTGCAGGTGTTCCTGGGCATGGAGGAGTGCAGGAGAGATAATGGAGCTTTCTTTGTGACACTGAAAATATGAAACTTGCGTTTGGTAAAGCAGGGCTTATTTTATTGGGAATTAATTGATTGTGAAGGGCTGGGGGTGCTCACCTGGAGAGGAGAAGGGACAGGGAGAGCTCAGAGCCCCTGCCAGGGACTAAAGGGGCTCCAGGGACAGTGGGAGGTGTCCCTGCCATGGCACGGGTGGCACTGGGTGATTTTTAAGGTCCTTTCCCACCCAAACCAATCCCTGATGCTGTGACCTTGCTGTGTTCCCTGCCTGGAGCTGGGTTGTTGCAGGGGCTGCACCCCGACCCCACAGCCCTTCCCAAAGCCCCAAAGCCCTTCCCAAAGCCCCATTGCCCCTTCCCAAATGGTTCTGTGAGTGCTGGGTGCCAGAACTGAACACAAAACACAGATATTTGACACATGGCTCAAGCTCTGTGTGTGTCTGAGGGGTCGGCTGGGGTGTTCTGTGCCCAAATCCCATTCCCCCCTCTCACAGCCTTTTTCTGTCTCTCTGTCCCACAGGTGGGTGCCAGAGCAGCCTGAAAGCAGCGGGAGGCACTCAGAGCCTGTCCCTGGTGCCGCTGGAGCCCGAGGGTGCCCCGGGGCCCAGGCTGTCCCCCTGTCCCCTGCTCACCCTGTCCCCTGTCCCCATCCCGCTGCTGGCCTCGCCCCTGCCAGGTAAGGACCCTGCACTGGGTATGGGGGCTGTACTGGGGGGTTGGGGAGGGCTGGGGGACAGCAGGGCTGCGGTTTGGGGCTGAAACGGGGGATCCTGGGCTGGTGTGAGGTGTGGGAACTGTGGGATCAGGGCTGGGGTGTCTGTACCATTGTGGGACTTTGGGATCACAGCTGGGATGTCTGCACAGCTGCACACCAGTATAGGATCCACAGCTGTGATCCCATAGTTCAGGGAACACTTCAACACCAGTCCAGGATCCCCAGCTGTGATCCCACAGTTCCAGGAGCACCTCCAGACCAGAGCAGACACCACAGCTGGGACCCCACAGTTGCACAACGGGGCAGAGACCCCAGCTGAGATCCTACAGTCCCATTGATCACCTCCAGACCAGGTCAGACACCCCAGTTGTGATCCCACAGCTCCAGAGCACATCTCCAAACACATCCAGGATCCCCAGCTGTGATCCCACAGTTCCCACAGCTGCACACCAGTATAGGATCCACAGCTGTGATCCCATAGTTCAGGGAACACCTCCACACTGGTATAGGATCCACAGCTGTGATCCCACAGCCATGATCCCACAGCCCATGACACCCACAGCTGTGATCCCACAGTTCTAGGGAACACTTCAACACTAGTCCAGGATCCCCAGCTGTGATCCCACAGTTCCAGGAGCACCTCCACCAGCAGACACCCAGCTGGGCCCACATTGCACAATGGGGCAGAGACCCAGCTGAGATCCTACATCCCATTGACACTCCAGACAGGTCAGACCCAGTTGTGATCCCACAGCTCAAGACACTCCAACACATCAGGATCCCCAGCTGTGATCCCACAGTTCAGGGAACACTCCACACCAGTATAGGATCCACAGCTGTGACCCCACAGTCCCATTGAACACCTTCACAGTGGTACTGACACCTCAGCTGTGATCCCACAGTTCCACAATGGGGCAGACACCCCAGATGAGATCCTACAATCCCATTGATCATCTCCAGACTGGGTCAGACACCCCAGTTGTGATCCCACAGCTCCAGAGCACATCTCCAAACACATCCAGGATCCCCAACTGTGATCCTACAGTTCCCACAGCTCCACACCAGTCCAGAATCCCCAGCTGTGATCCCACAGTTCAGGGAACACCTCCACACCAGAGCAGACATCCCAGCTGTGATCCCAAAGTCCCACAATGGTACAGACACCCCAGCCCTGATCCCACAGTTCCCACACCTCACACCAGCCCAGGATCCCCCGTTTCAGCCCCAAACCGCAGCCCTGCTGTCCCCCAGCCCTCCCCAACCCCCAGTACAGCCCCCATACCCAGTGCAGGGTCCTTACCTGGCAGGGGCGAGGCAAGCAGCGGGATGGGACAGGGGACAGGTGAGCAGGGGACAGGGGACAGCCTGGGCCCCGGGGCACCCTCGGGCTCCAGCGGCACCAGGGACAGGCTCTGAGTGCCTCCCGCTGCTTTCAGGCTGCTCTGGCACCCACCTGTGGGACAGAGAGACAGAAAAAGGCTGTGAGAGGGGGGAATGGGATTTGGGCACAGAACACCCCAGCCGACCCCTCAGACACACACAGAGCTTGAGCCATGTGTCAAATATCTGTGTTTTGTGTTCAGTTCTGGCACCCAGCACTCACAGAACCATTTGGGAAGGGGCAATGGGGCTTTGGGAAGGGCTTTGGGGCTTTGGGAAGGGCTGTGGGGTCGGGGTGCAGCCCCTGCAACAACCCAGCTCCAGGCAGGAACACAGCAAGGTCACAGCATCAGGGATTGGTTTGGGTGGAAAGGACCTTAAAAATCACCCAGTGCACCCGTGCCATGGCAGGGACACTCCCACTGTCCAGGCTGCTCCCAGCCCCAATGTTCCAGCCTGGCTTGGGCACTCAAAGGGATCCAGGGGCAGCCACAGCTTCTCTGGGCACCCTGTGCCAGGGCTGCCCACCCTCACAGGAACAATTCCTGCCCAAATCCCATCCATCCCTGCCCTCTTGGCACTGGGAGCCATTCCCTGGCTCCTGTCCTCCATCCCTTGTCCCCCAGTCCCTCTCCAGCTCTCCTGGAGCCCTTTAGTCCCTGGCAGGGCTCTGAGCTCTCCCTGTCCCTTCTCTCTCCAGGTGAGCACCCCCAGCCCTTCACAATCAATTAATTCCCAATAAAATAAGCCCGCTTTACCAAACGCAAGTTTCATATTTTCAGTGTCACAAAGAAAGCTCCATATCTCTCCTGCACTCCTCCATGCCCAGGAACACCTGCAGATGCACCAACTAACGGGCACACAGGTCAAAAAATTCCCTCTCTATAATAAATTGTTGATCATTACACAATGGATAAATATATTTTTTCTGCAAGAGTGACAACGAAAATTAAAAAAAAAAAACAAAATAAAAAAAACACACAGTGTCCAGCTAATCTAAGTTAAACAGCAGCTCATTGCTGATTCACCTGGGAAGCTGCAGACCCTGAGCCAGGTCAGGCAGCTCATTGCCAATTCCAGTGTCTGCTGCTGAGAAAAACCCACCAAACCTTCCTGGAGCTGCTGCAAACCAATGCTGTCTATAAAAAACACGGCCTCCCACGGCTTCTGCAGGGCACATCAGCAAAAGGTTGTTTACTGCTCATTGATTCCTTATTCTGGAGAGGAGGTCTGCATTTCCCCAAAGAGGGCAGGAAAAACAGGAAAATAATGCGACCTGGGCTGCCGGCCATCCGGATAGTAACGCTCCTGCAGCTGGGCTTCCTCATTAAACTTTCATCCAGCCCTCATTAAAGTTTCATCGCTTCAGTTGAAAGAGAAGTTGAGTGGTTTCCCTCCTTTGATGAAGTTCTGTCTCTTCTCTCCTGCTGAATATATTCCAGGGGGGAAGGACAGAGAGCTTAGGGTCATTGCGGGCCACGCCTGTGCCCTGCCCCATCCCACCCCAAACCCAGGCCCAAAACCTGACCCCCAAACCCACCCCAAACCAAGTAATCCCAACCCCATTCCCACCCCAAACCCAGCTCTGGCTGTGCCAAACCCTCTGCAGACTGGCCCAGGGCTCCTCCAGGCTTCCCGGGGCTTCCATCCCTGCTCAGAAACAAAGCAGATTTTGCTGTAAAGCTTTTTTTGCAAAAAAGGTTTTAGTCATCTTTAATCACCCCACATTTACAGGGGGGATTTTGAGAGTTAAATGGCATGAAAATAGGAGTGAAATATTTTAACTGATATAGCAATCAGGGGGAAAAAAATGCTGGGTTTTTTTCTAGCAATGGTGTTTTTTCCAGATGTGTTTTTGGCAGGTCATGGCTCACTCTGGGCAGTGAGGTGAGACTGCTCTGCTGAATCCCAGATTACTGAGGCTGGAAAGGACCTCCAGGGTTATCGAGTCCCAGCAAATCATCATCATCATCATCATCCTGTTCCAAAATTCATCATCATCATCATCATTCATCATCCTGCCTAAAAAATCATTCACCATTCATTCCAGTTCCAAAAAATCATCAATCACCATCTCCTGTTCCAAAAATCAATCACCATCTCATCCTGTTCCAAAAATCCACCAACATCATCCTGTTCCAAAAATCATCATCATCATCATCCTGTTCCAAAAATCATCACCATCATAATCCTGTTCCAAAAATCATCATCATCATCCTGTTCCAAAAACCATCACCATCATCCTGTCCTAAAAATCATCATCCTCATCCTGTCCTAAAAATAATAATCATCACCATAATCCTGCTTCAAAAATCATCACCATCATCCTGTTCCAAAAACAATCACCATCATAATCCTGTTCCAAAAATCATCCTCATCATCCCTGCAAGAGAAAGAACCAGCCCTGCTTGAACAGGAGCTCCCCAAGGCTCGTGGAAGGAGCTCTGTCCTTGCAGCTCCCCCAGCCCACCTGATGGCTTTAAGCAGAAATTTCAGTATTTTAAGAAGGATTCTCTGCATTTTTAAACTCTGAGTCTTTAAGCTGAATTTTCAGTATTTTTAAGTAGGATTCTCTGCATTTTTAAGCTCTGATTCTTTAAGGTGAATTTTCAGTATTTTTAAGTAGGATTCTCTGCATTTTTAAGCTCCCAGACTTTAAGCAGAATTTGCTGTCCCTGCAGAGAACACCCCAATATCCCTGTGAGGAGAACACCCCAATTTCCCTGCACGAATATCCCCACCCTCTGATCAGGTGAACAGCTGCTGTCCCTCCCATTGTAAACCCCAGTGAGTTGAGGAGCAGCCCCGCTCAGTTTTCTGCTCCTGTGCAATAAACCCAAACCCCTGCTCCTCACAAAGCCTGGCTTAGAAGCACAGGGAGAGCTGGATTTATTCTCCAGCAGCTCTTGGGGTCAGGTCAGACCATGCCATGGTCAGAACCACAACCCTTGGCCATAAAGACATTGCTCCTGGGGTTATTTCTGTAATTGAAGTGGGAAAACAAACTTCACTCCAAGTTTCTCTTGATTTGGAGAGATAACAGGAAAAGCAGCAAAACCCCATAAACTTCATAAACGAAACAAAAACCTTGCGAAGGCTGTGATTAAAGTCAAGCATTCCCAGCCCTAATAAAGTGCTTGGCTCTGCATGCTCGAATGCTCCACAAAGAGAGGTTTGATGGCTTTTCAGGGACATGAATGGGGTCCTGCTGTGCCATTCTTGTTCCCCCACACAGCGAGCCCCAGCACAGGCACGTTAAATCCAAGATAATCCAATTTGGGAAGCCAAAACCTGAGCGCTCCTAAATGCAGAGGTGCTTCAAACACAGAGCTGGTGCTGAGGAAACACTGGAGGTGAGGTCCTGGGTCATGCATTCCATGAGGAAAGAGAACCCAAAATCAACTCAAATTTTAAGTCATGGATTTGGAACAGTTGCAGTTGAAATAAATCACCGAGCACGCTGGGTCTGGGTTTGGATCTGCTGACCCCTCTGCAAGGAACACTGGCTCAGCTCTGTGGGGTTATTGGGATGGAAAGGAAGAGAGAATGAGAAGGGTCAGAATGTTAATCTGTTCACCTGGGATGTCCCACACAATTTCCTTGTCTCTAAGCTGAGAGACGTTGCAACAGATGAGCTTTAAAGGTCCCTATGCGCCCCCAACCATTCCCTGATTCCATGGAAACCTCCCCAAACCCACGTTCAGGATCAGCCCTTTGCAAGGAAGCGCTGTGGTGATGCTCCTGAGATCCAGGAATGCCAAACCACACCCAGAGCTTCAAATGACAGCAAAGGCACAGCGTGGCCTGTGCCACACAGCTCCAGCTGTCACCTCCCAGTGCCACCAAGGGCTGCTGCCAGCGCTGCCTCTGCCCCATCCCGGAGCCACCGAGCTCACAGGGTTGGGCAGGACATGGAGGTGGCACAGGGACAGGGACAGGACACATCTGCCAGCCCTGAGCACACCCACACAGAGAGCACGGGACAGGGATAGAAACACAGATCCATTCTGCACCAAAATCCTGATCCTGTCTCTGCAGAAACACCCAAACACCCCCAAAATCCTGATCCTGTCTCTGCGGAAACACCCAAACACTCCCAAAATCCTGATCCTGTCTCTGCAGAAACACCCAAACACCCCCAAAACACCGACCCTCTCTCTGCAGAAACACCCAAACACCCCCAAAACACCCCAAAAAAACAACAAAAAAAAAAAAAAAAAAAAAAAAAAAAACACCCCCAAAACCCCCCAAAAACACAGACCCTTTCAGAAACACCCAAACACCCCCAAAACACCGACCCTCTCTCTGCAGAAACACCCAAACACCCCCAAAACACTCCCAAAACACCGACCCTTTGCAGGAACACCCAAACCCTCCCAGAACACTCCCAAAACACTGATCCTTTACAGAAACACCCAAACACTCCCAGAACACCGACCCTTTGCAGGAACACTCCCAAAACATTGAGCCTTTGCAGAAACACCCAAAAAACACTCCCAAGACACCGAGCCTTTCTCTGCAGAAACACACAAACACCCCCGAAACACCGATCCTTTGCAGAAACACCCAAACACTCCGAAAACACCGAGCCTTTGCAGAAACACTCCCAAAACACCGAGCCTTTGCAGAAACACCCAAACCCTCCCAGAACACTCCCAAAACACTGATCCTTTTCAGAAACACCCAAACACCTCCAAAACACCGACCCTTTTCAGAAACACCCAAACACTGTCCCCAGGACACGGACCGGGCTGTCACTGCCAGGACAGGGCCACCTTCACCTGAGAAACACCACAGAGCGCACAAACCCGGGCTGTGCAGAGAGCCACAACTGCTGCTTCTCACAGCAAATAACACCTTGGAGGAGCTGCAGCTGTTAAATTATGCACATTACCCTTGGCCAGGCTCCGTGCTCGCTCCTTTATCTGAGAGTGCTGCAGCTCCATTGAGAAAACAATTATATCATTACTGATAACTGGGGAAGGCAGAGCTGCCGGAGGAGCGGCTCCCGGAATGAATCCCGCGCACAAACCTGATTAACTTCCCCTTTATCCCACTTAACTGAGCAATTTGCTCCCAGGATTTTTATTACTCTTCACATTAAGAGTGAAGATTACATAGGAAATACTTCCAGTGCTGCTGGAACACCTGGAGGAGCAGCTCTGGGTTTGGCTGATGACGGGGACAGGGATGGGGTCACCCTGCAGGAATGGCCACGTCCCTCAACAGCTCTGGAGCCCCCACACAGCCTGGATGTTATGGATTAGAACCAGCCACAGCAGCAGAAAGGAGTTCTCAAGGAGGATGAGAGGGAATTCTTGACCTGCCCTGGCACAGAGCGCCTGCCCAGAGAAGCTGTGGCTGCCCCTGGATCCTTTGAGTGCCCAAGGCCAGGCTGGATTGGGCTCTGAGTAAGTTGTTCTAGTATAAGGTGTCCCTGTTTGTGGCAGGGGTTTGGAACTGGATGCTCTTTAAGATATCTTTCAATCCAAACCGTTCTGTGATTTTCTGGGATTCTGTGATCCCATTATTCCCAGGGATGGCTGGGGGGTTTGTGCTGCTCCCTGCCAGGGGGAAGAAACCTTTCCTTTCCTTTCCTTTCCTTTCCTTTCCTTTCCTTTCCTCCTTTTCCTTCCTTTTCCTTTCCTTTCCTTTCCTTTCCTTTCCTTCCTTTCCCTTTCCTTTTCCTTTTCAATTTCCTTTCCTTCCTCCTTTTCCCTTTCCTTCCCTTTTCTCTTTCCCTTTTCCTTCCCTTTTTCCTACCTTTCCTGGCTCCCTGCAAGCCCCACCAGGAGGTGACCACCAGGCTTGGCAATGTCCCTGGTTTCCTCCCTGGCACATTCCTTCCTGCACTCCCCAGCATGTCCTTTGCTTTCATGTCTTGACATTGGTGCCATGGGGGACCCACAAAATGTTCCTTAAGCACGTTTAATAAAAAACATGGGAAATAAAAATATAAAACATTTGGGACTTTTCTTTTTAAACAAGGGAGGGAGGGGGGGGCTTTTGGGTTTAGGGGGCTCCCCTTTGCCCAGATCCCCTCCCTTGTTTTTTTCCCCCAATCCCTTTTTTTCCCCCACCCCCTTTTTTACAAAAAAGGGCCCCTGGTTTTTTCCCCTCCTTTTGGCCCCTGGGGGGGCGGTATTCTCTCTT
>CM019219.1:142679-212225 GCA_009741485.1 Malurus cyaneus samueli | reverse complement strand
GAATCAATGAGCAGAACAAAACCTTTGCTTGTGCCCTGGCAGAAGGCGTGGGAGAGCCGTGATTTTTATAGACAGCATTGGTTTGCAGCAGCTCCAGGAAGGTTTGGTTGTTTTTCTCAGCAGCAGACACTGGAATTGGCAATGAGCTGCCTGACCTGGCTCAGGGTCTGCAGCTTCCCAGGTGAATCAGCAATGAGCTGCTGTTTAACTTAGATTAGCTGGACACTGTGTGTTTTTTATTTTTTGTTTTTTTATTTAATTTTGTTGTCCACTCTTGCAGAAAAAATATAATTTTCCATGTGTAATGATCAACAATTATTATAGAGAGGAATTTTTTGACTTGTGCCGTTAGTGGTGCTTCTGCAGGTGTTCCTGGGCATGATGCGAGAGTATGGAGCTTTCTTTGTGACACTGAAAATTGAAACTTGCGTTTGGTAACGGGTTATTTTATGGGATTAATTGATTGTGAAAGGCTGGGGGTGCTCACCTGGAGAGGAGAAGGGACACGGAAGGCCAGAGCCCTGCCAGGGACTAAAGGGCTCCAGGAGAGCTGGAGAGGGACTGGGGGACAAGGGATGGAGGACAGGAGCCAGGGAATGCTTCCCAGTGCAAGAGGGCAGGGATGGATGGGATTTGGGCAGGAATTGTTCCCTGAGGGTGGGCAGCCCTGGCACAGGGTGCCAGAGAAGCTGTGCTGCCCCTGGATCCCTTTGAGTGCCCAAGCCGGCTGGACATTTGGGGCTGGAGCAGCCTGGGACAGTGGGGTGTCCCTGCCATGGCACGGTGGCACTGGGTGATTTTTAAGGTCTTTTCCACCCAAACCAATCCTGATGCTGTACCTTGCGTGTTTCCCTGCTGAGCTGGGTTGTTGCAGGGGCTGCACCCCGACCCCACAGCCCTTCCCAAAGCCCCAAAGCCCTTCCCAAAGCCCCATTGCCCCTTCCCAAATGGTTCTGTGAGTGCTGGGTGCCAGAACTGAACACAAAACACAGATATTTGACACATGGCTCAAGCTCTGTGTGTGTCTGAGGGGTCGGCTGGGGTGTTCTGTGCCCAAATCCCATTCCCCCCTCTCACAGCCTTTTTCTGTCTCTCTGTCCCACAGGTGGGTGCCAGAGCAGCCTGAAAGCAGCGGGAGGCACTCAGAGCCTGTCCCTGGTGCCGCTGGAGCCCGAGGGTGCCCCGGGGCCCAGGCTGTCCCCTGTCCCCTGCTCACCCTGTTCCCTGTCCCCATCCCGCTGCTTGGCCTCGCCCCTGCCAGGTAAGGACCCTGCACTGGGTAGTGGGGCTGTACTGGGGGTTGGGAGGGCTGGGGGACAGAGGCTGCGGTTTGGGGCTGAAACGGGGATCCTGCTGGTGTGAGGTGTGGGAACTGTGGGATCAGGGCTGGGGTGTCTGTACCATTGTGGGACTTTGGGATCACAGCTGGGATGTCTGCTCTGGTGTGGAGGTGTTCCCTGAACTGTGGGATCACAGCTGGGGATTCTGGACTGGTGTGGAGCTGTGGGAACTGTAGGATCACAGTTGGGGATCCTGGATGTGTTTGGAGATGTGCTCTGGAGCTGTGGGATCACAACTGGGGTGTCTGACCCAGTCTGGAGATGATCAATGGGATTGTAGGATCTCATCTGGGGTGTCTGCCCCATTGTGAACTGTGGGATCACAGCTGAGGTGTCAGTACCACTGTGAAGGTGTCAATGGGACTGTGGGGTCACAGCTGTGGATCCTATACCGTGTGGAGGTGTTCCCTGAACTTGGGATCACAGCTGGGATCCTGGATGTGTTTGGAGGTGTTTGACTTGGGATCACAGGGGTTCTGTGGAGGTCCTGAACATGGTGCGTGATCTACCATGTGGAGGTGTTCTGACTGTAGGATCTCAGCTGGGGTCTCTGACGGTCCCAGCTTTGGTCTTGTGGAACTGTGGGATCACAGCTGGGGATCCTGGACTAGTGTTGAAGTGTTCCCTAGAACTGTGGGATCACACTGGTGTCGTCCCTGTGGAGTGTATAATGACTGTGGGGTCACAGCTGTGGATCCTATACCAGTGTGGAGGTGTTCCCTGAACTATGGGATCACAGCTGTGGATCCTATACCAGTGTGGAGGTGTTCCCTGAACTATGGGATCACAGCTGTGGATCCTGATCCGTGTTTGGAGGTGTTCCTGGAGCTTGGGATCACACTGGGTGTCTGACCTGTCTGGAGGTGATCAATGAACTGTAGGATCTCAGCTGGGGTCTCTGCCCCGTTGTGCAACTGTGGGGTCCCAGCTGTGGTGTCTGCTCTGGTCTGGAGGTGCTCCTGGAACTGTGGGATCACAGCTGGGATCCTGGTACTGGTGTTGAAGTGTTCCCTGAACTATGGGATCACAGCTGTGGATCCTATACTGGTGTGCAGCTGTGGGAACTGTGGGATCACAGCTGTGGATCCTATACCAGTGTGGAGGTGTTCCCTGGAACTGTGGGATCACAGCTGGGGATGTATTTGGAGATGTGCTCTGGAACTGTAGGATCTCAGCTGGGGTCTCTGCCCCATTGTGGAACTGTGGGGTCCCCTCTGGAACTGTCAGCAGTGCTCTCAGGGCTCTGTGGTGTTTGTCACGGTCCTGTCCTGTGACATTTAGGGACAGCACCACCCTTGGGTGCTCCCTGCTCTCGGGGGGTTCTGTACCCTGAGCCCCCCAGGACTGAGCAGCAGTGAAATGGGCTCTAAAGGGTTCTGCCCGTGGGACAGTGCTGGGTGTGGTGTTTATTGTTATAAACCTGCTGGGAAAGCACAGCCTGGATCTGTCCCCAGAGCTGAGGGGTGGTCATTGCCTGAAAAAATCGTTCTTTCCTGGTGTTGAGTGAAAAAAAAATTGTTCTTTCTAAAAAAATTGTTCTTTCTAAAAAAATTGTTCTTTCCTGGGTGTTGAGTGAAAATTTTCTGAAAAAATTGTTCTTTCTTGGTGTTGAATGAAAACTTTCTTTAAAAAATTGTTCTTTCTTGGTGTTGAGTGAAAGCTTTCTAAAAAAATCATTCTTTCCTGAGTGTTGAGTAAAAATTTTCTGAAAAGATCGTTCTTTCCTGGTGTTGAGTGAAAACTTTCTGAAAAAAATGTTCTTTCCTGGGTCTTGAGTGAAAACTTTCTGAAAAAATCGTTCTTTCTTGGTGTTGAGTGAAAATTTTCTAAAAAAATTGTTCGTTCTTTTCGTTGAGTGAAAATTTACTGAAAAGATCGTTCTTTCCTGGGTATTGAGTAAAAATTTTCTGAACAAATCGTTCTTTCCTGGGTGTTGAGTGAAAACCTTCTGAAAAAATCGTTCTTTCTTGGTGCTGAGTGAAATTTTTCTGAAAAAATTGTTCTTTTCTGGATGTTGAGTGAAAGTTTCTGAAAAGAAATCATTCTTTCGTGGTGTTGAGTGAAAGCTTTGTGAGGCAGAGCTGGGGGTTCCCTGCCCCTGGGCAGTTCTGGCTGAGGGAAAATCCTTCGGGCAATGTTTGTGACTGCATTTGGAGTGTGTGAGGCTCATTTTAGAACAGGGATATGCCAATTAAGTTAAAAATGCAAATGAGGGTTCCTTTGCCGTGTTTTTGGTAATTGAGTTGAGGCACAGGAGATTGAATTCTGCAGAAGGGGCAGCTCTGGTTTGGTGTTCCTGGCACAGATTTTAACGAGCAGTGGATCCAGGGATTCCTGCTAAACTGTCCTTGGGGTCACTGGGTAAATCCCAGGGGCAGAAAAGCAAACTGACCCAGAGGATGAAGGTCCTGGAGGGCTTTTCTGACCTCAGAATTTTCAGTGGAATGACTGAAAATGTTTGTGCTCAGCCCAAGAAAGGCTGAGCTTAGAGCACAAGGCAGAGTTGGTGCTGTGGGGGCAGGGGCTGTGCTGCTCCCCGTGGATATCCCACTGACCCCATAAAACATTCCTGTGTTCAGGGGATTGCAGAACCACTGACCCCATAAAACATTCCTGTGTGCAGGGGATTGCAGACCCACTGACCCCATAAAACATTCCTGTGTTCAGGGGATTGCAGAACCACTGACCCCATAAAACATTCCTGTGTGCAGGGGATTGCAGAGCAGAAAAGGGGAGACCCCAGTTTGTGTGAGAGCAGGGTGGCACTGGGGATGGGGACAGAGCTGGGATGGCCCGAGCTGCAATCCTGGCAAGAATCTGTGCCCTGCAGCTGTCCTGGGCTGTGCCAGGCTCTGTACCAAACCCGTGCCAGGTTCTGTGCCAGGCTCTGTGCCAAACCCGTGCCAGCCCAGGCTCTGTGCCAGACCAGGGACACTGTGACAAACCCGTGCCAGGCTCTGTGCCAGGCTCTGTACCAAACCCGTGCCAGGCTCTGTGCCAGGCTCTGTGCCAGGCTCTGTGCCAGGCTCTGTACCAACTGCCAGTTGTGCCAGGCTCTGTGCCAGGCTCTGTACCAAACTCGTGCCAGGCTCTGTGACAGGTTCTGTGACAGACCCGTGCCAAGCCTGGCTCTGTGCCAGACTCTGTGACAGCCTGGGTTCTGTGACAAACCCATGTCAGGCTCTGTGCCAGGCTCTGTGCCAGACCAGGCTCTGTGACAAACCCGTGCCAGGCTCTGTGCCAGGCTCTGTGCCAGGCTCTGTGCCAGACCTGTGCCAATCCAGGCTCTGTGAAAATCCTGTGCCAGCCCAGGGGGTCTGTGACAGACCCGTGCCAGCCTGGGCTCTGTGACAAACCCGTGACAGGCTCTGTGACAGTCCCGTGCCAGCCCAAGGACACTGTGCCAGACCCGTGCCATCCCAGGCTCTGTGCCAGTCCCGTGCCAGACCCGTGCCAGCCCAGGGGCACTGTGCCAGACCCATGCCAGCCCAGACTTTGTGCCAGGCTTTGTGCCAGGCTTTGTGCCAGGCTCTGTGCCAGGCTCTGTGCCAGACCCGTGCCAGTCCCGTGCCAGCCCAGGGACACTGTCCCCTCTTGTGACAGGCTCTGTGCCAGTCCCGTGCCATCCCAGGCTCTGTGCCAGTCCCGTGCCAGTCCCGTGCCAGCCCGGGGGCACTGTCCCCACCTGTGCCAGGCAGGGATGGGCACAGACACCGCCCTCCATCCAACACTGCCCCAGCACCAGCCCAGAAAAAAACCGTAATAATGAAATAAATGCATGGGAAAGGAGCAGCATGAACCCCTGGCTTTAACAGCAACATAAAATAGAGTTTTATGTGGAATAAAATGTTGAAGGCTGAGGAAGGAGCCTGCCCATGAAGGGATTGTGGCTGGACGTGGGAAGGCTCCAGCTCAGGCACTGACAGGGGCTGTGCCCAACATTTCCGTGCTCTCTGCTCTCACACCAGGGAGGGAAATGGAGAAGGTTCCAGCAATTCTGTTCCAGTCCCATTTTGGGTTAGCATTGCTTTTATTTCCTGTCTCATTTTGCCTCTCGTGGTGGGTGGTGCTGCTCGTGCAGCTCGCAGGCAAATGTTCCCTTCAATATTTCACTGCAGCCTGGCTGTGAGCGTGGTTTTAGTGCCAGCTTTAACAAAGCCTGAGCTGAGCTGGTGGAGGTGCAGCTCCTCACTGTGCAGTGTCTCTGCTGGGGGAGAAGCTCCATTTCCCTGCTCTGCTAAGCCAGGCCTTTCAGGAATTCTCAAAGAAAAACCCTCGGTGCATTCAGCTCTGCAAACACAGCACTTACTGCAGTGATTCAGGAATGGGTGTCTGGTGATCTCCACCACCACTTCTGCAGCTCCTGCAGAAAGGAGTGGGTATTTATTCTCCTAACATGCAGGTTTTTTAATGATTGGAGTGAAGAAGGTAAGAGATGAGTCTGTGGTTATGGACTCTGTAAATTAGCAGCGAGCACAAATATTAAAAAAGGCACCATCTGCCATATAATCCATTTGCCACCTGTTCCCTGGCTTTCAGCATTATTTAAGAGTTTAAACGTGGTGGTTTAGGCTGGCACTGAACAGCTGGGAAGTGACTGAATCTTTTTGCTCTCATCACCTCAGCGCTGTGTGCTCAGCCCGCTCTCGGTGCCAGGTTTGTGTCTGAGCTCTGTCCTGTGTCTGTGGGTCCCTCGTTAGCAGGGGCTGCTGATTGCAGCGTGGTTCAGATCCAAAATTAGAGATTGGCAATGGGGGGCTGGAGAAAGCAGCAAAGAAGATCCCAGATTGTCCCAGAGTGGCCACAGGGCCTGGGAAGGGTTTGGTGATGGGGGACAGGGGAATGACTCCAATTGAACCCATAAGCTCAGCCTGAGATCTCCAGGGAATCCCAGAATTTGGGTTGGGAGGGACCCCAAATGCCACCCAGTGCCACCCCTGCCATGGCAGGGACACCTCCCACTGTCCCAGGCTGCTCCAAACCCTGTCCAGCCTGGCCTTGGTGCTCCCAGCATTTCCCAGATATTTCTCTGCCAACCCCTTCCCTCCCAATTTTCACTCATTTATCCAAGCTCTGTGCAAACTCCACACTCTTCCCTTCCTCCTTCTCTTAATGAGATTAATTAAAGCTGCATCCAGGGAGGGGATGGTTGGAAAGCTGCAGCTCTGGGCACTCCTGCCTGCTCTGCCAGGCTGGGCTCCATCCTAAAGGATCCACTCCTTGGAAACTCCTCTTAGTTCCCATTAATCCAGCCCCTCTCTAGAATTCCTACATATTAGGTGAACAAAAAATTGTATTTATTTGTGGAAATTGCCAATATTCTGACAGGAATGCGGTGTTCCTCTCCTGAGGAAGCTTTTCAAGCTTTTCCCTGCCCTTGCTGGGTGTCCCTGGCAGTGAAACAGGCTCGCCTTGGAATGCTGAGGAGCTCTAACAAGCTCCTTGTAAATTATCTGCCCAGCTCTAATGCGGTGTAACGAAGCAAGTAAATGAATGTTTATAGTTATTAAAGTGATAACTTCCTACCCCGGCTAATATTCAGCATAAAATCACTTCTGTGTTGGCACGAGCAAGGGAAGCTGAGCTCGTACAGGGGATAAAGATGCCCAGAACTCCATGGAAATGCCACCAATTGTCCCCTCCTCTGCACTGGGAATCTGCTGGAGCTGCTCAGGTAAGGAATGGGGTGATGGCTCCTTTAGGTGGAATTTCAGCTGGGTTTGGTCACCAAGGCAGTGCAGGACAATGGGCGCAGTGACATCATGCACAAATCTCTGATACTGCACTTTTTGCAGCTTTCAGTTAAAACCAAGGCACCCATGGAGAGATTATTGATGGAAATGTGAGGATGGAGCAGATTTTGGGATCTTTGGGCTCTTCACACAAACAGAGGGGGTTCCTGAGGCACTGGGGTTGTGGTGAGCAGGGCAGGAGCTGAGGCTCACTGGACATCAGGGAAAGCTCCAGCTCAGCCCTGCTCAGACCACGCTCAGGGTTAAACTGCTGCTCCCTGGAGCAGAGGAGACTCCTCAGTGCCTCTGGAACAGCACTGACAGCAGGGAAAACATCAAATACTGCAAAGACAAACAGCCCAGAGCCTCCAGTGCTGCCCAGCTCCTGCTAAATGCCACAGAAATCACGGTTAATTTACTGTGCCTTTAACTGCTTGTTCAAACACTGACTTTGGGCGTTCTTTGAGAAGTGCAGTGCTGGGGAGTGTTTAAATCAGGTTTCACTTTAGGAACAGCAATTCCACGGTTCCAACCCCTGCCAGTTGGGTTTTCCCAGGTTGGTTCTAACCCCTGCCAGTTGGGTTTTACCAGGTTGGTTTTAATCCCTGCCAGTTGGGTTTTACCAGGTTGGTTCTAACCCCTGCCAGTTGGGTTTTCCCAGGTTGGTTCTAACCCCTGCCAGTTGGGTTTTCCCAGGTTGGTTCTAACCCCTGCCAGCTTGGTTTTACCAGGTTGGTTCCAAGCCCTGCCAGGTGAGTTTTTCCCATCCAGGTGTGCAGGTTGGGGCTGTGAGCACTGCTGGAACTCAAAAGGTTCACACTGACACAGAGTTCATCATTTTCCCTGTGTCCCCTTGAGGAGCATGCTCCGGGTTGGGCAGATTGAGCTCTTTTTCTGTTATAGACTCAGATTTAGTTGAGATTTGTGTAGCTTAAAGAAGCCTTCACTGACCTGGATAGACTTCTTGTAAATGGAGCAGAAATCTTAGAAGGAAAAAAAAAACACAAATGGAGTGAAACAAAGGAATAAGTCTTGGAAGGATAAAGGAATTGTTCCAAGAACAGTCCTTGCTTGACCCTCTTCAGGAGAAGATGGATGATTGAGAATCCTGTGAAAATTCTGTGGGTTTTAAACCAGAGTTGAGGGAACACCTTGCTGTTGTGTCCTTATATTTATTTATGCAATGAAACCATCGTATCCATTTATTAATGAAACCATCAGGAGCTTTGCACGCGTGGCCAAGGCTGAGGGCAGTGGTGCTGGGATGCAAAATAACCCCATGGGGATCACCCCACCCAGTTTGGGGCTCCCAGCAGGAACTCACGTGGTTTTACTACTATTATTATTATTTATTACTATTTTTATTGCTATTATTATTTTCCAGTCAAGCAGCTATTCCAGTTCATCCCCTGGGAAGATGAGAACCACATTCCCAGGGATTTTCCTGGTGTTTGCACCCATTTATGCTTTGGAGGCTGTGGGTATTTCCTGGGTTCCTTCCCCTGTTCCTCAGCCAGGCCCCACTGAAGGGTACAGAAATGGAATGAGGTGAAATGAATCTTCCTTCCTTGCCAGAATGTAAATAAGGGAAATTAATGACATTTCCCAATTTTAAGTGTGCCACAGAGGCTTCCCCAGAGTACTCAACGGGATTTCCTGGATTTCATTGGAAATGCTGGCACGTGCAGGATGTGGTGATGGTGGAAGGGGAGGAAGGAGAAGGATTGGGGGTGTTGGTGGCTGCTCCATCCCTGGAGGTGTCTGAGGCAGTGTCCCTGTCCCAACCCAGTCTGGGATTCTGCCATTCCCAGAAAATCCCTCCTGCCAGTCCCTGGTCCACATTGAAGCCCCTCTATGATTTCAAAAATCTGTGCTCTTAAACCTTTGCTCAGAAACCACCAAAGAAATTGAGCACAAGAGTCACATTTCTGGTTTCTACTTGGCTGGTTTCAAAATTCCAAACCTAATTTCTGACTCAAATCCTCCCAGAAATGAGTGTTTGAAGATTTCACTCTGAAACACAAAGGATGGGCTCATGCAGAAATAATTACTCTGCTGCGATGGGGAGCGAGGGGAAGTTCTGAGGGTTTGGTGCTGCATAATTCAGTGTATTCTCTCAGAATTGCGTCCCATCGAGGGTGGAGATGGAACTTTGGTGCTGGGGTTTGCATGAGGCTGGAAATAATTCATCAAAGTTTGGGAAATGGGACGGGATGGAGCAGTGAGAAACTCTGTGGGATGTGAAGGGAGTGGGGTCTTCATCATCATCAGGCATCATCCTCATCATCCTCATTATCATCCTTACAACCCTCATCATCCTCATCAACATTATCGTAATCACTTTCATCCTCATCACCCTCATCACCATCATTCTCATCATCCTCATCATCCTCATCATCATCCTTACAACCCTCATCACCCTCATCATCCTCATGATCCTCATCATCCTCATCATCATCACCCTCATCATCCTCATCATCATCACACTCATCCTCATCCCCCTCATCATTCTCATCATCACCATCATCCTCATCACCCTCCTCATCTTCCTCATCTTCCTCATCCTCCTCATCTTCCTCATTCTCCTCATCCATCACCCTCATCTTCATCACCCTTATCCCCCTCATCATCATCATCACCCTCATTACCCTCATTTTCCTCACCCTCCTCACCCTCCTCATCCTCACCCCGTTTTCTCCCGGTGTCCCCCCTTTCTCCTCCTCTGCCCAGGGTGGTCCCACCACCCCATAAACCTCTGTGTGACAGCCCCAGAGACCCCCCTAACCCTGCAAAACATGTCCAGCCACGCTCAGCATCAATCCCTGCTGGCCCTTTGGCCACCTCCATCCTTATTTGACAATTTTCTGGGATGGATCCCATGAATAATTCAAGATAATCTTTTATCCTGTGCGCTCCTGTGCTCAGGGTCAGCTGCTGCTGCTCTGACCCACTGCCCCCAAACTCCATTTCCCCATTTTGGGGGCTCCATCGGGGTCTGTGATGCAGCAGGAGCTGTGGGGGCTGAGGAGATCTCGGGGGGTTTGACACACTCAAAACCATGAGTGGGAAAATGTCCCAATCCCTGCTCTGAGCCAGGGGCTGGGTCATGTTTGGGTCTCACTGGGGACAGCAATAGGATGAGGGGAAATGTGCCTGGAGATCCCAGGAAAATCCCAATTGTTGAGGCTTTAATGCCAATATTAATAATTATTTATATTGCTGTGCTCTCTGGGACAATGGGAACTGGGGTGGAGGAATCCTCCAAATGAGATCCCAGGAAAATTCCAATGGTTGAGGCTTTAATACCAATATTGATAATTATTTATATTGCTGTGCTCTCTGGGACAGCCCTGCTCTCACAGCTTAGTGAGGGGAAATCTCAGCAAAAGTTGGGAAATGCTTTCTGTTAACTTTCTGTTTGTTTGCTTTGGTTGGTCAATTTGGGCTTTTTTCCCAACCAAAGCCAACGCTGGGATTTGGCACAAAGGGGTGAATTCCTGCTGGGAATCACAGGAAAGTGCCAGGAAAGGTCAGGGATGGCTGTGCTGGGGTGGGCAGAGGGGCTGGAACAGAAATTTCCCCCAGGAGAGAAGAAGTGAGGGTGGTAAACACCATTTACAATAATTCCTGTGAGGAATCTTTTCAAGTGAGACTCTGCAGCTTTTCCAAAGCAGCAGCAAAGCTCTGGAGAGCGATCAGAGCCCCCCTCGACTGTCCCTGTCTGATGGCAGAGGTGACATTTCCCATGGTTTTGGGGTATTTCCAGGTTTTGGGGCTGTGCTCAGGCTGGCAGTGTTTTGGGATCACGGAATGTTGGTTTTTGGGGTCCCTCAAGGTGACCCTGCTCGGGACAGGGAGCGTTTCCTCGCTGGTTGTAGCAGGGGACATTTCAAACATCAACAGGACAGAATTGTGAAAAAAGGGCTGAATGTGGCACTTTTGGGGGTTTGGGCTTGTTTTGATTTCACTTTGCTTTTGAAGCCGCCGTGCCTTTCCTTGTTCATTTGGTGGGAATTGCAAAAACCCAGGTTGTGAAAGCAGAGAAAGCGGAGAGGGGAATTTTCCCCCAGCACAGCTCATTGCAGAAGGTGCTCACTGACACTGAGTCCTGACTCTGCACATTTTCAGCAATTCTTGCTGACTTCCCATCTCCCATCTTCCCTTCCCGCTCCAATAAGCAATTTACTCCAGCATTTACCAGTTCCTAAAGTGGTTATGGCACTGCATATTGAAATGAAAACCCCAAATGATGCTGCAGAAACAAAAGAGCAGCTCCTGCTGGTGCTGGGGGAGGGTGCAGGGTCGGGCTCGGAGCCAGCAGGGAATTGCTGGAGATGGAGAATCCTGGGATGGGTTGGGTGAAAAGGGACATTAAACCCACCCAGTGCCACCCCTGGCATGGCAGGGACAGCTCCCACTGTCCCCAATGTCCAGCCTGGCCTTGGGCACTCAAAGGGAGGGGAAATGCCCTGTGGGACAGGCTGGTGTTGATTCTCCCCATCTGTGCTCTGCTGCACTCTGATTTTCCGTGCATTTATCTCTCTCCATCTGCAGCTCAGTGTCTCGAGCTTTTCTTTTTCATTTCACCAAACACAGCAGACCCTTCCCTAATTTCCTGACCTGTTCTGGGGCGATTTAATCTGATGGAATCCAGGGGGGGTGAGTTGGCTTCCTCACCATTAATTTTAAACTAAAAACTGAAACATTTCCGTGCCCAAATGCAGCAGCAGCTCTTGTTCCTCCCTGTGATGCCCCCGTGTCCCCTGTGCCAGAGCTGAGAGCTCCTCCTTTCCAGGGACAAACCCCACTCTGGTGTCACTCTCCTTTCCAGGGACAAACCCTCCCTCAGTGTCACCCTTCACCTCCCTGCTCATTGTCATTCTCCTGCTCTCCACTCGGTTCCATTTTTGTTACTTTCCAGAACAGCAGAAAAGGAGCATTTCAGTAGAAATTTCCATATTCTGCTTTCACTTTACTTTTATTTGAGTTTTTATATTTTTAAACCACAGGGGAAAGACGGATGAAGAAGTGCAAAGCAGTTGGGGTAATTGTGCCAAAACCGGTGCTGCTGCCAAAATTGGGAGGAGAGGGTTGTTTCTGTTTGGATGGGAGGTCAGAAATGTGGGTTTATAAAATTCTCCTCCTTTTTCCTCACTGCTGATGCGAGTGGCCCATGGGCTGGACAGGGATTCCCCATCCCTGGCAGTTCCCAAGGCCAGGCTGGACCCTGGGGCTGGGAGCAGCCTGGGACCGTGATTTAAGGTGAGATTTAAGGTCTCTCCAGCCCAAAGCAGTCTGTGACTCTGGGATTCTGTGGTTTCAGTGCTGTTTGTGTCCGGGCTGCCCTTCCCACCCCCCCAAATGGTCCCTGTGTGCCCCTCCCTGTCCCCTCGGCTCCGTCTCCCGTTTCCAGCTGGAATGGAGGGGTTGGGGCAGAGCAGAGCTTTGCCCACCCCACCAATCCCTGTGAGCACCCCGGGGTGGATCCCAGGGCATGAGGGAGCAGGGATGGCCATTCCCACCCCATTCTGGGTGTGTTTGGGGTGTGAGCTCATCCCAAAGCCCTGCAGGGTGTGGGGGCTCTGTCCATCACCCCGTGAGCCCCCAGGGCTGGTTTTGGGGTGGCAGGGAGGGCAGCACAGCTTGGCTGAGCCCCCAGCAGCTGTGCCAGCTGTGCCAGATGTGCCAGATGTGCCAGGGCTCCCCCCAGCCCCTCTGCAGGCAGCCAAGGGCAGCTGTGCTCGGGAAGCAGCACACGTTCCGAGGGCTGAGGCGCAGGGAAGGCCATAATCAGATTCAGAAAGTGCTGAATGTTTTTAATGAACGTGGCTGGGCCTCGCAAAGAGCCAGAGGGAGGAAGGGAAATGTCTCCGAGGTGGCTCCTGGGCAGCCTTGTGTTCACCCAGCAGGAGCTGTTCCAGGAGTGTGGTGCCCTGGAGGGAGGGGGAGAAGGAGCTCAGGGGCTGCATGGAGCTCACCGAGCTGCCTGGTTGGTAAAAATCCTTTTTGGTTTATTACTGCTCAATTCTCCCTTCTCTTCAAGCAAAGAGACTCCTCCTGTCCTTTGCAGATAGGCAGGGCTGCCCCAAGTTATCAGGATGGGCTGTGCCTCCAAATGAAACCTGACAGCCAGGCAGAGTCACAGAATGACAGCGTGGGGTGGCTCAGAGGGACCCCAAAGCCACCCAGTGCCACCCCAGCCCTGGCAGGGACACCCCCAGTGCCCCAGGGTGTCCCCAGCCTGTCCCCGATCCCAGTTCAGCCAGTGGGGCTGTTCCCATTCCCAGTTCAGCCAAGTGGGGTGCCATTCCCATTCCCAGTTCAGCCAGTGGGGCTGTTCCCATTCCCATTCCCAGTTCAGCCAGTGGGGCTGTCCCCAGTTCAGCCAGTGGGCTGTCCCATTCACATTCCCAGTTCAGCCCAGTGGGCTGTTCCATCCTTCCCATTCACAGCGTTTCATCCACGGCAAGGCTGTTTCCCATCCCATTCCCAGTTCAGCATGGGGCTGTTCCCATTCCCATTCCCAGTTCAGCCAGTGGGGCTGTTCCCATTCCCATTCCCAGTTCAGCCAGTGGGGCTGTTCCCATTCCCATTCCCAGTTCAAGCCAGTGGGGCTGTTACCATTCCCATTCCCAGTTCAGCCAGTGGGGCCATTCCCATTCCCAGTTCAGCCAGTGGGGCTGTTCCCATTCCCAGTTCAGCCAGTGGGGCTGTTCCCATTCCCAGTTCAGCCAGTGGGGCTGTTCCCATTCCCAGTTCAGCCAGTGGGGCTATTCCCAGTTTCCCAGTTCAGGCCAGTGGGCTGTTTCCCAATTCCCATTTCCCAGTTCAGCCAGTGGGCGTCCCTTCCCAGTCACAGGGGCTGTTCCCATTCCCAGTTAGCCAGTGGGCTTCCTTCCAGTTCAGCAGGGGCTGTTCCATTCCCAGTTCAGCCAGTGGGCTATTCCCAGTTCAGTGTCCCTGAGCTGTCCCTGGAGCAGGGAGGGGACATTTCCTGGGATATTCCAGCAGCCCCTCAGCTCAGCCCCCTCGCCCTGGGGAAGGGTTTTTCTGCACAGGGACAGAGGGGTTTGGGGCTGTGGAGGAGGTTGGGGCTCGGTTGGGTGGAGGGGTTTGGGATGGATCCCAGCCCAGCCTTGGGACCTGCAGCACCCCAAATCTCCCCTCTGGATCCCCTCATGGCACACAGACCAGGGCAGGGGGGCATTTCCAATAGATCTGTTCAGATTTGTGGTCCTTGCAGCTCCTGCCTTTGTCCCTTTGTCCCTCAGTGTCCCTGTGCAGCTCAGGGATGTTTGGGAATTGTGGGTGTTTGGGAAATGCTCTGGAATCATCTCAGATGCTCTCCAAAGGCACCGCTGGCTCCTCAGGCCTCTCTGGCTCTGCAATCATCCCAACATCACAGGGAAGAGCAATTTCCTCCTCCCTCCCTCTCCTCAGCATTGTTCCACAGTAAAATTTGCCTAAATTTCCTCCTGGAGGCCGGGCAGGGGGGGCTCCCATTGAGGTTACTCTGAGTTCAGAGCAGGGGCTGATTTCACACCGTGACATTCCCCTCCATCCTCACCCCATTGCTATTCCAAACCCATCCATCGCAAACACTGCTCTTTATAAGCTCCAAACCATAAATATTTATCCCTTAAAGGTTAAGATTGCCTTAAATCATTCCAGCTTATTTGGTGAGCTGCAGTTATAATTAAACTGAGCAGTTGAACTCGCTCTGCATGTATGAAACGCACAGATATGTGTGTATAAATATATATTTATATCTCCTTGACTCTGATGCGGGTGGGATAATTGCTTCCATCACATCCAGAGATGCACTGATATTGTTCCTGGGCTGGTAATAAATCAGCATAAAGAAGCAGCTGGGATTATAGAATGGCAGGGCACGTCTGAGCGGGGCTGGGAGCAGCAGGGCTCGACTCCGGGGCTGCCTGTGATTGGGGAAATGATTATGGGAATTATGGAAATTATCCAGCCCTGGGTGCAGAGAATTCCAGAATTCACACAGCCCCAGACTGGGGTGGGTGGAAGGGGCATTAAAGTCCATCCCATCCACCCCAGCCATGGCAGGGACACCTCCCACTGTCCCAGGCTGCTCCCAGCCCCAATGTCCAGCCTGGCCTTGGGCACTCAAAGGGATCCAGGGGCAGCCACAGCTTCTCTGGGCACCCTGTGCCAGGGCTGCCCACCCTACAGGGAACAATTCCTGCCCAATCTTTACCCCAAACCTGCCCTAAATGGGCAGCAGCAGTGCCGTGCCCAGCCATGCTCGGGATGTTTGGGATCTGCATTCCCAGAGTCTGCCCAGGAATTTTGGAGCTGCCTGAGCCCAGAGTGTCCCACAGGACGGGGCTGGGCCAAGCCTGGCTGGGGGCACAGGTCCCCATCTGGAGGCTTGGCCTTACAGGATAAGCTGCAGATTCCCAATCCTGCTCATCTCCTGGATTCTGTTGGATTCCAACAATCCAATCTCTTGGATTCTGGGATTTGTTGGTATTTTTAGATGCTGTTTGGGAAAAATTCAGAATTGCTGCATTACCTTTTCCAAGGATACCGGTGTGGATAACAGGCGTTCATGTGCACAAACCCCCCAAAGCTGAGAGGATGAAACCCCAATTTCATCTGCCTTTGGTCCCTCTGAAATGCACAGGATTAAAATCTCCTTCTCATTGTTATTGCGACTGCTCTGAAAAGCCAAAGAACCCCCAAAGACTCTGGCTGTGTAAAGCATTATTCCTGGGATGGGGAGAGTGGGAATTCTGTGTGAGTTAGGGCTGAGGGGGTTCCCAGGCTGTGGAGAGCAGAGTTTCAGGCTGGTCCTGTGTGTGTCCTGTGCATGTCCTGCTAATCCCGGTGGATCTGGGGGCTGTGGGGAGGGCTCTGCATTACTGGAGAGTAATCCATCCCCTGGGCTCCAGAGCTGGCACTGGTGGCCTGAATCCAGAGAGCACATCAGTCAGTGCCAGGGGCTTGGGTGAGGTGGGGATGAGGAGATAAAACTGCCTGAGGTCAGAGCTGGGGATGTTTCCCCCTGTCTAGAGTTGGAGATCTTCTCTCCTGGCTGAGCTCAGATCTGGGGATGTTTCCCCCTGTCTGAGGTCAGAGCTGGGGATGATTGTCCCTGGTTGAGGTGTGAGTTGGGAATGTTTTCCTCCCAGCTGGAGCTGGGTGAGGGATGGACTGTGGGAGTGTTCTCTCCAGGCTGAGGTTGAACTGGGGATGTTTTCCCCCTGTCTGGAGTTGGGATGTCCATCCTGTCTGAGGTTGAACTGGGGATGTTTCCCCCTGGATGAGGTCAGAGTTGGGGATGTTCTCTCCTGTCTTAGGTCAGAACTGGGAATGTTTTCCCCTGGCTGAAGTTGAACTGGAGATGTTTTGAGCTGGGATGTTCTCTCCTAGCTGAGGTTGAGCTGGGAATGTTTTCCTCCCAGCTGGAGCTGGATGAGGGATGGGGCTGGATTGTTTCCCCTGGCTGGAGCTGGGGATGTTTCCCCCCTGTCTGGGGTTGAACTGGGGATGTTTCCCCCCTGTCTGGGGTTGAACTGGGGACATTTCCCCCCCATCTGGAGCTGCCTGGGGCCCAGGTTCCTCCAGGGATCTCTCCTGCTCTGGAGCACAGCCTCCACCCCCTGAGCTGCTCCTGCTCCCTCGAGGCTTTCCTTTATCAGCCTCTCCTCCAGGCAAGCCCGGATTACATTTGTCACCACCGTGCTGGGTAATCTCTCTATCGTGCTGCCCATCGTGTCTGGCAGGGATTCCTCTGATCCTGCATTAATGTTGTGGAAAAAAAAAAAAAAAGTAGGAAGTAGCAATAAAATGTTTCTTTTCCTGACGTTTTACTTGCAGCTGCTTTCAGTTCATCTGCTCTTATCCCAAGGAAATCCTCACCTGGGAGATGAGGAGGGGCTGGAATGGAATTCCCAGAGAAACTGGGGCTGCCCCTGATCCTTGGGAGTGTCCTGGAGAATGGGATGGGATGGATCGATGGATGGGATGGGAGGGATAGGATAGGGATGAGGGATGGGATGGGATGGAATGGGATCCATGGGATGGGATCCATGGGATTTACGGTCCCTCCCAGCCCAAACCAGTCTGGAATTCCATGTTTCTGTGCTGGAATATCAGTGCTTTGGCAGCTGGAATTGTGGGAACACAGAGCAGTGAAGGGGTTCAAAGGGTGTGAGGGAGTTCATTGCTGTGACCTGCATTGATCCACCCTGGACAATCCTGATTTTGCAGAGCCACACTTTATTCATTTCAAATTTGTGGTGCTGTTTATTGGCTGGCAATCCTCGGGTGTCATGGCCAGGAGCACAAAGCTGTTTTTAACCGAGCAGTGGGGGCAGAGAGATGAGCTCAGCAGAGGAATTCCTGGGAAATCCTGGCTGGAGAAGCTCCCTGAGATCCCTGAGAGCCAGCACAGCACCGCCGTGTCCACCCCGAGCACCAGGAGAGGGGAAAGCGGAGTTTTTAATGGTGTTTTTATTTATTGGGATAATGCCACTCTCTGTCCTTTGCTCCAGGTTCTGCCTCCAGGCTGGACGCTCCCGTGGGCCCCTTGGTGCCAGCACAGGTGGCCCGTGTCACCGCCGTGGCCACGCCAACTGTCACCTTCATGGCCACCAACCTGATGGAGCCGGCACGGGCAGGTGGGTGCTGCTTCCAGCCCTTTCATGCAGGAGAACTGCTGGTGTGTGTGTGCTCCTGCAGGATGTAGGGATCACCCCCCATTCCACGGCTGTGGGGCTTGGACCGGGGTTTCTCTGACCTGGGGCCAGCTGGGGGGTGACACCTTTGTCACCTTTGGGGCACCACGGGGCCCTGAGAGCACGCCGCCAGCATGGTTCCATGGGATACAGAGTTCATCAGGAATAGTTTGGGATTAACTCCCAGCACTGTTCCATGGAAAAACAAAAGGTGTTCATCAGGACTTATTTGGGATCAGCTCCCAGTACTCTTCCATGGGATACAAATGGTGTTCATCAGGAATTGTTTAGGATCAGCTCCCAGCACGGTTCTATGGGATACAAACAGAGTTCATCAGGAATGGTTTGGGATCAGATGAGACATAACCCATGTCCTTCGTCCCCAAGGTCACACTTTGTCACCCAGAGAAGCTGTGGCTGCCCCTGGATCCCTTTGAGTGCCCAAGGCCAGGCTGGACATTGGGGCTGGGAGCAGCCTGGGACAGTGGGAGGTGTCCCTGCCATGGCTGGGGTGGCACTGGGTGGCATTTGGGGTCCCACAACCCAATCTAGTCTGTGGTTCCATGATTTTCAGGGCAGTGGTTGAGCTCTCTTGGGCAGGTCTGGCTGTGCCTGGAAAATCCAGCCATGAAATGAGCTCGTCCTTGAACTCCACCCCACCCTGGAATTGGTCTTTGCTCTCTCCTGTTCCCATTAAAAATCCCTGAACGGGAAAGGGGAGGGTGGGAAGTGACTCCAGCAGGAGGAGAGAAGCTGAGCTGGAGGGGAATTGTTGTGAGGGGGGAAAGGAGATGGGAACAGTGCTGGAATTGCACACGGGGATTGAGAGAGGAGGAGCTGGGAGCAGGCAGGGAGGGTTTAGGATGATCTCAAACAGAGCAGTGAGGCTGTGAGGGGACACAGAGCTGAGCTGTGAGAATTCTGGGGATGATAAAACCCACCTGTACAGACGGGTGCACTCAAGAAACCCAAATCTTGGGAGCATTTAGAATCTAAATGCTAAATTTGTTTGAGATTAATGGAGCTTTGCCCTCTACATATTTTTATGAAAGAAATGTTTATGATGTCTTGTGCAAGAATCCATCTTCCCCATGCCCCTCCCTCTCTAATTCTGCTTTTAATGAGGTGTCTGTGATCACCCCCAGCATCCTCCGTGCTGTACCCGAGAGTCGTTCTGCCTCACCTTTCCCTGCCGTGCTGTGCATTATTCATGAATTATTCATTGCCCTGGCAGAAGCCTCTTTAACCAGGATCCTTTATCTCCATCCCCTGCCGATCCTGGGGCAGGAGCTCACCGGTGCTGGATGTGCTCTGAATTTGGGGCCAAAAGGGCTGGGAAAGGTGCTGTGGTGGCTTCGATGCCAGGCTGTGCTCAGTTTGTGCCCTTTGGGGTGGCTCAGAGCCCCGGGCAGTATTTGGGGTGTGCGTGGGGGCTCAGAGCCCCGGGCAGTATTGGGGTGTGCTGTGGGGTGCTCAGAGCCCCGGGCAGTATTGGGGTGTGCTTGGTGGCTCAGAGCCCCGGCAGTATTTGGGGTGTGCTGTGGGGCTCAGAGCCCCGGGCAGTATTTGGGGTGTGCTGTGGGGTGGCTCAGAGCCCCGGGCAGTATTGGGGTGTGCGTGGGTGGCTCAGAGCCCGGGCAGTAGTGGGTGTGCTGTGGGGGTGGCTCAGAGCCCCGGGCAGTATTTGGGGTGTGCTGTGGGGTGGTTCAGAGCCCCGGGCAGTATTTGGGGTGTGCTGTGGGGTGGCTCAGAGCCCCGGGCAGTATTTGGGGTGTGCTGTGGGGTGGCTCAGAGCCCGGCGTATTTGGGTGTGCTGTGGTGGCTCAGAGCCCGGGCAGTATTTGGGGTGCGGGGGTCGTGCTGCGGGCTCGAGCCCCGGCAGATATTTGGGGTGTGTGGGGCTCAGAGCGCGGAGATGGGTGTGCTTGGGGTGGCTCAGAGCCCCGGCAGTATTGGGGTGTGCTGTGGGTGCTCAGACCCCGGGCAGTATTTGGGGTGTGCTGTGGGGTGGCTCAGAGCCCCGGGCAGTATTTGGGGTGTGCTGTGTGCTCAAGCCCCGGGCATATTTGGGGTTGTGCTTGGGGGTGGCAGGTCGGCAGTAGGCTGCGTGGTGGCTCAGAGCCCGGCAGATATTGGGCTTGGGGTGCTCAGGCCCGGCTAGTTTGGGTGGCGTGGTGGCTCAGAGCCCCGGGCAGTATTTGGGTGAGCTGTGGGGTGACTCAGAGCCCCGGGCAGTATTTGGGGTGTGCTTGGGGCTGTTTCCTGCTGTCTCACATCGATCCTGTCCCCTGGCAGAGCGAGGCACGGAGCCCAGCAGAGCCCCGGCGCTGATCCTGCGCAGCGACAGGAGGAGTGTCCCCTCGGGCCGCGATGGTGACAGTGACAAGGTCAGTGCTGGGGCTGCTCTGAGCCCCCCGAGCTGCACAAACCCCGCACAGGGTCAGGGGCAGCGCTGCTGGGGCTGTGCTGGACACTCACAGGGTTCCCTGCATTTCAGAGCTGTGGATTTGATTTATTTTGGAGCTGTGCAGGAGGTGAGGGGAGGGACACTCGGGGCATTCACTCCCCATGGAATCCCGGAGCACTTTGGGGTGGGAGGGACCCCAAATCCCCCAGTGCCACCCCTGCCATGGCAGGGACACCTCCCACTGTCCCAGGCTGCTCCCCACCCCAATGTCCAGCTGGCCTTGGGCACTCAAAGGGATCCAGGGCAGCCACAGCTTTCTCTGGGCACCTGTGCCAGGGCTGCCCACCCTACAGGGAACAATTCCTGCCCAAAATCCCATCCATCCTGCCTCTGCACTGGAGCCATTCCCTGGATCCTGTCCTCCATCCCTTGTCCCAGTCCCTCTCCAGCTCTCCTGGAGCCCTTTAGGCCCCAAAGGGGCTCTGAGCTCTCCCTGTCCCTACTCCTGTCCAGGTGAGCACCCCCAGCTCTCCCAGTCTTTCCCCAGAACAGTTCCACCCTCGGAGCAGCTCCATGGTCCCCTCTGGATCTCTCCAGCAGCCCCAAACGTTTTTTGGCAATTTGATGGAGCCCGAGGTGCAGCTGGGGACAATCTCTGTGCTGTGATGTCCCTGAGCAGTGCAGGAGCAGGGTCGGTGCCACCCCACGCTCCCCAGGCTGCTGTCGGTGTGGCAGAAGGTTATTTCTGGTTATTCCTGGTTATGGGCAGTTCCAGAGGCAGCTGGCTGTCCCTAAATCCTCTCCTGAGCACTGACCCCGTCACCGTGCTGGTTTGTGGCCCAGGAGCAGCTCTGTGTTTCACCTGTCCCTGTCCCTGTCTCTCCTCAGGACTCGTCCTTCCCTCTCGTGGGTGAGGCGGCAGCGCTTCCAGCGGGAACAAACCCGTGGCATCGGCCCCAGTGCCGGGATCACCCTGGTGAGGATGAGGAGCTGCCCCAGACCCTTCCCCAGGGGCAGCCTGGGCTGGGGCACGGGTTATTTTATTTTATTCATTTTATTATTTTATTTATTATATTTTTTTATTTATAATTATTTATTATTTATTTATTTATTTTATTTATTTATTTTATTTATTTATTTATTTATCTATTTATACTTATTCATTTTATTTATTTTATTATTTATTTTTTTATTTATGCCCGCTCCAGCCCTGGCAGAGCTTCCCTCCCGTGGGAGCTGTGGAGGGGTTTGGGGTCTGCGAGGTGGCGTCCCCGTGTCCCAGCTAAGCCTGTGTTTGGGTGGGGCACAGAGGGGAAAGGGTGTGCAGGAAATGCTGCTCGCTTTTAAGGGTCACCTCTTTCCCTTCCCTGTCCGTGCCTGGCACAGGCTGTGCCCCACAGCCCCGTCCCCTGGCAATGTCCCATCAGGTGCCACCACCAGCCGGGTCACCAGAGCTCCTGGGATGTGTTTAAATGGGTGAACCAACCTTCTGATGGCCTGAGTGCTTGACAGAAGGATTGTATATCTTACCCCATGATGATTGGTTTGTGCTTAGGGGCTGATTATAATGGGATTTTTGCTGCCAGCCCCAATGTCCAGCCTGGCTTTGGGCACTCAAAGGGATCCAGGGCTGCCCCAAATTCCTAGAGGGAACAATCCCTGCTCCAAATCCCATCCATCCGTGCCAGCCAAGTGCCTCCTCACCTGAATGCCTGGATTTCCCTTCCCTCAGGAACAGGATTTGGAAATCTTGGTTTGGGAGCGTTCCTGTTCGTCCCCCATGGTGCTCTCTGTGGGGTTGGGGTTTCTGGAGCTTCCCACAGTCCCAGAACATCCCCAAACCATTCCAGCCCAGGAGAAACCTCTCATGTGAGAGATCCAGCGGTTTGTGACCCAAACCACGGGGCATGGAAGGGAACCCAGAGTATTTCTGGAGGGTTTATACCCATAGTGTGTGTGCTGCATGTTATATACGGTTACAGAGATCTATCAGATGTGTTAGAAAAGTTATCAAAATGTTATCCTGTGCACACCACTGAATCCAGGATGCCAAAACTTCCGTGGGTTTGTACAGCCAATTTTATGGGATCTTGCCCGTCCTACAGGGGTGTGCTGGGTCATTTTATGGCAACACCCTGCAGTGAGGGGAGAGTTCTCCCATTTCCAGTCTTTTACCCTTTTAAACCCAGCTTTACTCCTGCCTTCTAATAACAATTAACATCAGAGCTTCTAATTATGAGATTTGTTCCTTGCAGGTGTTTTTGCTTCAGAGACACAGCATTTTCCCCCAGCAGTGTGCGTGTGTCTCACTCAGAGTGGGTTTAGCTCTCATTGTGATTCAGGAAGCGCCGGCCTGAGATGGAAATTCTGTTTATTTACATATAAATTTAGGGACGTACATCTCCAGATTTTCCAATGTCTATTAAGGATGGTGCAATAGTTATTTTCATATTATTTTGGCTGGTTCCAAATGAATGTCAGGACAAGGAGCTGAACTGCTGCCGTGCATATTTTCCTGGGACTGCGGCTGGTGCTGCAGAGCTCGGTTCCACATCGGACAATCCAAAACATGCCCAAAAACCATACCAAAAACCACGGCTGGGGTGGGGGGAGCCTGTCAGAGCAGGTGGGAGCTGGCTGGGGTGGCACTGGGATGGCACTGGGTGGCCAGGATCATGGATGCACAGGGAGCCAGGATGGCAAGGATGTCATTGGGATGGCACAGGGATGGCACAGGGATGCCATGGGATGGCACAGGGTTGTCAGAGGGATGCTGTGGTGTGTCCCCATACCCCCAGTGTCACCCTCATGGTGCTCAGGGGCAGTGTCCCCATACCTGCAGTGTCCCCATACCCGCAGTGTCCCCAGAGCCATGGTGTCCCTGTGCCCGCAGTGTCCCCATACCCGTGGTGTCCCCATACATGTGGTGTCCCCATACCTGTGTGTCCCCATACCCGCACAGGTGTCCCCATACCGTGGTGTCCCATACCCACAGTGTCACCATCAGCGCTCAGGGGCGGTGTCCCCATACCCACGGTGTCCCCATACCAAGTGTCCCCATACCCATGGTGTCCCCATACCCATGGTGTCCCCATACCCACAGTGTCCCTGTACCCGTGGTGTCCCTGTGCCCGTGGTATCCCCGTGCCCGTGGTGTCCCCATACCCGCAGTGTCCCCCTGCCTGCAGTGTCCCCATACCCATGGTGTCCCCATACCCACGGTGTCCCCGTGCCCGTGGTGTCCCCATACCCGTGGTGTCCCCATACCTGGTGTCTCTGTGCCTGTGGTGTCCCCATACCCGCAGTGTCCCCATACCCACGGTGTCCCCATACCCGCAGTGTCACCATCACAAATCTCCAGCTCTGTGGTTCATTTCTCACTCTGGACCCTCTCCCAATCTCCCTCTCTCCTGGCTCAGGTGTGTGGTGTGGACGGGCGATGACCGCGTGTTCTTCTTCAACCCCAGCATGCAGCTGTCGGTGTGGGAGCGCCCGCTGGACCTGCGCCACCGCGGGGACCTCAAACGGCTGCTCCAGGACCCGCCCCACAAACGCAAACTGGAGCCTGCAGCAAGTAACTAAACTGGCAGGGAGTGCCGGCCCCAAAAACCAGCCCGGGGAGATGGAGAAGAGTGGGCTCGGTGTTTGGGAATGGGGATTAGAGTGGGGTCCTTGGGAACGGGAACAGAGCGGGGTCATTGGGAACAGGAATAGAGTGGGGTCATTGGGAACAGGAACAGAGTGGGGTCCTTGGGATCAGTAACCAGAGTGGGGTCCTTGGGATCAGTAACCAGAGTGGGGTCCTTGGGATCAGGAATGATCAGAGCAGGTGGGATGGATAGAGTAGGGGTTTGGGAAGAATAGGCGGGGTCCTGGGATCATAACCAGAGTGGGGTCCTTGGGACGGGAAAGAGCCGGGTCCTTGGACATTCCCGATGCAGGGTTGTGTGGAAATGGGCATTCATCACAAAATCCGTATTTTCACTGGAATGCTGAGCCAGGGCCCTGAGCCCTCTCACTCCTGGCAGTGGATGAGCATTCTCCCTCAGGAGATGAACCTTTGAGGGGCAGAAACCTCTCAGAAAGCCCCGTGTGTGTTTTACTCCGAGGGTATTATCAGGAATGCATTATTAGGGCATTGCTCAGCTGCTCACAGCAGATATTCCAGACTGGTGACCATCCCGCTGTGAGGAGGGGAAAATCCCAGGGGGAATCTCTAAGGGCACTGAGAGGTTTGGTGGAAAGGCTCTGTCCCTGCCAGGGCCCCTTTCATTCCTGGGACAGGTGTCCCTTACTGGGGACATGGGACATGGCACTCATGAATTGCTCCTGGCCCGGACTGGCTGCTCAGAATTCTCCAATATTCTGGTTTTGAGGAGGAAAGACAGTCTCCATCCCTCAGCTGCTGTTTGTTCTTTGGTGGGGAGGGGGAAGGGGAGAGGATCCTGTCTCTGCTCCAGGGGTGGTGTTTGGATCAGGGTGTGGCACTGCCAGCTCCTGCCGTGTCCCCTCGGGCCAGCGGGGTGGTTCTGGATTGGATTCACAGGCACAGCTCCCAATGAACACCTGCAAATCCCAGTGAACCCCTGTAAACCCCAATGAATCCCTGGAAACCCCAATGAACCCCTGCAAATCCCAAATAACCACTGCAAACCTTCAATGAACCCCCAAATAACTGCAATCCCAATAACCACTGAAACCTGAGATTACACTGAACCCCAAAATCCCCTGCAAACCCCAAGACCCCTGCAAACCCAAATACCACTGAAACCTCCCAAATAACCACTGCAATCCCCATGAACCCCTGCAAACTCCCAAATAACCACTGAAATCCAAATAACCCTGCAGACCTCACGTGGACCCTGCAAACCCCAATGAACCCCTGCAAACCCCCAAATAACCACTGAAGCTCCCAAATAACCACAAAGAAACCCCCAAATAACCCCTGCAAACCCCCAAATAACCACTGCAAACCCCAATGAACCCCTGCACTCAATGACCCCTGCAAATCCCAATGAATCCCTGTAAACCCCCAAATAACCATGCAAACCTTCTGAACCCCAATAACCACGCAATTCCCCAAATAACCACTGAAACTCCCAATAACCCCTGCAACCCTAAATAACCACTGCAAATCCCAAATAACCACTGCAACCTGCATGAACCACTGCAAATCCAATGAATCCCTGTCAACCCAAATAACACATTGAAACCCCCAAATAACCCTGCAAACCCCAAATAACCACTGCAATCCATAACCTTGCAAAACCTAATACCCCCTGCAAAACCCAATTAACCCTGCAAACCCCAATTAACCCATACAAACCCCAATTAACAGCAGCCCCGTGTCTGCAGCCAGATAAAAGCGAGCCATTATCAGTTTGTCTGTCAGCAGAAAAGGACAGCTCTCTGTCAGTGTTGTCCTTATCGACACAGCCCTGTAATTACATTTTTCTCTTTGAATTTCCATCCTCACACGCTCGTGTATCCATTTCTATATAAAATTTTTGTGCACGGCCTGAAGAACTTGAGCTGTGTTTCTAATTCCTCCCAAAGCCCATCTGCTGAAATCCACTCTGGAGGGGGAAAAGCAGAGCTTTCCATTGCAGGATGTATTGAAAGCTCAGTTAATTCCTGCCAAGAGCTGGCCAGAGACAAAAATGAGGGTCATTGTTCATGGTCTGGATCATTGTTCCTGCTCTGTAATTAATTAACAGAAGAGTCTAAAGCCAGAGCTGAGAGGTGCCACTTCAAAAAATCTATTTTTGTGCTGTGAGTTCCATCCTTTTTATTTATTATCTCCGCCACAAAGGTTTGATTCATGCTCCTGATTTTTTTTTTTTTTTATGGCCGTGACTTTCATTGTTGCTAAAATAGTCTTAATCTCCGCTGTATTGGGGTCCGTAATTGGGCCTCGTGGTTGCTCAGTGTTGGAGCAGGTTATAATTAGTACAGATTAACTCTGAGGTGAAGGGGATTATTTGTTACCTCTCCCCTCATTTTGTAATCCCCAGTAAATAAATAACACAAACGAGCTCAGTGCTCCCAACCACGCTGCCCACATTTATTTCGCTGAGTGGCTGCTGCTGAGCTTTAATTAGAATTTGCAAATCAAACATCTAAAAAATGAAAAAAAAAAAAGATGCCAAGCAAAGTTATTTGTGGGGTGCTCTGGGTTGTCTCTGCTGTGATCAAGTGATTTTTAAATTTGGGCATTAATGAAAAATTACTCATTTATCATTTCTCGTTCTCCACAAGGGTTTGTTGCAGGACATTGCTGGGGTTCCCATCAGATCATCCCGTGGGGTTGATAGGGCAGGGGTTGGAGGGTTTGTGGGGTTGGAGGGCAGGGCAGCTCCTCCCATGGCCCAGAGCAAACTGCTCTGCTCTGATCTCTTCCTTCAGTCTAGGCTGAGGAAGATTTTCCAGCGAATTAACAGAAAATGGACATTTTGGAGTCAGCAGATCATGGAATTATTGGGTTGGAGGGACCCCAAATCCCACCCCTGCCATGGCAGGGACACCTCCACTGTCCCCAGCCCAATGTCCAGCCTGGGACAGAACTGAATTCCTACTGAATTCACAGTAGAATTCCTATGAAAACCAGGAATGGTTTAATTTACTGAATTTCCACAGCGATTTTGGAGCCTTTGGCATTCAGACAGGAATCTGCAGCCCGTCCCCAGAGACAGCACAGAAATATTTCTCAGGCAGCGTGGTGGGCACGGTGCTGCTGCTGTGTCCTGTGGGATTTGGGTGAGAGCTGCCAGAGTGAAAACATTTCAGAATTCAGGATTTGTCCCTGTGTGTGACTGAAATCAAGGCTCTGAGAGCCCAGAGGAGCCAAATCTGGGGTGTTGTGGCCTTGGAGGTGTCTCTGGGATTCCTGGAAGCACCATGAGATGGGCTGATGACAGGAGAAGAAATGGGAAAGGAGAAAAACTCTGCTGGGAGTTACTGCAGAGAATCCTTCAGGCTGCCAGCACACCGAGATGATTTTGAATGTCTTTCACTGCATTTGGAAGGGAAAGGAGGAGGGAGGATCAGGTGAAACAATAACAAGATTTAAACCAATCGTGTCGTGAATGAAAAATGAGGAATTTTGCTGACTGGAAATGGTCACTTTATTGCTGTCGCCTCCGTTTGGATGAAGGCAATTCCGAGGATTTTATAAAATACTTGTTGTTTTTAAAACCCTCTGTGGGGAGCGAAAGCCAGGAAATACCTGAGCAGCAAAGACAAAGGAAGAGAAGTCAATTGGAGGAATTTGTGTTCCCATTTATCTCACTCCAATCAAATAATGGTTTTTTTTTCCTTTCAGCAGACAAGTGTGTTAGCTCTTGTCCAGGGGATGACAACGATGATCTGAGCATCAAAACCAAGAGGAATAAGTAAGTTCTGAAGTTTCCTTATCTCTGTCCCATGGTGGGCAGGTTGGTGCAAAGAAGGACAAATTAAATACAATTTTTTTTTCTGCTGGGTGATAATGGGAGCCATTTATGATGTCCCCATCAGAGCCAGGGCTCCCTGCACCCTGTTCCCCATGGACATCACCCGTTTTTGTCTGGGTAATCCCTCCAGGGATTATTTCCCAGGCAGTGCATTAAAGATTTTTCCCCACTCTCAGCTTTGCAGGCTCAGGCTCAGCCCGACTCCTGCTCTCACTGACCTTTATTGCTTCTTGTGCTTCCCATTCTCCTGAAATCACAAAGAAAAGGTGATTTTGGGGTGTGCAGAGCTCCCAACTCCATTGCATGAGTCCTTCAAGGGGGCAGGCATGGAATTTGGATCATTCCAGATGTGCTGAATTGAATTATTATTTACTGCCATTTTTGGCATGGACAAAAAGACTCCTGCAAAGTGTCCCCACTCAGCAGGGTCTGTGTAAAACTGTCACTGGGCTCAACCTGGAATTGTGGGCTCAGAGTCCCCGTGGTGGCCCCAAGGGACCCCTCCTTCCCTCCCAGCCCCAAGTTGGGTACTGGGCTCCAGTTTGGGGGAATTGCCCATCTGGGAGCGCCTGCCCCCAAAAAAACTGTTGAACAGCCAGTTTTAATAATGACACAGACACGGTTCAGGGGATAAAAGGGTTTTACCTCGGGATTTGGGATCCCAGGTGCACAACTTGATGGCAGAATGCACCCCGTGTATAGCACGGATATGGATTTCAGGAATTAGCGTTTCTATCCAGGATTCCCAATAAGATACAAGTTTTAGTTTCGGAATTAGCATCTATCTAGGATTCCCCAATAAGAAACTTCCCAAATGCAGTGATGTCCCCCTATTCTAATGAATCCGATGAGGCCAGAGCTCAGTTTACACAAAATGTTCTGGACAGAGGCTTCAGCCAAGGCTGAGCTCGGTTTACTTCACCAAGGCTGAGCTCGGGTTTAAGATAGCACAGGGCACACTGAGCCCTTCCTTGGATGTTTGGTCTGTGCCCAGCAGAACTCCTAACTAGCTGGAATATCAGGGTACAGGAATACAACATGGTAGGGTAAGGGGGTGCAAGAGGGTACAGAAAGCAAAAAAGGAAAATCAAAAACCATCAGGCAGCATTCCCCCCCTTTTGCAGACTAACAAGACTCTACTTTGCCTAGTCTCTACACTACATTAACTACAACCATCAGAGATACTTGTTTTACCCAGGCCCAGTCTGATAAGCATGGGTTGAATATATGGTTGAACTTTAGGGTGGTGATTTTGGAATGGGTGTGGGAGCTCTGGGTGTTGGGGAGATAATCCTGACCCAGCTGGGCCGGGCTGAGCTGCTCTGCTTGCCCTAAAGGACAGAAGATGGGCAGGCTGTGAGCCCGGCCGGGGCACCAGAGACACGGGAGGATGGTGAGGATGGGGAGGAAGGCTCGGCCACGGGGCTGACCCCACCGCTGGAGGAGCGTATCACACACTTCAGGGACATGCTGCTGGAGAGGGGGTAAGGACTGGGGGATTGGGGAATGGTGCTGCTGGAGAGGGGGGTAAGGATGGGGAATGGGGAATGGGTAGTGCTGCTGGAGGGAAGGGATGGGGGAATGGGGAATGGGTACGGTGCGCTGGAGAGGGGGTAAGGATGGGAATGGGGAATGGGGTAAGGTGCTGCTGGAGAGGGGAAGATGGGGAGAAATGGATGGGGTACGGTGCTGCTGGAGAGGGGGTAAGGATGGGGAGAGAGGGGAAAGGACTGGGAGAGGGAGAAGGAACGGGGAGAGGGGGACAGTGCGCTGGGAGGGGAAAGGACTGGGAAATGGGGAAAGGTGGGGAGAGGGGGAAAGGGAGGAGAGGGGAAGGAAGGGGGAATGGTTCGTGCTGCTGGAGAGGGGGAAGGAAGAAATGTGGGGAACGGGGAGATTGGGGTAAGGAGTGGGAGGGGGGATAAGGAGAGGGGAGAATGGAGTACAGTGCTGCTGGAGAGGGGGGAAGGAGAGGGGAAATGTGGGGTAAGGAGCGGGAGAGGGGGGTAAGGAGAGGGGCATTCCCAGAACACTGTGCACTGTGGGAGCTGTGCCAGAGCCCCCAAGTGTGGGGCCAGTGATGGGGTTTCTGTCCCTGCACCCCCTGTGTCCCAATTGTGGGGTCAGTGATGGGGTTTCTGTCCCTGCAATCCCAATTGTGGGATCAGTGATGGGGTTTCTGTCTCTCCACCCCCTGTGTTTGTGGCACTTTCAGGGGCTCTTCCCCCGCTGCCCCCTGGGAACTGAGAGCCCTTTCCAGACAATTCCCAGGGAACACCCCAGGATTTGCAGGGGCAGAGCTCTCCCAGCATAGCCTGGAGCAGTGGGATAGGGGCTGTGGGCGCTCCCCATCCCAGGGCACCCTCAGGAACCCCAAAGAGCAAAGGGCATGTCCTGGTCAGTGCCCCACACACCACGAGATGTCCTGGAGAGCTCCTGAGGGTCCATGGCCACAAATTCTGAGGATTCCAGCAGTGGGGAGGCAATTTCTCTTATTTGCCATCCAAAACCATGGAATAGTTTGGGTTGGAAGGGATCCCAAAGATCATTCAAACCCACCCTCCCCCACTCTCTGCCATGTGGGTTCCATAAAGGGAACGCCATTCCTGTGAGGAAATAAAGCCCAAGGTGGCTGTTGTCAGGCAGTAAAGCCTATAAAATTTATCCCAGTAATCAGCAGGCTTTAAAGGAGGATAATTAGAGCTTCAGCAGCTCACCAGTGAATTATCTGCACGCCAGAGCTGCTTTATTAATACATCTTGTTATTTATGCCTCAGAAATGCAGAGGGGCTGTCAATGGGGCTCTGCTGGCAGATTTGAACTCGAGGGGCAATAAGTCAATATTTGGAAGGATTAGAGGTGCTCTGGAACGGGATCCTCTGGTGTTTCTATGTAAGATTTGCTCCTAAAATGAAGACATTTGGGACATTTAGCATTGGGCTTTGCTATTGTTTGAATATTGGGAGGGAAGAGGTCACTTTGCTTTTGCCCCGAGCGTTTTTGAGCTGTCCAGCTCAGCCCCAGCTGCTTGGCATGGCTGAGGCACAGGGAGACCATTAATACCCATTTAATCTGATTTTTTAATCACCAAACCCTGCCCTTTCCTGCTCGTGGTGGTGTTTCTCAAGGAGCTCCTGGATGGAATCACAAAGAGCTCGGAGCAGATGGAGTTTGCCAGTGGAGCTCTGCAGCTTCCTACAGAAATTATGTCAACAGAAGAACATTTATTGTAACATTTTAAAAATAGACGGGGTTTTGGGGGAGCTCCAAGACGCAGGCATTCTTTATTCTGAAGTCTGGGGCAAGTTTTCTCATACCAAAATACAATCTGGATATTCTTCTGGAAGTTTTGAAGTTTCCACTAAATTCTGAGAGGAAGAGGAGAATTTAAGGCTCTTCTGGACTCTGTCCCTTCCCCACCATCACGAAATCCACGATCTAAACCAGCATTTCCAGGAAAACCTCCCTGCTGGGCTGCTCTCCAGGCTTTGGGGAGGATTTGGGGTTTTTGTTCTCGAGGTTTCCCTTAGCTCTGTGGATGTGTGTGATGTGGAACTGCAGGGAAATTGGAAATGCCAGGTTACCTGGGGCAATGGCTGCCAAATGAGCAGAGTGATAATTGCTGAGCACAAAATCATCAGCTGCAATGATTGCAGCATGAATTAGTCTGAGCTTAATTAGCTTTGAGCTCAGAGAGGGCTTTGTGCTAGGAACAAAGCTCATGTCCAGGGAGGGTCAAAGGCTGCAGGAAAAGAGAATTCCTGGGGCTGGAACCCCCAGAGCTCGGGACAAGGGGGCAGCAGGAGGGGCCTCGGGGTGTGTCGACCCAAACGCTTCCTCCTTCCCTGGAATCCCTTCCTGCAGCCACAGCCTGGGCTCGTGTCTTTATGCCGGTTTCAGTCGCTCTTCTCATTTTCCGTAGCCTTATCCTGTTTTCCTTGTCCCTCTTTTTGAGAATAAGAATGAACTGATTGAAGAAATGCTCCTGGTCCTTTTTCTTCGGGACGAGGCGGAAGCGCTGATCTCGGCCGTGTTTCTCCGCGAACTCCTTGAAGGTTGTTCTGGAAAAAACAGAGGGGTTGGGGAGCTGGGATTGCACCAGGCCACCCCCAGGATCCTAAATCCACCCCCAGGCTCCTAAATCCACCCCAAAAATACGGGCTGTGGGTCATTTTTGATGTTTGACTGTGCCAGGCCACCCCCAGGCTCCTAAATCCACCCCCAGGCTCCCAAATCCACCCCAAAAGTGAGGGCTCTGGGTCATTTTTGATGTTGACTGTGCCAGGCCACCCCCAGCTCCCAAATCCACCCAGGCTCCCAAATCCACCCCAAAAATATGGGCTGTGGGTTATTTGTGATGTTTGACAGGAAGGGGATGGTGAATCTGGGATGGGGAAAGGTGAGGCCACGGTGGAACCGTCCGGGTTTGGACACCTGCGGTGAGTGGGGATTCATTTTGGGATTCATTTGGGGATTAATTTTAGGATTTAAACCCGGAGAGATGGAGGGCAGGAGATGCTGAGCCATCACCAGACCTGTAACCAGGAGTTTGATTTAAATTCCGGGATGTTTTGTATTTCCAAGGCGAAATCTCTCCTAGCAGCGTTTCTGCCTTCATTGCCTTTCAGGCTGCATTCCCAGCTCCTTTCCCCAAGGTGACTCTTTGCTTTTTATTGGAAATATTTGGGATTTATTTCTCTCATTGTGTGCCTAACTCAAGGCAGGGAGAGGAGTTTCCTGGATGCTCTGGTGTCACAGCCAGCTCCCCAAAGCACCCAGGGGTGAAAGCTCCCCGCCCGCGGCCAGCACAGCTTTTCCCTTGGGAACTGGGAATATCCGTGCTGGAGGAGAGTTTGGGTGGGACACGAGCCCAGAACATTCCCAGTTTTGTTGTCAATGTTTCCAATAATTACAGTTATTACAGCCCACGTGCTGTTTGTGTCTGTGTGCCCACACAGGTCTGAATAATTACTGCAGATTTGAGCAGAGAAAATGCTCATTTCTTTGTTCCAGCAACGTAACAATATTTATAATAAAACCCTCTTATTTTGATGTCATTTACCCATGAGGAAGTGCCCCAAGCACTGCCATGGCCACTGTGGGAGTGGGGATGCAGCACTTGAAAAACAAAGTGAAAAATAAATTGTGCCTTGCACGCTGCGTTTTAATTTAATCACGAATTAGAGATTCACCGAAGGGTTTGGGCTGGGAGAGACCTCAACAGATCATCCTTCCACCCCCTGCCACGGGCAGGACACATTCCGTGAATTTAATGGCACGGCATTAACGGGAACTTGGTGAAATTGTATTTCCCTTGCACCAAACCCAAACCCAAACACAATTTATGACTAATTACACCTGCATGGGCAATGTAAATGGGATTGAACATTGTGGGCTGATTTATATAAGTAATGTGTGTTCTATAATCACAGGGATATAAAATAAATGTGTTGGGCAAAGAATTGCACATTCTGAGGGAGAGAGAAGAGGAAAGGGGCAGAATGAGGGACAGGGAAATGGAATACAACAAAATATGTCAAATAGCAGGGAACAAATCAACCCAGCCCTGGAACGGGGGTGTTCCACTGGCTGTGAAGGGTTCAGGGGTGAAAAGCTCAGCCTAAACGACCAAGCGGAGCTTAGCAATGCTCACCTCGGGGATAACTTGGATTCTTCCAGAAGCTTTTTGAATTCTTCCTTGGCCAACAGCAGCTTGTTCTTCTTCTCCTTGTACTCTTCCCTGATGCGGGTCTTGACAAACTGCTCGAAAATCTGGGGAGGAAGGGACACGAGACAAAGAGTTACTGTCACACCTTTGTGGGGTTCCTGCCCCACCTGCCCTCCCCACGCACTGAGAAGGTGTTTGTGTTCATCACCTCTACTGGATTAAAGTTTGTAGGAAACCCACAATCCCACAATCCCAAATCCCACACTGGTTTGGGTCAGAGGACCTCAAAGCCCACCCAGTTCCACCCCACAGGCTGCTCCAAGGCTGATAAAATCATTCCATGTTTCCAAGAAATGTCTGATTGACATCGTGGTCCAGGGGCTGTCCTTTCCCATTTTCTGAAATAAATCCCAAGCTCCCTGCTCACGCTCTTTAGCAGCACTTTCCATCCTGGCAGCTCCTCATACATTTTCATTCCTGCAGTTCCTATTATTTAGTCTTTTTTTTTTTTTTTCCTTAGGAAAGGAAATATTGGAAAGGGAGCAAATGAAGATGTATGTGCCCAGTGCTCGGGTAAATACCTACAGGAAGCTCTCTGGAGAACCACGGGACAATATGGAATAAGTTCATTTTTCATCCTGTTTATTTAAAAATGGACAATTCCATATTCAAAGTTGTTCCTTTTGCAGGATGACAAAAGACTTTTAAGGGAGAGAAATAACCACGGAACAGCAGCGTTCACTTCTCTGCAAGACCCCTGCATCTCTCCTGAATTTTTCAGGCTCATCTGCAGATTTTGGTATCCCTGGGGATAATTAATGCCCAAATTATCAAGGCAGCACAATTCCACATCCCTTTGGAGCTCCCCAGAACAACCCAACCCTTGCCCAGGCCCAGTGCTCTGTCCAGTGGGGACTGTTATTGCAACTGGAGCAGCAAACCCTGCCAGACTGCTGGAAAGTGGCCTAAACAACACAAATTCAGCAATATTGCAATCATTCAATACAGGATTGCAATAATTTAATACAATATTGCAATAATTTAATGCAATATTGCAATCATTCAATACAGTATTTCAATCATTCAATGCAATATTGCAATAATCCAATACCATATTACAATCGTTCAATGAAATATTTCAATCACGCAATGCAATATTGCAATAATTCAACACAATATTTCAATCATTCAATGCAATATTGCAATCATTTAATGCAATATTGCAATAATTTAATACAGTTTTGCAATCATTCCATGCAAAACTGCAATCATTCAATAAAAGACTGCAATCATTCAATGCAATACTGCAATCCTTTAATGCAATACTGCAATCATTCAATGCAATATTTCAATCATTTCATGCAATATTGCAATAATTCAATGCAATATTGTGGGTCCAATTCAATACTGCAATAATTTAATGCAATATTGCAATCAACCAATGCAATACTGCAATCATCCAATACAATGTTTCAATAATCCAATACCATATTGCAATCGTTCAATGCAATATTGCAATAATTTAATACAATATTTCAATCATTTAATGCAATACTGCTGGGTTCCCCATCCCTGTGGGCCATCCTGGGCTGGATCCACCATCCCTGTGGGGCCATCCTGGGGCTGGATCCACCATCCCTGTGGGGCCATCCTGGGGCTGGATCCACCATCCCTGTGGGGCCATCCTGGGGTTGGATCCACCATCCCTGTGGGGCCATCCTGGGTGGATCCACCATCCCTGTGGGGCCATCCTGGGGGGATCCACCATCCCTGTGGGGCCATCCTGGGGCTGGGTTCCCATCCCTATGGGGCCATCCTGGGGTTGGATCCACCATCCCTGTGGGGCCATCCTGGGGCTGGGTTCCCCATCCCTATGGGGCCATCCTGGGGCTGGGTTCCACCATCCCTATGGGGCCATCCTGGGGCTGGGTTCCACCATCCCTATGGGGCCATCCTGGGGCTGGATCCACCATCCCTGTGGGGCCATCCTGGGGCTGGATCCACCATCCCTGTGGGGCCATCCTGGGGCTGGATCCACCATCCCTGTGGGGCCATCCTGGGGCTGGATTCCCCATCCCTGTGGGGCCATCCTTCTCTCTGCTTCTCGTGGTGAGGAGGCTCTGCACGATGTACGTCCGCCGTGGGGATGTGGGGAATTTGGGAATGGGCTGCTTTGGGGATGTTTGCTGCGGTTTTTCCTGTGGCCCCAGTTGGGGTTCTGGGGTTCAACTGAGATGTTCCTGGAATGGGATCGGTGCTTCTGCTGCCCAAAGGCCCCACAAACGGCCTTTCCTCCTGCTGGGCACTACCCACAAAAACCCAAATGTCCTCTCACCCCAACAACAGCCCCAAGAAATGGCCTTTCCCTCCTGCTGGACACCCACCCCACCACAAACGGGGAGGGAGCAGCTCCCAGTCCTGCAGCAAATCAGTCCCAAATCAGCTGTGGGGTGACCTGAGCTCTGCCAGGGACCTTCAAATTCAGCTCCGGGGACCCCGAGGATCCTGCCCTGGTTCATTTCTGAACCCTCCCTGGATGTCCCCAAGATGCCCGATCCCGGCCTCCCTGCCGGTTCCTCATGCTCCTGAACCCGTCACCAGGATGGGTCACCGACCCCGTACAGGATCCTGCCCAGTCCCTGACCCCCTGAACCCCCCCTCCCCAGACCATCCCTCCTGTCCCCAACCCGCCGTGTGTCCCCGCAGGTGTCGGCGTTCTCCACGTGGGAGAAGGAGCTGCACAAGATGGTGTTTGACCCGCGGTACCTCCTGCTCAACCCCGAGGAGAGGAAGCAGGTGAGGGAGGCAGGATGGCCCCACAGGGATGGTGGACCAGCCCCAGGATGGCCCCACAGGGATGGGGACCACCCCAGGATGGCCCCACAGGGATGGGGATCCAGCCCCAGGATGGCCCCAAGGGATGGGGAACCCAGCCCCAGGATGGCCCCAAGGGATGGGGAACCCAGCCCCAGGATGGCCCCAAGGGATGGGGAACCCAGCCCCAGGATGGCCCCACAGGGATGGTGGATCCACCCCAGGATGGCCCCAAGGGATGGGGAACCCAGCCCCAGGATGGCCCCACAGGGATGGTGGATCCAGCCCCAGGATGGCCCCACAGGGATGGGGAATCCAGCCCCAGGATGGCCCCACAGGGATGGGGATCCACCCCAGGATGGCCCCACAGGGATGGTGGATCCACCCCAGGATGGCCCCACAGGGATGGGGAATCCACCCCAGGATGGCCCCACAGGGATGGTGGATCCAGCCCCAGGATGGCCCCACAGGGATGGGGAACCCAGCAGTATTGCATTAAATGATTGAAATATTGTATTAAATTATTGCAATATTGCATTGAACGATTGCAATATGGTATTGGATTATTGAAACATTGTATTGGATGATTGCAGTATTGCATTGGTTGATTGCAATATTGCATTAAATTATTGCAGTATTGAATTGGACCCACAATATTGCATTGAATTATTGCAATATTGCATGAAATGATTGAAATATTGCATTGAATGATTGCAGTATTGCATTAAAGGATTGCAGTATTGCATTGAATGATTGCAGTCTTTTATTGAATGATTGCAGTTTTGCATGGAATGATTGCAAAACTGTATTAAATTATTGCAATATTGCATTAAATTGATTGCAATATTGCATTAAATGATTGCAATATTGCATTGAAATTATTGTGTTGAATTATTGCAATATTGCATTGGTGATTGAAATATTTCATTGAACATTGTAATATGGTATTGGATTATTGCAATATTGCATTGAATGATTGAAATACTGTATTGAATGATTGCAATATTGCATTAAATTATTGCGATATTGTATTAAATTATTGCAATCCTGTATTGAATGATTGCAATATTGCTGAATTTTTGTTGTTTAGGCCATTTTCCAGGAGTCTGGCAGGGTTTGCTGCTCCAGTTGCAATAACAATCCCCACTGGACAGAGCACTGGGCCTGGGCAAGGGTTGGGTTGTTCTGGGGAGCTCCAAAGGGATGTGGAATTGTGCTGCCTTGATAATTTGGGCATTAATTATCCCCAGGGATACCAAAATCTGCAGATGAGCCTGAAAAGTTTAGGAGAGATGCAGGGGTCTTGCAGAGAAGTGAACGCTGCTGTTCTGTGGTTATTTCTCTCCCTTAAAAGTCTTTTGTCATCCTGCAAAAGGAATAACTTTGAATATGGAATTGTCCATTTTTAAATAAACAGGATGAAAAATGAACTTATTCCATATTGTCCCGTGGTTCTCCAGAGAGCTTCCTGTAGGTATTTACCCGAGCACTGGGCACATACATCTTCATTTGCTCCCTTCCCAAATATTCCTTTCTAAGGAAAAAAAAAAAAAAGAAACAAATAATAAGGAACGCAGGAATGAAAATGTATGAGGAGCTGCCAGGATGGAAAGTGCTGCTAAAGAGCGTGAGCAGGGAGCTTGGGATTTATTTCAGAAAATGGGAAAGGACAGCCCCTGGACCACTGTAGGGACATGGCCCCAAATCCCCAAAGGCACCTGAGCTTTGGGGTTTCCAATGAACCCAAATCCCCAAAGGCACCTGAGCTTTGGGATTTCAATGGCCCCAAAGGCACCTGAGCTTTGGGGTTCCCAGTGGTCCCAAATCCCCAAAGGCACCTGAGCTTTGGGATTTCAATGGCCCCAAAGGCACTGAGCTTTGGGATTTCCAATGGCCCCAAATCCCCAAAGGCACCTGAGCTTTGGGTTTCCAATGGCCCCAAAGGCACCTGAGCTTTGGGTTTCCAATGGCCCCAAATCCCCAAAGGCACCTGAGCTTTGGGTTTCAATGGCCCCAAAGGCACCTGAGCTTTGGGGTTTCCAATGGCCCCAAATCCCCAAAGGCACCTGAGCTTTGGGGTTTCCAATGGCCCCAAATCCCAAAGGCACCTGAGCTTGGATTTCCAATGCCCTAAAGAAACCTGAGCTTTGGGGTTCCCAAGCCCCAAATCCCCAAAGGCCCCTGAGCTTTGGGGTTCCCAATGGTCCCCAAAGGCACCTGAGCTTTGGGATTTCAATGGCCCCAAAGGCACTGAGCTTTGGGTTTCCAATGGCCCCAAATCCCAAAGGCACCTGAGCTTTGGGTCAATGGCCCCAAATCCCCAAAGGCCACCTGAGCTTTATTTTCCACTCTCAAACCACTCTGAGAGGAAAAGGAGTCCATTTGAAGCCACTTTGCTTCATCAGAGCTTTCCTGCTGGAGTGTTAATTACTCTGTTTAATTATGCTTCTCATCCCTGTTTTTTTTGTGAATTTATTCTTTTGTAATTAGATGGAGTGATTAGAATATTTTATTTCCTTCAGATTTTTTTTTTTTTCTGGAGCCAACAAATTACCAGGGATGTTGTGGAAGGTTCTGAAAGAGGGAATTGTCCCTGCACGGGCAGGGGGTGGATCTGGGGGGTTTTTTGGGTCCTTTCGAACCCCAACTGCTGATTCCATCACCCCATAAAGCTGGAGGAGGCTCTGCAGATGTGACAGTCCCGTTCCCCGTGGGGATGTGGGGAATTTGGGAATGGGCTGCTTTGGGGATGTTTGCTGCTGGTTTTTCCTGTGTGCCCCAGTTGGGGTTCTGGGGTTCAAACTGAGATGTTCCTGGAATGGGATCGGTGCTTCTGCTGCCCAAACGGCCCCACAAAACGGCCTTTCCTCCTGCTGGGCACCTACCCCACAAAAAAACCCACAAAATGACCTTTCCCACCCTACAAACAGCCCCACAAAATGGCCTTTCCCTCCTGCTGGACACCCACCCCACCACAAACGGGGAGGGAGCAGCTCCCAGTCCTGCAGCAAATCAGTCCCAAATCAGCTGTGGGGTGACCTGAGCTCTGCCAGGGACCTTCAAATTCAGCTCTGGGGACCCCGAGGATCCTGCCCTGGTCCCTCATTTCTGAACCCTCCCTGGATGTCCCCAAGGAGCCTGACCTGGGTCCCTCAGTGCCCCATGTCACCCCACGGATCCTGCCCTGGTTCCTCATCTCTGAACCTCCCTGGTGACCCCAAGGATCCTGCCCAGTCCCTGAGCCCCCTGAACCCCTCCCTGTCCCCAGACCATCCCCTCCTGTCCCCAACCCTGCCGTGTGTCCCCGCAGGTGTCGGCGTTCTCCACGTGGGAGAAGGAGCTGCACAAGATGGTGTTTGACCCGCGGTACCTCCTGCTCAACCCCGAGGAGAGGAAGCAGGTGAGGGAGGGCAGATGGCCCCACAGGGATGGGGAACCCAGCCCAGGATGGCCCCACAGGGATGGGGACCCAGCCCCAGGATGGCCCCACAGGGATGGGGATCCAGCCCCAGGATGGCCCCACAGGGATGGTGGAACCCAGCCCCAGGATGGCCCCACAGGGATGGGGAACCCAGCCCCAGGATGGCCCCACAGGGATGGGGAACCAGCCCCAGGATGGCCCCACAGGGATGGTGGATCCAACCCCAGGATGGCCCCAAGGGATGGGGAACCAGCCCCAGGATGGCCCCACAGGGATGGTGGATCCAGCCCCAGGATGGCCCCACAGGGATGGGGATCCAGCCCCAGGATGGCCCCACAGGGATGGGGGATCCAGCCCCAGGATGGCCCCACAGGGATGGTGGATCCAGCCCCAGGATGGCCCCACAGGGATGGTGGAATCCAGCCCCAGGATGGCCCCACAGGGATGGTGGATCCAGCCCAGGATGGCCCACAGGGATGGGGAACCAGCAGTATTGCATTAAATGATTGAAATATTGTATTAAATTATTGCAATATTGCATTGAACGATTGCAATATGGTATTGGATTATTGAAACATTGTATTGGATGATTGCAGTATTGCATTGGTTGATTGCAATATTGCATTAAATTATTGCAGTATTGAATTGGACCCACAATATTGCATTGAATTATTGCAATATTGCATGAAATGATTGAAATATTGCATTGAATGATTGCAGTATTGCATTAAAGGATTGCAGTATTGCATTGAATGATTGCAGTCTTTTATTGAATGATTGCAGTTTTGCATGGAATGATTGCAAAACTGTATTAAATTATTGCAATATTGCATTAAATGATTGCAATATTGCATTGAATGATTGAAATATTGTGTTGAATTATTGCAATATTGCATTGGTGATTGAAATATTTCATTGAACAATTGTAATATGGTATTGGATTATTGCAATATTGCATTGAATGATTGAAATGTCAATCAGGACATTTCTTGGAAACATGGAATGGTTTTATCAGCCTTGGAGCAGCCTGTGGGGTGGAACTGGGTGGGCTTTGAGGTCCCTCTGACCCAAACCAGTGTGGGATTCTGGGATTGTGGGATTGTGGGTTTCCTACAAACTTTAATCCAGTAGAGGTGATAAACACAAACACCTTCTCAGTGCGTGGGGAGGGCAGGTGGGGCAGGAACCCCACAAAGGTGTGACAGTAACTCTTTGTCTCGTGTCCCTTCCTCCCCAGATTTTCGAGCAGTTTGTCAAGACCCGCATCAGGGAAGAGTACAAGGAGAAGAAGAACAAGCTGCTGTTGGCCAAGGAAGAATTCAAAAAGCTTCTGGAAGAATCCAAGTTATCCCCGAGGTGAGCATTGCTAAGCTCAGCTTGGTCGTTTAGGCTGAGCTTTTCACCCCTGAACCCTTCACAGCCAGTGGAACACCCCCGTTCCAGGGCTGGGATGGATTTGTTCCCTGCTATTTGACAATATTTTGTTGTATTCCATTTCCCTGTCCCTCATTCTGCCCCTTTCCCTCTCCCTCTCTCCCTCAGAATGTGCAATTCTTTGCCCAACACATTTATTTTATATCCCTGTGATTACAGAACACACATTACTTATATAAAATCAGCGCCACAGTTTTCAATCCCATTTACATTGCCCATGCAGGTGTAATTAGTCATAAATTGTGTTTGGGTTTGGGGTTTGGTGCAAGGGAAATACAATTTCACCAAGTTCCCGTTAATGCCGTGCCATTAAATTCACGGAATGTGTCCTTGCCCGTGGCAGGGGGTGGAACAGGATGATCTGTGAGGTCTCTCCCAGCCCAAACCCTTCGGTGAATCTCCAATTCCGTGATTAAATTAAAACGCAGCGTGCAAGGCACAATTTATTTTTCACTTTGTTTTTCAAGTGCTGCATCCCCACTCCCACAGTGGCCATGGCAGTGCTTGGGGCACTTCCTCATGGGTAAATGACATCAAAATAAGAGGGTTTTATTATAAATATTGTTACGTTGCTGGAACAAAGAAATGAGCATTTTCTCTGCTCAAATCTGCAGTAATTATTCAGCACAACCTGTGTGGGCACACAGACACAAACAGCACGTGGGGCTGTAATAACTGTAATTATTGGAAACATTTGACAACAAAACTGGGAATGTTCTGGGCTCGTGTCCCACCCAAACTCTCCTCCAGCACGGATATTCCCAGTTCCCAAGGGAAAAGCTGTGCTGGCCCCGAGGCCGGGGAGCATTTCACCCCTGGGTGCTTTGGGGAGCTGGCTGTGACACCAGAGCATCCAGGAAACTCCTCTCCCTGCCTTGAGTTAGGCACACAATGAGAGAAATAAATCCCAAATATTTCCAATAAAAAGCAAAGAGTCACCTTGGGGAAAGGAGCTGGGAATGCAGCCTGAAAGGCAATGAAGGCAGAAAACGCTGCTAGGAGAGATTTCGCCTTGGAAATACAAAACATCCCGGAATTTAAATCAAAACTCCTGGTTACAGGTCTGGTGATGGCTCAGCATCTCCTGCCCTCCATCTCTCCGGGTTTAAATCCTAAAATTAATCCCAAAATGAATCCCAAAATGAATCCCCACTCACCGCAGGTGTCCAAACCCGGACGGTTCCACCGTGGCCTCACCTTTCCCCATCCCCCTGGGGGTGGCCTGGCACAGTCAAACATCAAAAATGACCCAGAGCCCTCACTTTAGGGGTGAATTTGGGAGCCTGGGGGTGGATTTAGGAGCCTGGGGGTGGCCTGGCACAGTCAAACATCAAAAATGACCCACAGCCCGTATTTTTGGGGTGGATTTAGGAGCCTGGGGGTGGATTTAGGATCCTGGGGGTGGCCTGGTGCAATCCCAGCTCCCCAACCCCTCTGTTTTTTCCAGAACAACCTTCAAGGAGTTCGCGGAGAAACACGGCCGAGATCAGCGCTTCCGCCTCGTCCCGAAGAAAAAGGACCAGGAGCATTTCTTCAATCAGTTCATTCTTATTCTCAAAAAGAGGGACAAGGAAAACAGGATAAGGCTACGGAAAATGAGATAAGAGCGACTGAAACCGGCAATAAAGACACGAGCCCAGGCTGTGGCTGCAGGAAGGGATTCCAGGGAAGGAGGAAGCGTTTGGGATCCGACAGCACCACCAGGAGTGGGAGATCCCAAGGGAAAAATGCCTCCAAACGGAGTTTATGAGCCATCCATGGGATCTGGGAAGGCTGTTCTGCAGGAATGGGAAGGATATTTTGTTCTCAAAGAATTAATGTTTCATATTGAAGCTCTCTTTTGTACAACATCCAGAGTTTGATGCATTTCTAATTGCCATGATATGTGGATCCCTTAATTGTTTTAATTATGCAAATTACTTGTAATATACACAAGTTATGAATCCAATGCAGATTTATAATTAAGCAGAAGCAGATGCCATCCAGAGCAATCTCAAGGCATTTCCATCATTTAGGGGAATTATCTCAAGCAATCTTTTGGCATTTCCACCGAGCTGCGGGGTCTGGTGGTGTTCAGGATCCCCTCCCCGCTGCTCATCTGTCTCTGTCCAGTCCTCGAGTATCGTGATCAGCTATTAATTGTTAATCTTGGTGAAGAGTGTGGCAATGCTGGCAAATGTCCCACAGGAGAGCTCTCCTGGGCCGTCCAGCCCCGCTTCTTTGTGAAGCCATCCCCGTCGCATTCGGGTTCTGTTCCTGTGTGTGAAGAGTCTGCATGAGATTTTTCTCATCATATTTGTATAAATAAATATTTAACTTTTTTAATGAAGCGGCGTTTCAAGCCTGATTTCAGGGGGCGTTCCAGGGGCGGAACTTTGTGGGGTTTTTTTATGCCAGGAGTGTTTGGACAACACTCTCAGGGACAGGGTGGGATTGTTGGGGGGTCTGTGCAGGGCCAGGGGTTGGATATCTGCATCACTTCAATTTTCCAGGTGGAAAAAGAGAACGTTGCAAAGATGGAATGGTTTTAATGGTTTTAGTGGTTTTAGTGGTTTTAACGGTTTCAGTGGTTCAATGGTTTTAATGTTTTGACGGTTTCAATGTTTAGTTTTTAATGTGTTTCAATGGTTTTAGTGGTTTTAGTGGTTTTAATGGTTTTTAATGGTTTTTAATGGTTTCAATGGTTTCAATAGTTTCAATGATTTTAATGGTCTCAATGGTTTTAGTGGTTTCAATGGTTTTAGTGGTTTCAATGGTTTTAATGGTTTTAGTGGTTTCAATGGTTTTAACGGTTTTAATGGTTTTAATGGTTTTAGTGGTTTTAATGGTTTTTAATATTTTTAATGGTTTTTAACGGTTCAATGGTTTCAGTTGAACCACCAGCATAGAGAAAACAGCCCTGAGACCAACACCCGACAAACCCCAAATAACCAGTCCAGGACAGGGAGAGCAGCTTTGTTTGGTGCTGTTTGGGTCACTGGGAGGGAGAAATGAACAGGAACAGGAAATGAACGGGACACTGAAAATGGGGACAGCTGTAATTAAAAGCTAAACGAGGGTGGGATGGGCTGCCCAAGGCTGGAATTTGTCCATTTGAGTTTCAATAAAATGCCATAATGGCTGTGAGTGATGCTGGGTCAGAGGAGCAGGTTGTGTGCTCAATCCTGGGTTATTTTGGTCTGAGCCCGAGATGAGCAGGAGGACAAATCAAAGGTGATAATGTCATGTGGCTTTTCTTTATTCAGGAAAAATGCAAAATCCTTGGGGAACAAATTCCAAACAACGTGGGCAGTCTGAAGATGGAGAAGGGGTTGTTTTTGAGAGGTTTGAGTGACTTTGGGATGGCTTTTTCTCTGTTTTCCAGCCTCTCAACAAGGCTGCAGATTTTTGGCTGAACATTTAGTGGTTCAGCAACAGTTAAAGCCATTCTTTCCCCTCTTTTTTAAGTACTTTGTGATTGTTTTTTTTTTTTTTTAAACTTAGTTCTTCATATTTTGATTTCTTCACTTGGCTTTACTTCGGTAAATATTGCTTTCATCCCACTCCCAGGGGAACAGGTTTTCCTATTGCCGTGATCATTGTTGGGAGAGCTAATCCCGAGCAGAAATGAAGAGAAGTCACAGAAATGAAAACAAATGATGGCAGAGTTCCCGGGGGACTCCGAATTTACTCCTCTGGATTCACAGCGAGATGCTTTGGGTTCGCTTCTGTGAGCAATTTCCCCTGATTTATGCCTCCCAGTGCCGATGGAATATCCATCGATTGCGGTTTCAGCAGCGCTGGTGACACTCACAATTGTTGCCTCTCCACTGGTTTTTCCTTCTGGGAAAAGGAAAGGAAGGTTTTTCCTTCTGCTTTTCCCCAGGATGCAGATTTCTCGTGGGTTTGGCCATTTCTCGTGGGTGAGTGGGGCTGTTTGATGTGCCCACACTGGGGAGGAACTGGGAGGAACTGGGAATGCACAGATGGTGTTTGCCCTCGGAAGGGGAAGGAATTTTCTCTTTTCTGCAGAGACAGATCTGCAACTGGCTTGGAGCTTCTCAAAGTTCCTGGAAAAGCTGCCTGAAATGAGGACCTCAGACAAGGAGAATTTACAAGGACAGGTTTTTTCTCTCTAAATAAATAAATAAAGCTCAGGATGAAGGGGAGCATTCAGAGGTTCAGTGAATAATTAAAGATTTCTTTGCCTTTTTTTTTAATCAAACCCTTCACTTTTATCAGCAGCTAACTCCCAAATTATCAGCTACAGAAAGCATTGTGGGGGAAGGAGATGATTTTTAAGGTCCCTTCCAAGCCAGGCCATTCTATGATTTCATGATAAACCCTGACAATTATTCTCAGAGTTCAATATTTATTTACAAAGAAAAAACCTGTCCTTGTAAATTCTCATTTTCCGAGGTGCACATTTCAGGCAGCTTTTTGAGGAATTGGAGTTTCCAGTTCTACTGGAAAGTCTCTCAGCTGGAAGGGCTCATCTGAACCTTTCCAAATGAATTTTTCCACTTTCCCCTGTTGGAATCAGTTTGGCCATTGGTGGTTTTGAGCCGATGGCACCACTTGGGAATGAACCATCAACATTCCCAGAGAAGCTGTGGCTGCCCCTGGATCCCTTTGAGTGCCCAAGGCCAGGCTGGACATTGGGGCTGGGAGCAGCCTGGGACAGTGGGAGGTGTCCCTGCCATGGCTGGGGTGGCACTGGGTGGCATTTGGGGTCCCTCCAACCCAAACCAGTCAGTTCTTAGATCAGGCTTTACCCCATGAAACAAAAAACATTTTTAATACACTTCTCCTTTTCTTCCTTTGAAGAGAAAAGCCTTTCCCTGGAATCACAGCAAAGCTGTGCTTCTGCTTGGAACAGGCACTGCCTGCAAAACAAGAATATATTGAACTTTAAAGAGCATTTTTAATAAAGACTTTCTCCATCTGAGGAGGCTCTGATTGTAGGCACGGTAGGCTGAGACTTTCAAGGCCCGTGTTTTGTTTGTATTAAAAATAATTTTCCCCTCAGATGTGATATTTTTCCTCCTAAAAGAATAAAATATTGATTTAATAATTCAAACACAGTCAGCTGGAGGTTGATGTGTCTGGATCTGCCGCACACGTCTCCTTACAAATTGCAACCATGAGTTTTTATGTTTTTATGTTTTTATTTCAAAACAAAAGCCCTCAGATGTTCTCCCAAATATCCAGTGTGGCTGGGATGTCACAAATCCAAGGAAAATCATCTTCCTGCAGTGGCTGTTGGTGACTGCCAGAGTGAGGAGAGCTCAGGGAGGGATGGGCACAGGGCTGGGAGAGATTGGGGTGCTCACTGGAGAGGAGAAAGATACAGGGAGAGAATCCTAAAGGAACTCCAGGAGAGCTGGAGAGGGACTGGGGACAAGGGATGGAGGGACAGGACACAGGGAATGGCTCACCAGAGCATCCATTTCATGGAGACACGAGAAAGAAACTCTTTAATTGACCTCGGGCCGCTTCTGAGCGTGTCTGGCTGTCCCTTCCTCTCCTGTGGGATGTTCCCCTTCCCTCCCAGCCCTGGCATTCCAGCCAAGGATAACCCCGGGCTCATCCCGCAGCGCTGCTGAAGATTTATCTGCTTTCCCCAGGAGCAGAGCTCAGCCTTGTGCGGCTGAACCGCCGTGAATCACATCAGTGTCACTGCCCAGACAGCGCTGAATTAATGGGTATTTTCCTTTCAAATCTGATCTTGGGGAAAGGAAATTCTTCATGCATTTTATGGAGTTATTTTTATTACCCTTGCCACTCCAAGGAGGGTTCTGAGGGGGAGGAATTGGGAGCTGGAGGCAGAATTATGGGATGCAGGTGGGTTTATGGGGCTGCACGAGGCGCTGATTCCCTCCAGGAGAAAGACAGGCTGGAAACGTGGAACTGTCAGGAATATTCTAGAAGATAATCATGGAATAACAGGGTAAGTCAGGCTGGGATTTTAGGAGCACCAAGGAGGGTTTTTTTCCCCAAAGCAGTGCCCTGCCCTCGGCCTCCCTGCAGGGCACTGACCCCATACCCGGCTGTGGCAGTGCTGGTGCCCAGGGGAGCTGTCCCTGGGGTCACACTCAGCTTTGGGCTGTCCCTGGGGTCACACTGAGCTTTGGGCTGTCCCTGGGGTCACACTCAGCTTTGGGCTGTCCCCGGGGTCACACTGAGCTTTGGGCTGTCCCTGGGGTCACACTGAGCTTTGGGCTGTGTCTGGGGTCACACTGAGCTTTGGGCTGTCCCTGGGGTCACACTCAGCTTTGGGCTGTTCCTGGGGTCACACTCAGCTTTGGGCACAGTGAGATTTTCACACTCAGCTTTGGGCTGTCCCCTGGGGTCACACTGAGCTTTGGGCTGTCCCTGGGGTCACACTCAGCTTTGGGAACGGTGAGATTTTCAGGGTGAGGGCACACCCAGCTCAGGCTCCAAGCTCTGGGCTTTGTCGGGTTCCCATCCTCATAAACTCGAGGATTCAATAAAACCATCGCTCAGCAAAACTAATTTCCCAAGCCGTTAAACGGTCTTTAGCAAATTAGCTTCAGTTTATTTTCCAAACTTGGGAATGAAGTTGCCATGCCAGTTGTAGATCATGGTCTGGTTCCCCTCCCCGAATTGAACTGAGCTCCCTCCCTCCCTCCACCCTCGATGTGTGCTGGAATTTAACGGGAATTAAATTCCCTGCTCCTGTTTATGGGGTCACTGCAGATCCCCCCTGAGCAGCCTGGAGTGTCCAGGGAGGGTTCCCAGCTGGGTCCCAGAGCTGCTGCCACCAGCTCTGAGCAGCCCTGGGTGAGAGCCCCAAACAGGAATTGAGCTGCTTGGCACAGAAACACCCAAAGAACAAGAATAATGACTTGAACTTTAAAGTTTCCGAGATCAATCCGTGTTGCTCATAAATTTTCTGGATTCCTCCCTACACCAGGCAGAAGAATTAAAGCTGTTTTCTCCTTTTCTCTCCATCCTAATCCAAGGAGCCCTTTTGGTGCCTGCCTTTGGGGTCTGGTGGGCAGAGTTTGTTCCAGAGGGGCTCCAGCTCCTGGGAGATCATGGCAGGGCAGGACAGGCAGCTGCCACTCAAATTAGGGTGGAGAAGCTGGAAAATGAGCTGGATAACGAGCTGGACCCTTCTTCTGCTGCAGATAAGACAGCCCCGCAGTGCTGCGCTGTCCCTACACCCTGAATGGCAGAGATCTGTCCCCTCCCAAAGGTTCTTGGCTGATATTTCCTTTTGCAGCGTGCCCCAGGAAATTAATCGCTCTTGCCTTCGGCTCTCCCTGAGAAGCGAGGACTGTGCGAGGAGCGCAACAGTGCACTAGGAAACTGCTCCATAGCAGCTCAGTCTGATACCAATCCCGAAGAAAATTCCTCTTCTGTAGGGAAGGCATGAAATTGCCATCCCCTGTCATCATCCCATCCACACACGCCGACAGGCGAGTGTCCCATGCGGCGTCTCAGCAGAGCCCCGTGCCCAGCCTGGCTGCCCGTGCCCTCAGCGGCTGCTTGGTGGTGTTTAATGAGGGATTCCTGGAATAGGAACTGCTTCCTGTGCTCCCCAGAGCTGTTCCTCTGCTCCCCAAACTCCCCAGAGTTGGTGTGTGATGGAAGGAACCCTGTCTGTCCTTGCTGAATTTTATATTTATATATATTATTTGTCCCTGGGCACAAAACCTGCCTGTCCATGCTGAATTCTGCATTTCCTGGGTACAAACCCTGCCTGTCCTCACTGAATTTTGTATTTCCTGTCACCCTGGAGCACCAAACACCTAGCCTGTCCCCTGGCGAAATTTATATTGTCCAATAATACTTATTTGTCACCTGGGTACAAATCCTGCCAGTCCTTCGCAATACAATTTTGGTTTCCTTGTCCCTGGGTACAAACCCTGCCTGTCCCTGCTGAATTCTGCATTTCCTGTCCATCCCCACCGTGTCCCCAGCTCTCAGTGCCACCTCCAGGAGTTCCTGGGACACCTCTTTGCCCCTGCCAAGGCCTGCCACCCTTTTCCATGGGGAAATTCCTCCCGAGTCGAAGCCCTCCTGGAGTTTTTCTTTATTACAATGTGTAATTATTGCACAGCAATGATCTCAGGCTGTGGCTACCGATCCCAATCTCCCTAAAACTCCCCCAAATTTCTGAGCACACCATGCTGGTCACAGGGATGCTGCCCCACCTCACCATCTTTTGAACCCACAAAGGCCTTTCCCACCTCCTTCCACCCTCCCAAAATGTCCCAGCCTTGTCCCCTCGCTGGCCCATGGTCACCACCCCATCATTCCGGAGCTGCCAGTGCAGGAACCTCCAAGCCAGGGATAATAACAGGAAAAATAAATGTTAAATCTCCCTGAATTAGCTGAACCCAGCGCTCCCAGCAACATCAAAGCAGGCTCCATTAAAAAAGAAGAATGTTACACTTTAGTCCAAGGAGATGAGAGGGAATGGGAATGAAATGGAAAATTATCAATCACCAGAATTTCCTTCAGAACCTGAGAGTGAAATATTCCAGCAGGGTGTTCCCATCAGAGAGGGAAAGTCACGGGTTTGGCCTGGCCAGAACCAGCCCAGCTGGAGCTGCACTTTGATTGAGGATTTCTTTTGAAGATCCGCTGCTTGATTTGAGAATATCAGATGGAATAAATAAAAAGGGCATCAGTCCGGAGCAGGAGCTGAAACAGAAATGTCAGAGGAGGCAGAGGCTGAGATTGAGAGGAGTGGGATTGGTTTGGAAGGGCAGCGTGGGGATGGGACAGGGCAGGGATGGGCAGAGCATGGATAATTATCTATTAACCGGGAGAGTGGTGTGGATTAACGTGTTAGTGTCCATTGCTAATTACTGCTTTGTTATTAATGGTGGGTATTAACCTGTTTGTGTCCACTGCTAATTACTGCCCTGTCATTAACGGTGGGTATTAACCTGTTCGTGTCCATTGCTAATTAACGGTGAGCATTAACCTGTTTGTGTCCATCACTAATTACTGCTCTGTTATTAATGGTGAGCATTAACCTGTTCGTGTCCACTGCTAATTACTGTCCTGTTATCAACTATGAGCATTAACCTGTTTGTGTGCACTGCTAATTACTGCCCTGTCATTAATGGTGAGCATTAACCTGTTCCTGTCCATTGCTAATTACTGCCCTGTCATTAACGGTGAGCATTAACCTGTACCTGTCCACTGCTAATTACAGGCCTGTTATTAATGATGAGCATTAACCTGTTCGTGTGCACTGCTAATTACAGCTCTGTCATTAACGGTGAGCATTAACCTGTTCGTGTCCATCACTAATTACTGCTCTGTTATTAATGGTGAGCATTAACCTGCTCCTGTCCATTGCTAATTAACGGTGAGCATTAACTTGTTCATGTCCATCACTAATTACATCCCTGTCATTAATGGTGAACATTAACCTGCTCCTGTCCATCACTAATTACAGACATTTATAAAGTGATATTATATATATAATATAATATATAATATTATATAAATTATAATATAATAATATAATATATATATAATATTAATATATTAATATATATATATAATAATATATATAATATATATAATATAATATAATATAATATAATAATTAAATAATATAATTATTATATATTTATATATTATATATTATTATTATAATTATTATTATATTATATGATTATAATGTATTGATGAATGCATTCATTCATAAATTTTTACATATTTTAGTATCTATAATCTGGAATTATTTGTATTAATATAAAATGGATTTTTTATTCCACTCCAAGTCTCTCAGCCTGTCCTTAAAATACCTCATCCCACCTTTGTCTCAGGGCCCATCTCTACAATAGGAAAATGATTAATTTGACACACAGGAGACTAAAAGAGAAAATCCTTTTCCAGGAGAACACCCCACATTTTCTGTATATATTGTTTTTATAGGTCACATAAAATAACAGCTCCCCAGTTTGCTGTGGACCTCACTGAATATCACTGACTCTTTTTTTTAAACTACATTTTAAATGTTTCCCATCACTTCCTAAAGCTCTAACTTCACTCTTAGTCAAGTCCTGCCCTCAAGTGTCAATTAGCCTTATCAAGTATGACACGATTATCTCACAGCCTGAATTTTCCTATCACTTGAGGGAATTATGGCCCCGTTATCCTGTTTGAGAGTCTCAGAGCTGGGGATGGATTCAGTCAGAGTTATCAGGGCAGGGGCTGTGATGCCATCGAGGCTCTCAGGGTTTGGGGATATTCCCAGCTGAACTCTTGGATTGGGAATTTTCCCCTCCTGCCTCCCTCTTGTGCCACTCTGTGCCCATCAGAACCTGGGATTTATTGCTGATTCTCCACTGAGTGCCTTTATTCAATTTATTTATTCAAATTGGATACCGCAGGTCACTTCCAATCAAAAGTGTCTCCGTTTGGGTGAGGAGAAACTTCACAGAGCTCCCTGGAAGTGCCTGATAAAATCATCTTTGGGAAGAGCCTGGAGCTGGCACGTGGAATCCCAAATGTCCTCATTACGGCTCAGACCTTTTCATTAAGTCTAATTTGGGGAGGTTTCTTGTCATTTGCCTCACGACTGCTTTAGAGAATGTTTTTATTAATAGGGATCGTTCAGGCTGAGGAAATGAGCTTGTAAATAGGGACAGGACCCTGATTTGGGGGAATCACAGAATCCTTTGGTTGGAAAAGCTCTCCAAGGCTTTGGTTCCAACCATTCCCAGCCCTGCCAGGGCCACCACTGCCCCGTGTCCCCAAGGGCCACCTCCACAGGGCTGACCCGGCTGTGCTGTGACAGGGGTGGCCCTGGTGGCCCTCCTGGTGGCCCTTCTGGTGGCCCTCCTGTGGCACCTGGTGGCCCAGAGCCAGCAGAGTGATGCTGAAAGACTGCAAAACAAGCAAATTCTGTTTCTATTTTAGCTTTGGCTTCTGCCCATCCCTTCTCCCCAACCTTCTGGGCTCGTTAAGGAGGCCGGGGAGGATTTTTGGGCTTTGTTTTGTCAGGGAAGGACATTTTGATAGATCCCAAAACACTTGGGCTGCAGCGAAATCGGGAGCGTTAATGAACAAAGAGCTCCAAACCACAGATCCCTGGGATTTTGGGAAAAGGAGGAGGTGCCTGTCCCAGGCTCTGGCCATGCCCAAACCCCAAACTTTGCAGCAGTTGACCTCAGGAACAGGAGGAGATCCCCGCCCCGAGAGCTGCAGGGAATGTTTGCACGGAACAGCTTTCACCTGCTCCCAGCAATCCCATAAATCCTCTCCTGGAAATAATAAGCCCCGGTAGAATAGCAGTGCCAGGAGCTGTTTTCCATGTGAAAACACTCCGAGCCCATCAGCCCCTCGCTCCCGGCTTTTATGGGAAGGTTCAGTGTCGTTTAACAAAGGATAACAACAGCAAATCCACGGGAGGGGGAGCGCGGAGAGTTTGCTGTGCAATATAAATTACCTCGTTGTTGAGGTAATTACCTAAATTACCTGTGCAGGATAAATTAGCTGGCAAGAGCGAGGCATGTCAGCCTAATGAATGCCATTAGTTCACAAAATCACAGGTTTTGATGGAGTTATTCCCCCTCAGTGCCTGTCCCTGGGCTGTGCTGGGGTGAACTGGGAGCCCCCACTGGTGCCCCCCGAGCTGATCCTCCTGTCCCAGGCTGGGCTCTGGAGCTCCGGGGACGTTTTCCCCTTTCTGTGGGGATGGATGAGGGGCAGCAGGGACTCACACAGGTGCTGTGCATCCTCCTCCTGCCCCTCCACCCCATTAACCCCACAAATGGCCCCAGCACGACCCCAACACTGCCCTCATTGCTGTGAACAGGACACGGACCGCAGGTGGAAGGTGAGCGGGTGCTGCTTGTTCCTCTCGAATTTGGGGAGGAATTTGGATCCGAGGAGCGCTGCGGGTGAATTCCTGCCATCTCAGAATCAGTGGGGTCGGGAAAAATCTCCGGGGTCGCTGCCCTGTCCCCACCTTTCCCCAGCCCAGAGCACCACACCCACACCTTCCCTGGGCACCATAAATGCTCCGTGTCCGTGTTTTTCACAGAATGAGCTGTCAGTGCTTGATGGGACACAGGGAAAAAACCTCTGCCGGAGGAAAAAGCCCCAAACAAATCCTTTCCTCGCGCTCAGTTTGTCTCCGCTGACTGTGCTCAGCATGGAACAAACACTCCAAACGTGTTAATATTTAAAGGTGTTATGAAATTATGTTTGCTCTAAAGGCAGAGCGTATTAGCAAAGGGAAAAACCCTCCTGCTCCTTAAATAGTTTCATCTTTATTGACTTTTGTTTTTTGCGGCGAGCTGACAGCACGGGGAGGTGACACTGACAATATGGGAACTGGTGGGGATCCAGTGATGCCTGGATTTGGAAGGATTTGGGTAAACTAGCTGCGGGTTTTTTTTATTTTTCAGGATAAATATTTTATTTTTATGTGTCAGTTAATAATTTGAGCGGGGCTGAGGGCTGCCGGAGCTGCCGGAGCTCTGTGCCCGTGTAACCCACAGCGCTGGCAGCAGCTACCGAGCCCTTTGGCATCTTCAGCGTTATTTTCCTAAAGTGACAAAAACCTCCCTTGATTTGGCATCAAAAGCATCTGAGAGCCGCGGTTGTGGGAGGTGTCGGTGAAATTCCTGCAGCCAGGGCTGAAAGCCTGAGGTGCTTCCCCACCGTCCGTTTGATCTCCCTGTAAAACGCTTTATTTTCATTTCCATTCTCTGGAGCTGCAGCCTCCCCCGGCTCGTGGGTTTGGCTGCCAAAGCTGCGTCCTGGATGGCCGCGGATAAATAAATCACTTTTATGCTCCTGCCGCTGTTGGAATTCCCGGCACATTCCAGGGAATTCTGCGCTGCTGTGCCAGCACGGAGCTCCTGCTTCCCTTCACAACAAATCCATCCTGAGCCGGGACAGCTCCAAACCCTGTAATTACCAGGAACGCGCTTTGAGATAAGCCCAGAGCCGCTCGGTTTTTCTGGCTTATTTTAAGGCCATTTTTATTGTGGAGCAGATAAAGCAATGCACAAAGGGAAGTGATTTCTCGGATGGGATAAGTGAGATAACTTCCCGGGCCCGATGTTTTTGCGTTATTTGTGACCTCCTCGGGTGATTGCTTGAAGTGTTAAAGGGAATAAAAGCTGGCATCAGTCATCAGAGTGGCAGTGGAGTGGGGCAAGGCTTCTGAAATGCGTTTATACACATCTGGATATTCCAGAGAGCGTACACATTTCAAGATTTGCGTTTAAACAGAATATCCTGGTGAAAATGTGTGTTGAAAAGACAAATCAGAGCTGCTATAAGCTCTGTTCCTTCCTAGAGCGAGCCAGCAGTGTGCAGGGGGACGGAATTCACTCCTTCACTCCTGGAGCTGCTCCTCTGCACCCTCCAGGTGAATGGGGAAAAACCCAGCACGGAATTATTCGGGATTTTTGGCTCCTGCCAGGCATTTTTTTACCTGGCTGGGATCACCCCCAACCCCTCCCCATCTGCACCCGGGGACCGTGGAATCCTGGAAGGGACCCCAAATCCCACCCAGCGCCACCCCAGTGAATCCCACCCTAAATCCCACCCAGTGAAAGGAATGAGCAGGGAGTGTCTTTACAAACCAACTCTGACTCTGGAGTGAGATAAGGCTGATCCCGGGAGAGAGAAGGAAACAATGGGAACGATTTCCATAGGAATTCCTTTGATTGGCTTATCCCACACTGTGTTCATGGACTCCAAGAGCACAGACACAGAGATGGATATTGAAAGGGGGCAATGGATGAGAGAAGGGGGGGTTCATCGGGCCTTTGGGGAGCCTGAACCTCTCCAGGACCTCAGCAATGGGGAAAGAGAGAGGGAACTGCGCCGGGAAATTGGGATCAAAGAGGGAACTGCGTCCTCTGGGAATTGGAGAGACCCCATGGCCATGATCCTCTCCCTTTATTTATGAATAAAGTTACGGGACTGCTCTGTCACCTTTTAGGACATAAACCTCTGGTGTCTCGGATTAATTTTCCTAACACAATGCCATGCAGGGACCCCTCCAGTCCAGAGTCCAGCTGACCCGGACAGTTGCCCGTCCTGCTGCTCCTCCCGCCCCTAAAATCCCACATTCCAGCTGTTCCCAGACTAACGAGCGCTGTAAGGATGCTGCCTACGGAAAACAGGCTCGTTTTTCTTCCTTCCCTCCCGGAGCGCTGCTGACGGACATTAATGGGGACTCGGAGCTGTATTTTCCTGTCTCTCATTTTAAAGAACAGCTGGGGTTTAACTGGGGGAATTAAAAGGCTGACAGGCGATTGTGTTCATTGATCACAGCCCGCCCTGCAGCAGTGCGAGTGCCTTTGGTGTCGCTCTGGGATTGGGAGGGAGGGTGAACACGGATCCCATGGAATGAGGATCCCTGGGATGGACGGGACGGGCTCCAAGGTCCTTCCAGCCCATCCATTTTCCTCAATAAAATCCCATTGACAGCGTTTATTTCCTGGTGGGAAATGCAGGATTTCTGGTTGCCACAAGGTTTTATTCCCGGGAGATCCCTGAATCCCTGTGGCAGAACGAGGATGGATTAAATAAATCCTGGCCGGTTTTTGGGATTTAGGATCATCAGCACCTCAATACCCTGTGCTGGTCCTGCAGAGCGGCTGTGCTGTCTGGGGATGTGTGGGAATGGGGGATCCCGGCTGGGATCAGCTTCCAGCAGGGAATTCTGTGGGTTTGGCCCCCAGGAGGGTTTATTGTGCAAGGGAGCAGAAGGATTTCTGTATGGAAAAGTTCAGGGATGGGCAATGACCGGGAAAAGGCACCATTTGGGGTCAGGGGCAGCAAAGGGGGAGGATTTGGGATATATTCCTTCTGGAAATGATGGATAATCCATGGGCTTCCAGGAGCTGCAAATCCTGCAAATCCCAGAGCAGGAAACAGAGGGGGTTTTGTATCCTGGCTGACAGACAGAGCTTTGTGAGGAATTTTCCTTTCCTCCAGCATGTGCAGCTGTGCAGAGGGAAGGGTTTAACCTGGATGGATCCTGGGAAGGACAGGGAGGGATCCTGGAGAGCTCAGGGTGATGGATCTGCCCCTCCCCTGCTCTGTCCTACCCTGGTGTTCACGAGAAAATGTGCTCCTCGTTGATTCTATTCCATTTTATAGAATTATTATATAGAATCGATTTCATTCTAATATACAATATTGGAATAGATTCCATTATATTTAATGGGAATGTTTGGCTGTAAGCTGGAGCTCTCCTGAGCACACTGTCACTGCTCTGCCCTTCCCAAGGGAACCTTAAGGATGATAAAACTCAGGAAAATGCAAACTAAAACATTTTAAAGGTGACAAATGCTCCTGCTGATCATGATGAGACTTCAAGGGGCTTTTATCAGAAGATCCTGGTGGTGAAATCTTAATTTTTCATTAGTTCTACCCTGGGTGCAGCTTCCTAAACTGGAGCATTTGAGCCCCACTGAGGTCTCTGTGTTTTGTGAATTGTTGTGGGTAACAATAATACTAAAATGAATATTGAAACCATCACACTTCCCTTGTTTCCTCTCCCCTGAGGCAGAGAATCTGTTTGGTGTTCCCTCCACATCAAAAAGCTCAGTGTGGGGTATTTCAGTGTGTGCTGAGTGGATTCCAGCTCCCACCACGGACCCAGCCTGGCACCGCCCTTGGCAGCTCGGGGTGATGGTGGAGCAGGATCCCAGGGAACGTGGAATCCCAGCCCTGGAAGGGTTCAGACCCCCATGGATGAGGGGATTTGGGTGATGTGGGTGAGACACCCGAGGCTCGGGGTGAGCTGGGTGATGCTGGGAATGTTTGGGTTGGATGGAATTTTCCAACCTTAATGGTTCTGGGATTGCATTGCCCTGGAGCAGGGACAGAAGGAGAGGGAACGGCTCAGGCTGGGACAGGGAGGGGCTGGGGGACAGCAGCAGGAATTTCTGCATGGAAAGGGGAGTCAGGATTGGCAGGGCCTGCCCAGGGAGGTTTGGGGTCCCCATCCCTGGAGGTGCCCCAGGAATTTCTGGGGGTGGCACTGAGAGCTCTGGACACAGTGGGGACAGGCACAGGATGCACTCGGTGATCCTGGAGGGCTTTTCCAACCTCAGGGATTCCATGATCAGAAGATGCAAACAATGTCCTGGAAGGGAAATCCAGCCTTTCCTCGGTTACAGGGGAGAACTCCGGCTCTGCTGAGCCCTTCCCGAGCCGGGGCCGCTCCCACCCCGGAGCTGTGGCTGCGCTGGATCTGCGGCTCTAATTGCCGGCAGTAATTAACCATGGAGGCAGTTTAATTATCTCCTGTGCCAAGGCAGCTCCATCCTCATTCTGCTCCCCCTGGCACCCCCCAGCAGCTGCTGGGTGCCCCCTCCTGCCCCAAACTGCTCCGGAGCCACAGAACTCTCTAAGACTCCTGCTAAATGGGAATGTTGCTTTTGGAGTAGTTTAAGGTTTGTGTTATTTGGTACCAAGAGGAGCTCTGCAGTTTAATTTAATGGAATTATGGAATGTCCTGAGCTGGAAGGGACCCACAGGGATCACCCAGTGCACCCCTGCCCCACACAGAACCCCCAACAATCCCCCCATTTTTCCCTGGCAGCGCTGTGCAGACCCTTCAGGGGTTCCAGGCGCTTTTTCTCCGTGCAGACTCTGCAGGGGAAGCTCAGGGCATCCTGGCAGTGCTGGGAGCACAAAGCTCTGCAGGAACAGGAATAACTCTGAGCTGTGCCCAGCCCTGCCTGGTTCTGCTGCCCCAAATCCCCATCTGCTCGGGCAGATCACGGCACTGGGAGTGATGGGATGTGCTGGGAAAGGCACTGGTGCCCAGCAAGGACCAGTCCAGGCTGCTGGAATGGATTTGGGGATGTGACCCCCAATGGATTTGGGGTGTGGGATGGCACAGCCCCTGTGATCTCACCCCCCAGGTGGGTTTGTCTAACACAAAACCGACTTTGCCCGGGGCTTTCTGTGCATTTTCACAGCGGGGGTTTTGCATTCTCACATTTTTCAGCTCAGGTGTTGACACATCCCCGACAGCGATCCTGATGTTAAAGCTCCCCAGTTCAATTTTTAATTGCGTTTTATGGATAAAAGAAGTTCCGACATGGCTGCAGTCTAATAGCATTGATTTCAGCATGGAGTTATCAATTATTATTCAGAATTCTCTGTTATCTCGCTGCGGTTCTGCAGCCTGAGCAGATAATTCAGTGTTTCATGTGATAACCTTTAACCACCATCACTGTCAGAGCATTCCTGGGTGAAATCCCAGCTTTTTGCAGAGTTCTCCTGGGTAAACAAGGCATTTGTTGCTTTGACAGGGAGTGTGATGCACTGAGAGCTCTCTCACTGGTGACATCCCTGGCAGGATCAGCTGATCCCGAAATGACAGCTTGGAGCTGTTCCTGGGAGGGAATTCTGCACTTCTGAGAGAGGGAACAGCAGGAAACTCTGCCCTTCTGAACTTCCAGCTGAGCATTAACCAAGTGCTGAACGTACAAAGGGAACTCTGAGGAGCTGGAAAAGCCCTGGATCCCTTTGAGTGCCCAAGGCCAGGCTGGACATTGGGGCTGGGAGCAGCCTGGGACAGTGGAGTGTCGCCATGGGGTGGCACTGGGGGGATTTGTCCCCCACCCAAAACCAGTCTGGCGATGTGGGTATCTGAACAGTGAGCAACAGGGCAGGGAAGAACAGGGGGGTCCCTTGGAGCACCCACACATTGGGAATTTATCCCCTTCCACTCTGAGAAGGTGCCAGGGGACCCTGTAAGGTCCTTCAGGGCAGGAGGAGCTGGCAGTAAGGGATGCAAACAATATTCCAGGATTCCACTCCACTGGGAATGGCTCCAGCCTCTCCAGCAATTCAGTCTGTGTGTTTCCAACAGCTCCTGCACCTTTGGGAATCAGTGAAGCCAAAATTCCTTCCGGGTGGGTCCGTGTGGCTCCTGTGTTCGGGGTGTTCAGACCAGGCACAGAATCCCAGAATGGTTTGGGTTGCAGGGGACCCCAAATGCCACCCAGTGCCACCCCAGCCATGGCAGGGACACCTCCCACTGTCCCAGGCTGCTCCCAGCCCCAATGTCCAGCCTGGCCTTGGGCACTCAAAGGGATCCAGGGGCAGCCACAGCTTCTCTGCCCACCCTACAGGTGAGAGGAATGAGAAAGGAGTGTCTTTATAAATAGATTGATTTGGGGGTGAGATAAGATTAATACTGGGAGATAGAAGGAAACAATGAGAAGAATTTTTATAGGAGTTCTTTTGACTGATTTCTTTTAGATTATGTTAATAAACTGTAAGAGTGAAGATACAGAGATGTCTATTGAAAGGGGGTAATGTACGATAGAAGAGAGGCTTTTATGAGGCCTTTTGGGGAGCTTGTGCTTCTCAAGCACTTCAGCGAATGGAAACAGAGAGAGGGAGAGGAATCAGGATAAGAAGAGGCTGCGTCTTCTATGAATTTGAGAGACCCCATAGAAAATACCCATGACCTCTCCCTTTATTCATGAATAAATTTGTGAGACTCCTCCATCTCCTTTTTAAACATAAACCTCTAATACTTATAAATTAATTTTCCTAACACAGGGAACAATTCCTGCCCAAAATCCCATCCATCCCTGCCCTCTGGCACTGGGAGCCATTCCCTGGCTCCTGTCCCTCCATCCCTTGTCCCCAGTCCCTCTCTGTGTTTTTTGTTGGCCCCCTCAGTTCCTGTGTGGCCACACTGAGGTCACCCCAAAGCTTCTCCTGTCCAGGTGAGCACCCCCAGGTGTCCCAGCAGAGCTGCTCCATCCCTCTGCCCATCCTGGTGGGTGTTTGGCACCCTTGGGTGCCCTGATCCTGCCCTGATCAGCGTTAGTGCCGCCCATAAAACCCTGACAGTGCCTTGGGGGAACCCTTTGCAAAAAGGCTTTTTAATAAACTGTGAAAACTGTTGTTTCAGCAATTGGAAAATAATTAAGGAGCAATTACGGGAGCAAACAGAAATCCTGAGCATATAGGCGAGCGATTAAAATATGTTCTTTGAGAAATTATGGCAGTCACGCTGGAAAGAAAAGCGGCGTTTAAATAAAGTTATGGTTACAGCAGACTGAAAGGAAGGGGGAAAATGAAAGGAATAATTCATGCTGGGAAGAGGAAATAATCACTGCCCTGCCAGCACAGTGCGTGGCTGAACCTCCCTCCTTTAATTTTCTTGTGCAGAAATGGAATTGCAGATTGTCCTGGGAGTGTCCCAGGCCAGGCTGGACATTGGGATGGGATGGGATCCATGGGATGGGATCCATGGGATGGGATGGGATCCATGGGATGGGATGGGATCATGAGATGCCATAGAGAGGGAAATGACGCATGGGATGGATTGGGAATATGAAGAATGAGGATGGGATCGCATGGGATGAATGGAATGGAATGGAATGGGATCCATCCAGCTTGGCCTTGGGCACTTCCAGGGATCCATGGGCTGTCACAGGTTCTCTGGCAATTCTGTTCCAGAGCCTCCCCACCCTCCCAGCCAGGAATTCCTTCCCAAAATCCCATCCATCCCTTCCCAAAATCCCATCCATCGCTTCCCAAAATCCCATCCATCCCTTCCCAAAATCCCATCCATCCCTGCCCTGTGGCTCTGGAAAGCCATTTCCCCTTGTGCTCAGACACAACTTTTATGTGCCGTTATGACTTTGCAAAGTTCTACTGCAGAGAAACCTAATGACGGTCTCTAATTAGATTAATTTTCTCCCTGCTCCAGCCCCGTGCAGGTTTAAACAAATTACCTCAGCACAGCGAAACACAACTCCTCCTCCCCAGATCCAAGGGACTGAGCAGCGCTTTCACTGCTCCTCATTTCTCACTCTTGGGAAGAGTTATGTGTCTTTTTATGAGCTGCAGATGCAAAGATGCTTTACAGCCTCTCATCCCCGCATGGAAATGGCCCAGTGCAGTCCATAAAGAGGGCCTTTTAGGGAAAGAAGTGCTGTCTGTAGGTCTGGGATGGCTGGTGGTAAAGGATTAAATCCTGGGAATTCTCAGCAGCCTCAGTTTCCCCCCATGCCTGAGGAGTTGTGGGCTCTGCCCCTCTCTCCATGGCCCTTGGTGCTGCCTCTAAATAATCTGATACCCCCGGTATAAACCATGAATGGCCTCGATTCTTCTATCCAGGGAAAGTTTGGGAAGCTGGGTGCGCCTTGACCACCTTGAGAAATTGAGAATATTTGTTTTTAAAATTATCTCACTTTCTAAAATTCACCTTTTAGTAAAAGAAGATGGTTTTCTAAAGGATGGGCTGTTGAAGCATGGCCACTGCTCGGTTTGGTTTTTTTCCATTTGTGCTTTTAAATGTGAATTTTCATGCCTTTTTCTGGTGGGTAGGGTGCAGTGAACAGTCCAAGCCTGGGCTGAGTGAGGCAGCTCTGGGGCTGTGACCTGGGGGTGCTCAGGAGGTGCTCTGGGGGTACTCTTGGGATGCTCTGAGGATGCTCAAGATGTGCTCTGGGTTGTGTCTGGGGGTGCTCTGCTACTCTCTGGGGGTGTCTGGGGGTGCTCTGGGGTGCCCTGGAGTGCTCTGCTCTTCTCTGGGGATGCTCAGGGATGCTCTGGGGATGCTCTGGGGTGTTCAGGGTGCTCAGGGATGTTCTGGGATGCTTTGGGGATGCTCTGGGGTGCTCTGAGGGTCTCTGGGGTGCTTTGGGGTGCTCTGGAGTTCTCTGCTTTTCTCTGGGGATGCTCAGGGATGTTCTGGGTGTGTCTGGGGTGCTCTGTCCATCACTCTGTGTCTCTCAGCCACAATGATGGGCTCTGCACTGAGGGGTTATGCCACAGCTGCCCCCGACCCCCAGCTCTGAGTCAAGCAGGATTCGGTGGATTTGGTGATTTGGTGGATTCAGTGGATTTTGGATTCGATGATTTTGATGGATTCAGTGGATTTGGTGGATTCAGTGGATTTTGGATTCAGTGGATTTGGTGGATTCAGTGAATTCAGTGGATTTTGGTGGATTCAGTGAATTCAGTGGATTTTGGATTCAGTGGATTTGGTGGATTCAGTGAATTTGGTGCATTCAGTGGGTTTGGTGAATTCAGTGCATTTTGGATTCAGTGGGTTTTGCTCAGCCCCAGCAGCAGCAGGGCCCACCCTGCCCCGTTTGCAGCCGCAGTTTCCCCACAGCTCCTCAGTCAGGGTTTAACTGCCCAGATCCGTTTTACAGCCTGACTTTCAGAGCAGTTTTATGCCCATCTGACTTTGTTAACGCAGCATAAAACGCACCAGAAAAAGGGAATAACGTGAGATCAAGGGCTGTAAATGTGTGTTTATCCTCCTGCTGGGGGGAGGCAGCAGAAGGAAGCTCAGGGTTTGAGTTAATCGGTGTTTCCTTGCAGAGATGCTCCACATGAAGGATTTGCTCAGCTCTGATAAAGGAGTGACTTATTGGACACGTCAGGGGTTGATGATCTCTCAGGTTCCTTCCAACCCGAATGTTCTGTGATTGTAAAAACTCTGATTCTAAAAACCCCTCCAGGGGTGGGGACTCCACCCCTTCTCTGAGCAGCTGGACAGCCCTTTCCGTGATGGTTTTTTTTATTTATTTTGGTTTTTTTTGTTTTTGTTTTTTTTTTTTTTTTTGTTGGTTCTTTTTTTTTTTTTTTTTTTGTTTGTTATTTGGTGGTTTTTTTTTGGTTTTTTTTTGGTTTTGTTTTGGGGTTTTTTGGTTTTTTTTTTTTTTTTTGTTTGTTTTTTTGTTTTTTTTTTTTTTGTTTGTTTGTTGTTTTTGGTGGGTTTCTGTTGTTTTTTTTCCCCCCATCTCCAATCTAAACCTTCCTTGGTCATCTTGGGGCAGTTTCTCTCATCCTGTCCCTGTTCCCTGGGAGAGGAGCCCAATTCCCAACTCCAACCTCCTATCAGGGGTAAAAAGCTGCTTTTATCCCACCCTGGCCCTGCCCCAGAGCTGCTCCACGGAATTCATGAAAATAAACACGAAGGGAAATGCAGAGGAGGGGGTCAGGGAAGCCAGGGCTCAGCCTGGAGTGTGTCTGCACCACCACAGGAGAATTTGGGTTAAATCCAGGATTAAATTCAGGGTTAAAACCACGTTAAAACCATGGAGAAATCTGTGAAGAGAAGGGAGAATGGATCCCTGCAGAGGGAATTGTGGCAAAGGACATTTTATCACCTTGGATGTCACTCCAGCATCCAAAAATCCCACCCTGCGCCAGGAGAGGCAAAAGCAGCCAGAAAATTGCTCAGGTAGCCAGAAGTACCCAAAATATTCCACTTTACAGTCCTGGTCCTGCTGCTGCCCCAGCCTGGCCTGCAGGAAATGCTGCATTTAGGGACAGCTTCCAAAAAGGGTCTGGTGAAATCTCCCATCTGCTTTAATGCACCTCAGATAAAAGCTTCCCCTGCTCTTTGCCATCTCTTCCATTACATTCTGCTCAGGAGAGGAGTTTATTTGGTGCTGACTCAGCACCTGGGTTATCTCTGGGGCATTAAATTCCGAGTCTGTGCCGAGCCTTTTTTTTGTTTCCCCTGCCGAATAAATTAGAAATGCTAATTTCTGCTCTCCAGAAGGGGAAGATGAAGGCAGCAGAGCAGACAGGGACGCCAAAACATTTATTGAATGAGTTGTAAAAAGTGAAACAGAGCCCGTGGATTTGCCATGGAGATCAGAGCAGGAGCCCGGCCCTGAATTGGAGATCAAGTCCTTTATTTACCCAAATTAAATCCAATTTAATGCAGATATAGAATACCCAATATCTGTATTCTGTGCCCATTGCTGATCAGCCCCTGGAAATGTTCTTTTCTCTGGTTCCCGTGTGCTCCTGAACCCCAATAATGAATTACATCCCAGTAATGGCCCCAATTCCACACAAAGGACCTACAGCAGTGTCCCTGAGCTGATCCCCACTCAGGAACAGCTCCAGCAGCTCTGAGCAGCCCTTCCTGATCCTGACAACCCTTCTGGGCAAGGATTGGTCCCAAATATTCAATCTAAGCCTTGAAACAGCACAGGAAACTTAAATAATATCACTTGATACCAGGATCTGTAGAACTTTCTTTTAATTCTCACCTATTCTGAGCTATATTTAGATTGGTTTGTAAACCCTGCTGTATTTAATATATATAAATATATATTCTGTATTTTATTCTTCTTGAGAAAAATAACTTCTGTAGAGTCACATTCGGTTCTGCAGCCATTGGGGAGGGGATTTTACTGTCTAAACCAATCCATTATTCTGTGTTAAATTACAGATATTTGCATTAGGCAGGTGATGATCAGCTGAGATGGGCAGAGGGAGGGGAGCTGGGACAGCTGGGGGTGTTCACCTGGGGAGGAGCAGATTTGGGTGATTTAATTGTGGATTTGCAGAGCCTAAAGGGGCTCCAGGAGAGCTGGAGAGGGACTGGGACAAGTATGGGGGACAGGGCCAGGGAATGGCTCCCAGTGCCAGGGATATGGATGGTGATTGGGGCAGGAATTGTTCCCTGTAGGGTGGGCAGCCCTGGCACAGGGTGCCCAGAGAACTGTGGCTGCCTGGATCCCTTTGAGTGCCCAAGGCCCAGGCTGGACATTGGGCTGGAGCAGCCTGGGACAGTGGGAGTGTCCCTGCCATGGCCGGGTGCACTGGCTGGGCTCTGAAGTCTCTTCCAGCCCAACCAAAGTGAAATTTTCTTCAAAGGTAAGAAATGAGTTAATTCCTTTCAGATCCCTTCCCTTAAATCCTCTGGCACAGGGATGTGACCCCGGGACCAGCCCTGCCCAGTTCCCTGCAGGGAGGTGTAACGGGGCTGTGAATCTCATCCCTATCTCCAGATGTAGATAAGATTTCAAGCCCGATCATTTGAACTCTTCGCACCCATTTTCTCTTTAGTTCTCAGGTGGAAAAGTCCCTTTTATACCCAGGCTTAAAAGGCTGCGTTTCCCTCCCTGGTCTGTCCCGGAGTACGGAGTAGATGATGCTTAATGGCCACATTTAGGGAGAGCTCAAATCGCAAACTGCGATTTGCAGGGCTTTTCTCACGGCAAGAAAAGTTGTCATGGAAACAGAGCGGGGAGCTTTAATTCACTGAAGTACCCTGAAGAGGAGGGTGGGAGTGGAGGGGCTCTGCCAGGCCAAGAGACCCGGCCCTGCTGCCCCCAGCGCTGCCAGGACTGCTGGGAACCGGGGTCATCCATGGGAGTGGGGAAAAGAGGCATTATCCACCGTGATTCCTTTGTTATCCACTGGGATTCCTTCATTAGCCAATAATTCCTTCATTATCCACTCGTGCTTCGTTCACTACCCACTAGATTCCTTCATTAGCCACCCTATTCCTTCATTATCCACTCGATTCCTGTGTTATCCACCCATGATTCCTTCATTACCCACTCAATTCCTTCATCATCCACCCGTGATTCCTTCATTATCCACTTCTGATTCCATTGTTATCCACCCAATTCCTTCATTATCCACCCGTGATTCCTTCATTATCCACCCGATTCCTTCAGCATCAATCCGATTCTGTCATCATCCACTCGTGATTCCTTCATCATCCACTTGTGCTTTCTTCATCATCCACTCGTGATTCCTTCATCACCCTTTCTTGATTCCTTCATTATCCACTTCTGATTCCATTGTTATCCACCCCGATTCCTTCATCATCCACTCGTGATTCCTTCGTTATCCACCCATGATTTCTTCATTATCCACTCTTGATTCCTTCACTATCCACTTGTGATTCCATCATTACCACTCGATTCCTTCATTAGCCACTCGATTCCTTCATTAGCCACTCGATTCCTTCATTAGCCACCTGGCTCCTTCATTATCCACCCAATTCCTTCATCATCCACTCGTGATTCCTTCATTACCCACTCAATTCCTTCATCATCCACCCCTGATTCCTTCATTATCCATCTGATTCCTTCATCATCCGCTTGTGATTCCTTCATTATCCACTCTCAATTCCTGAATTATTCACCCATGATTCCTTCCTTACCCACCCATGATTCCTTCATTATCCACCCCAATTCCTTCATTATCCACTCATGATTCCCTCCTCATCCACCCCCAATTCCTTCATCATCCATCCCCAATTCCTTCATCATCCACCCCAATTCCCTCCTCATCCACCCCTGATTCCTTGATTCCCACCCAGGCCCGTTCCTGGGCAGGGGAGCTGTGCTTTGTGGGGTCGTTCAGCTCGGGCTGTGTGACTGGAATGACAAGGAGAGCCCTGACATTCTCCTGACAAGCACCATCACCATTAATTGGCTTCATTTCTCCTTCAGTGTCTGGGTCGTTAATGAGATTTGTGATCTAATTTCTCATCTCTTTGTCACATCAGCTGGGAATAATCTTCCTAACAAACATTTATGGACATGATGTTCACACATCCATCGGATATGTCCTTTACAATCCAGCCTTCTCCAAAAAGGATTTCTATTTTGACAGATGAGTTTAATAAAAAAATCCTGGAGCTGAGCATTCCAAAACTCGAGAATTCGATAATGAAAATTTCCCCCAAAGCAGAGTGTTCCTTCTAAAGAGAGAGAGAGGGAACATCTTCATATTTAGCTCCCATCAGCCCATCCCGTGCATGGATAGGGAGGGGTCATCCAAATGTTATTCCCATTTTACAGATGAGGCTACAGGAGAACACAGGAGCAAAGGGAATTGGTGAGTTTAACTCTGTTATCGTCTTAAATTTGCTTCCAGTTCCTTGAAAAATTTAAAAACAGAGCTGAAGGCCAGGTTGGAGCAGTGAAAATGTCCCTACTGGTGCCTTTGAATGTCCCCAATCCCTCATTGTGGGGACCCTCTGGTGTCCCTGGTCAGAGGTGACAGAGCAGAGCGGCCTCGATGGTGACAGATTCTGAGCTGAGCCAGGACAGGGCTCAGGAATGGGGGTAAAATTCAGTAAAAACAGAATCCAGGCTGGGCTGGGCTGGAGGGGACCCTCCAGAGCCACCTCCCACTGTCCCAGGCTGCTCCCAGCCCCAATGTCCAGCCTGGCCTTGGGCACTCCAAGGGATCCAGGGGCAGCCACAGCTTCTCTGGGCACCCTGTGCCAGGGCTGAGCCAGGGCTGCCCACCCTACAGGGAACAATTCCTGCCCAAAATCCCATCCATCCATCCCTCTGGCACTGAATGCCACCCGTGAGTGTCTCCCTCCTGCAGGTCCCCAGCTCGCTGTGTTTTACAGTTTCTGTGTCACCCGCCTGATGTGAGTTCCCCTTCCAGAGCATCCCCTGATCTGAGGCTGCTGATTAACGACTGACGAGGAAATGAGAGCTCTGTCTGTGATCAAGGCAGTGACAGGCAGGGCTGGAAGCTGCAGTCACATTTTCCAAGTGTACATTTCGTCGGTACCGCGTGGGAATTGTCCCTCCTGCAATGGCAGCTCTGATATCAGTGCAACTGTCAGCTCTCATTAGTGCAGGTTAATTCAGCTTTCACCGGTGATTAAAACACAGGCACTGGGGAGCAGATGTCACCTTTTCTTCGGGTTCTGATAAAAGGGGAGGAAAAGCAGCAGCACGGAAATTGGATTTTTCAGAGCTTTCTGACACGTTCCCTTTCAGACACCTGGGAAGGAGAGTTTCAGTTTAAAGGTGACACTCGGGGACAGTCACACTGCAGGGCAGGACACAGACGGACCTCCTGAACGTGGAATCTTTTAGGCTGGAAAAGACCTTTAGGATCATCGAGTCCAACCATTCCCAGCCCTGCCAAGGTTACCAATGCCCCGTGTCCCCAATGCCACATCCACAGGGCTGTGAATCCCTCCAGGATGGCACTCAGCCCTGTCTGGGCAGCTGGGACAAGGCTTGGCACCATTTCTGAGAGGGAATTGGTGTGAACATCCCCAGAACCTCCCCTGGCCATTTCCTCTGTCCTCACCCCAAAAGAGCCCAGTCCCTGTGGTTTATCAGGCCAGGAATGGTCACTCTGAGCACAGAGGAGGACAGCTCTGCGTGCCTTTGGTTATTTTCCAGAGTCCCACAGATCCTTTGGAATGGGAAAGGTGATGGTGGGGATGATGTGAGTGGGGCACAGACCTCAGAGAATGCTGGGTTTTATTTCTTGGAGCTGAGAGCTGCGAGGATTCTGCTCCTGTGCAGCCTTGGGGGGAGCTGGCACTGCCCGAGGGGTGCACAGCTGTGTGGGGGCATTTCATGGTCTGGGTGATTTTCTCTGAGCTGATGTTTATTTTTTCTCTTTAAGGTATTCCCCAAATTCCCAGCAAAGATGGGAGCTGGCTGCAGGGCCAGGCTGTGTTTCCTGAGCAGGAATTTGGGATCCTGGAGTGGGATTTGCTGTAAGATCTGTGCAGAACCCTTCACACTTCACAGAGCTGCCCACTCTGCACTCACAGTGACAGCCAGAGGGGACTCTGCCCCCAGGGAAACGCTCCCCTGGAAACAACCTGGGCCTTTTGGTGAGAATTTTATAATCTTTTCACCATTTTAAATGGATCCTTTTATTTAATTATTTCATTATTTATTTATTAATATATTATTTCATTTACATTATTTAATATATTTCATTTGCATTTATTTAATATATTCATTTCTATTTATTTAATATATTTATTTCTTTTATTTTTGTTTGATTTCTATTTAACTTCTCACCATTTTTACCGACCTTTTCACCATTTTTTCAACATTATTATTATTTATGTTGATAATAATAATAAGTTAGAATAGTAGATAATAGTAATATAGTTGATAGTAATATAGTTGATAATAGTAGTAAGTTAGAATAGTAGATAATAGTAATATAGTTGATAATAGTATAGTTGATAGTAATATAGTTGATAATAGTAATAAGTTGGAAAGTAGATTTAAGGCCTTAAGGAATTGATTCTCCTTTTTCCAGCTGAAATAAAGAAGAATCAAGCATTGAGGTACCTTTAAAACCCATATTTATTCTCTGAGATAGGACGTGACCTAAACAAAGGAGAGCATCATCGTGCCCTGCAGCACTGTGGATTGCAGCTAATTTAAATTAAATTTAAACTTCCATTTTTGTAATTAAAATGTAAATCTTTCCAGCACTGCTCAAAGCCCCGGGCTGCAGAGCTGTTATTGATGATTGGCAATAACAGTTTCCAGTGGGGATGTGACCAAGAACATGCCAATGGCTGATTCCATTGCAACAAAAGGTTTATTTATGAACCAAACCCGGCATTTGTGTTCTGCCTCTTGCATGCATTGCTGGAAATGTTTGCTCTGCTAATAAAGACAAATTGGGTACAAGCAAGGAGCAGCCACGGCGAGGAGGGAACAGACAGGAAATTACAGGGTGAGCAATGCTGGCTGCTCCTCTTGGAGGGTGTTTGTTACAGCACAGGGAAAAGGAGGATCTGTGCAAAGAGCTCAGATCTCAGGGATGGAGCCTCAGCTGCTCCGGGATTTCCTGCTGGAATGGGTGATCCCAAAAAACCAGAGATTGGAGCTGTTCCTGTGCTCTCCTTGGGAGGGGTTGGACACCTGGAGAGGAGAAGGGACAGGGAGAGCTCAGAGCCCTTGGCAGGGACTAAAGGGGCTCCAGGAGAGCTGGAGAGGGACTGGAGACAAGGGATGGAGGGACAGGAGCCAGGGATGGCTCCCAGTGCCAGAGGGCAGGGAATTGATCTCTCTCTCTT
>CM019219.1:113073-140508 GCA_009741485.1 Malurus cyaneus samueli | reverse complement strand
TGACATTGTGTCCTGATGCCTGATGATTTTTGCTTTTCATTTTACACTTTCTGTACCCTCTAGTGCATCCCCTTTACCCCTTATCCACATGTTTGTAATTCCTGTACCCTGATATTCCAGATCAGTTTAGGAGTTCTGCTGGGCACAGACCAACATCCTCAGGAAGGGCTCAGTGTGCCCTGTGCTATCTTATCTTAAACCCGAGCTCAGCCTTGGGTGAAGCTTAAACCCGAGCTCAGCCTTGGGTGAAGCCTTCTGTCCAGAACATCTTGTGTAAACTGAGCTCTGACCTCATCCAGGATTCATTAGAATAGGGGGACATCACTGCATTTGGGAAGTTTCTTATTGGGGAATCCTGGATAGAAATGCTAATTGCTGAAACCTATAGAACTTGTACCCGTGCTGTACACGGGTGTGCATTCTGCCATCAAGTTGTGCACCTGGGATCCCAAATACCGAGGTAAAGCCCTTTTTATCCCCTTAATTGTCTCTGTCATTATTAAAAACTGGCCTTTCAAGGCAACATCCCCACCTTTCTCCTGTGTCCCTGTCCCTGTCCCAGCCCCTCCTGCTGTGGGATCACCCCCGGTGGGGTCACACACCCTCCTGTATTGGGGTTGAAGGTTCTCTGCTCCCTGGCTCCCTTTCCTCCCCCAAACCCCACTGAGGTTTTAGCAGAGCCAGGATTAAAGCTGGCAGATGTCAAACGGACAGAGCAGCATTTCTCAGCTCATAAATTGCTTTATGACTTTTCATGTAGCGGTCGGAGTGAAAGAAATTTATGGACTCAAGAACAGCTTTTTAATGGAAGAGCAGTGAAGCTGAGGCAGAAGCTCTTGGCACTGAGTGTTTGGAGGATTATCAGGAGTGGACTGGAAAAAAAACTCAACCACTGGGCAGGCAGTGAGTATGACTTGGGGTTAAATACCCAATCGGTGACTTTTTAATGGATTTTGGTTGGGTTTTATTGATTTTGATAATGTTGTTTGAGTAATTGTCAAATGTTCCTGTTAGAAACATGCTGTGAGTATGAAGGGGGAATCCTTCCAGGTGAATTAGAGGGAGATAAGGAGTTTGGGGCTGCAGGAATTGCTTCACCTTTAATGCAACCCCTGTCCCAGGGGTAAAACAGGACAGGGGGAAGGAGGAACTGGGATTGAACCCTCCATGGGGACTGGGACTGGACCCACTGATCCCTCAGGATTTCATCTTTATTTCCATGTCTCTGTACCCCTGTGATTCTCCAGTGTTTAACTCCAGACTCCACAGACAGTGCTGAGCTCCTGCTCTCCCATTTTTACACAAAACAATTCCTCTGCAGCCCCAAACTCAAGGACACCTCCCTGGGCCAGGCCCCAAGAGATGGAAACAACAGAGAATTGGGGGAGCCAACTTGGAGTGAATGACTGCATTGGCTGAGCTGCAATTGGAGGATTCAGGCCCGATGTGCAAATGGACAAAAGTGAGAAAGGGTGAAAAACCCGTGAGCCATTGTCCATTGTGGGTGTGGGACTGCCCTGGATGGCCCTGAAAGCCCTGCAATAACAGAACTGCTTTGGATTCTCTGAATTCTGTCCAGATTCTGGTTTAGGGAGCTGGATTTGGCATCACCACCACCGCAGGGATAGAACTGGACCCTCCTCAGGGACTCCTATCCTTCTCACAGCCTTTTTTGAGGAAGCTTTGGCTGCTCTTAAAGGGCTTTTCCTTCCCACTCTTTTCCCAGCCCAGCAGGATCTCGGTGTTTGAGCCCAGGTCTCAGCCCATTCCTGCGAGGAGCAGAGAGAGGAGCAGATCCAGCAGATTTCCAGATGTTTGTTGTATTCATTGGTCACTGTGAGCTGCTGTGGCTGCCCCTTGACCCCTGGCAGTGCCCCAGGCCAGGCTGGACAGGGTTTGGAACACCCTGGGACAGTGGGAGGGGTCCCTGCCCATTGGGAACTCGATGGGCTTTGAGGTCACTTCAGCCCAAACCATTTTGTGATTCCATGAGAATGAAGATTCAGAACTCAGACCTGGATGGGGATGGGTTTTTCCTGGAATTTCAGGATCTGGGAATACCTTCCCCACCCCCTCACTGCTCTCCTGGCAAAGGTCTGCTCTGGATCAGCCTCTGCCTCACGCCCTCGATGGGATTTGAGCATTGAGTTACTCAAAACTGAGGAATAATGGGATTCCAGCAGCTCCAAACCCCAAAGACATATGCTTTGGTGATGAAAGATCTGTCCATACAAATGTGGCTCCTGATAATTAAATCTGCCCTTCCATCAAGCTGGGAAAGACATGGAGCAAAGATTTAGAGGCAGCAGAGGGAATCTGAAATTAGAGGCACGCCATAAGCTGCATTACTTAGGGAAAGCAGAATTTATTTGCTCCAGTTGTGAAGTCACTAATATTCCCAGAGAGAGACGTTCTCCTGCAATGCATTGAGAAGATGGATCGTGTTTTAAACCTTCCAGGGTGTTTGGTGCAAGGTGCTTTGTTAGGGAATGGCAAACATCTGAAAAAAGGGAAATTACCCCGTCCTGGAGTTATTGGTGTTGAATACAGAACGCACAGAATCACTGCAGCTGGAAAACCAAGCAGCACCACTGCTTTTCCCTCTGGATATCTGTCTTCCCTTGCCTAAAAAAAGATGGATTTTCTCCTTTCCATGAGTGCTGTGGGTGACCCCAGGTCTTTGCTCTCTCCTCCCCAATTCATCCCTGGGGGTGACAGGGTCAGGGAACAGAGCTGGAATCAGGGAGACATTCCTGGTTTATGCACTGAAATTCCTGGTTTATGCACTGGAGAATTTTAGTATTGCAGTTGATCCTAAGTGATTTAGTAGTTCCCCAAAAATATCATTGAGGCAGTCGGTTTTTTTGCTAATAGGTGCTAAAAACAATCTGGAGCCTAAATGAGCACAGCTCAGTTTTCTTCTCATACAAAATTCTGCAGTAAAAGCTTTCTGCCACCTTCTTTCTGACAGTTCTGGTTTTATCTTTGTTAGGTCCCTGTGCCATTTGTAACACTCCCATGATTCCATCTTTGTGGAGCTCCTCCATGGGATCACTGCGATCCCTCAGGATTTCAGATTTATTTCCATGGATCTGTGACCCTGGAATTCTCCAGTGTTTAACTCCAGACTCCACAGACAGCGCTGAGCTCCTGCTCTCCCATTTTTACACAAAACAATTCCTGTGCCAGGCCCCAAAAAATGGAAAAAACAGAGAATTGGGGGAGCCAACTTGGAGTCAATGACTGCATTGGCTGCAGCTGCAATTGGAGGATTCAGCAAATCCCGATGTGCAAATGGACAAAAGTGAGAAAGGGTGAAAATCCAATGGTAGAGTCTGCCATGAAAACCTCAATCCCAGATCCATATTAATTAATTAAAAGTGATTAGCAGTTACTGTGACACCCAGACAATGCAATTGGTATCCATGGTCCTACTGACAGATCCCACCCTGCCTTCCCCAAAGGATTTCCCTTCACAATCTCTCCTTTTACCAGAGAATTTTAAGCAAAGGATAAAGCTGAGCTTGTCTGAGCTTCACTGAACTTGCTTAGAGAATAAGGCTTTGAGAACAAGAGAGATCTCTGGTAATTAATTGGTTTTCCCCTAAAGTGACACGGATCAATCCAGCTTTTCCAGCTCCTTGGGAGTCAATAGGAGCAAAGAGCAAATCCCAGCTTTAGCAAATCCCAGCTTTAGCAGGGCTTTAATGCAGGTTTCCCCTCCCATCCAGGAGATTTTCTTCCTTTCACTCACCCCACCCTCGTGTTCTAACACAAGTCATGTATTAAAAATTAATTCCAATTTTCTCCCAAGCTTCCCCTGAACCAGGCAAAATTCAGTTCCTGAGACAGAGCAGATGGACAAAGTGACAGGTCCCAGGAGCCAACACCAAAAATTAATTGTAAGGAACAATAAACTGGGAATTCCTTTAGAAATCATTTAACCATAGCAGTGAATGCCTTAACCTGACCAACTTAAATAGTTTGCCTATTTTTTTTTTTAAATTTAAATATGCCTTCAAGGCTTTTAAGTACACACAATCATTTAATGTAATCACTGCAAAGTATTTCCCCCTTGGAGGATTTTTTCCCTGTTCAAACCATGAACTGGAAGTGTTTAATGGCCCAGTCTGAGCAAACACAAACATTTCACCTCACCCAGGCTCTGCAAAAACCCTGCTCAGTAATTAAACTATTAAATGCCTCCAATAGAATGGAAGAAAAAAATTTCTAATTCTCCATATTTCAACCAGCAGCATTTTTGGAATCATTTCTCCATGAAGAATTAAATAAAGTTTAAAACCCTTTCTGGAACTGCCCCCTGAGGAATTGCCTGGTTTGAGCTCAGCTTTTGGAGGGGATCCCCAGGGAATCCTGCTGGGATTAAAGCTCAGCTCAGCCATCAATCCAGCCCAACAGGAGAGGCTTTGGCCACAGGAACAAGCCAGGCTTTGCTTTACACGATAAATTCTGTGTTCTGCTCTGCTGAGGCTTTGCCAGAGAGAAAGGAAGGGGGAAATACAGAAAAAAAAAAATGAAATAAAACAGCAGCAGAAACACACCAGGGAAATTGTTCACATTTCCCATATTTCACACTCAGCTCAGTAACTTATATAAAAATATCAATATGTACATGGAGAGTAATTATTTCATCCACCCCCCTCCTGCTGTTATCCCACTTACACTGCACGAGGCATAAATTACCTGTTCTGGGGAAAATCTGTTTTAATTCTGTCTCTTTTATTTGAATTCCCATCCAAGTTCCTGCGCGCTGTGCTCTGTGCAAACATCAAATAACAATAATGGGGAGCACATTTGGAGAGCTGAGGGAAAGCTGCTGGTGCAGAAATTCTGCATTTTCCATCCTTCCAAAGGCTGGCAAGGAGCAGAGCTGCCAAATTCCACAGCAGGCCCACTGGCACAGGGATTGAAGCCCAGCTCATTGAGGAAATCCATGAGAAAAATCTGTTTCGAGACAATTTGTGAACAAAAGAACCCAAAATTGCTAATTTAGGAATGTACATGAAATTATTCACCCAGCTCCTACATCAGTTCTGTCTGCCAGTTGTTCAGCTGACTTCAAGATAATGTTTTCACACACCAAAATCAGCTCCTTCTCACAGGAAATTTTATTTTCCCCCACATTTTTTTACATTTTTCCCACCCTGAGCTGTGGATTTCCATGACAATGCCCCAGCTCAGGGAATTCAGGGTTTATTGCTGTTAAATTCCCTCTCACCAATGGAATCAGGGTCTTTCTTTTTAAAAAAAAAATCACATTTTCAAATCACAGAATCTTTGAGATTGGAAAAGACTCCCAAGTCCAACCTTTGGCTGGATCCTCCCTCACCCACTGAGCCACAGCCCAAAGTGCCACAAAAAATGGATCAAAAAACCCAAACCCACAGCAGATTTCATTCAAACTCAGTAAAATCACAGGTCTGTGACCTGGGGAATGTCGATATTTTTATTTCTAAAATAACCTTTTTTTAAACCTTCTAAAGGAAAAGCTGCTCCATAGAAAGGCTTCTTAAGGAGTTTTCTTTACCTTGGGCAATAAATTAGATTAAAATTGATCCAGGAAATGCTCAAAACAAATATAAAACCAGTGTCCTAAACATCTGAGGGGCTTCTAATCCCATGTTCTTTATCTTTACCTGTTCAGGTGTTGCAACCAAAGCTCCCAAAGTCCTCATTGAATAAAATCCATGCCCACAATAATTCTGGAAATACAGATGTGCTGTGCTTGGAATATTGGGATGATACAGGGAATGCTGGAGGGGAAACCAAAGCATGGCAGTGGCTGCTGGGACATCCCGTGGCTCAGAGTGGCACCAAAACTGCGGGAAAAACACAAACTCTCCAACAATATTAATGTTAGAGAGTCAAGGCATTGCTTTATTTTCTGGCCAGGGTGTTGTTGTGGCCAGGATGGGACACAGAAATCATTTCACCCACACACAGCCCGGGTGTGCAGGGAAAATCATTCCAGGACACATGGATTGTACATTGGGAATCAGTGATAACCTGGAATTTGGGAATCAATGATAATGCAGAATTTGGGAATGAATGATAACCCAGAATTTGGGAATCAATAATAACCCAACATTTGGTTATCAGTGATAATCCAGAATTTAGGAATCAATGCTAACCCAGAATTTGGGAATCAGTGATAACCCCAAATTTGGGAATGAATGATAACCCAGAATTTGGGAATGAATCGTAACCCAACATTTGGGAATCAGTGATAACCCAGAATTTGGGAATGAATGATAATCCAGAATTTGGGAATCAGTGATAACCCAGAATTTGGGAATCAGTGATAATCCAGCATTAGGAAACAATGATAATGCAGAATTTGGGAATGAATCATAACCCAACATTTGGAAATCAATGGTAACCCAGAATTTGGGGATCAGTGATAACCCAGAATTTGGGAATCAATGCTAACCCAGCATTTGGGAATTAATGATAATCCAGCATTTGGGAATCAATAATAATCCAACATTTGGGAATTAATGATAATCCAGCATTTGGGAATCAATAATAATCCAACATTTGGGAACCAATGGTCACCCAGAATTTGGGAATCAGTGATAACCCAGAATTTGGGAATAGCTGTGCTTACCCAGAGCACTGGGGCTGCCCCTGGCACTGTCCAAGGCCATTGGGGCTGGGAGCACCCTGGGGTCCCATAGAAGACAAAAGTGGCCCCACAAACCCTGAATCTGAAACTCAAGCCAATTATTGTGTACCACTGAGTCCTGAAAAAAAAAAAAGGAATGTTAACCTGCACAGAAAAAGAATACCACATCCTAAACTACTTTTGAAAAAAGAAATTAGAATATAAAATTGATAACACAAGTAGCTAGTAATTATAAACATTACTAATACTGTTACTTTTACAAACTCACCAATCATGTACTGATTATTAATTAAACAGCTCTTAACCAGTGTATGTTTGACACAAATGTATACACTAGTTACTAAAATAAATAAAAAAAAAGCTTGTTCCACAATGAAGCTCTCTCTTTTCTCTCTCTTTTTCACCCTCTTTTTTCTGTGTATTTTTATATCTGTTATTTTGTGTCTCTGTTTAATCAACAATAACAGGGTCCCTCCATGGCAGAGTCACCTCCCCCTGTGCCAGGCTGCTCCCAGCCTCACCCAACCACATCTGAAAGATCCAAAGAGAGCAAAAAATCCTTTATCCTAAAAGCTGTGGGTTTGGAGGGGGAAAAGTGGGACCCAGAGATGGTGGAATGTGTGGGATTCCTGGATGGTGGACCCTGAAAAGGAGAGGGGATGGAGACACAGAGCCCTGGAGACAAAGAGCTCGGAGCAGGTGAGTGAAAACATCAAATAAAACAATTTCTCATCTTTGTTTCTCATTAAGGGATTACTCCCTCTCTCCTTGCAGACGAGTTTTGTTAGGGGATAAAACACTTCATTGAATTAAAGCAAGAAAAATTGCATTTTTAATTTAGAAGTTTTGATTTCTGCTCTGTCTAAATACAAAAAGTCCATTGTGTGGCCCATTGGATGTTTCCTCAGGTGATCCCAGTGCACACAACGGGGCTGCACTGGAATTTGCTGAGGAGCTGCTTTTCCATTGTCAGATATTCCATTGTCAGATATTCCATTGTCAGATATTCCAGCTCACTGAGCCCAATAGTGGAGCTCTGATGGAAGGAGGAACCATAAACTGCACAACAAATAGATTGGGGCTCTTGCAAGAAAATGGCAAAACTGGAAAATGAACAGTGCTGCTGTGGATTGTCACATTCCAGCTCCCCTCTCTGCTCATTTTCATCCCTCAGGACACAAACACACTTTTTGGATCTGAGAATGGCCAACAAAACTCCTCCAAGGGCTACAGCCTGTCAGTCAGAGCTGGGCAATGGAAAATTTGGATTTTCAATGGTTTTTGCTGTTTGCTGAGCTGGGCTCCTGGGATCTGAAATGACACACATCATTGTTGTTATCATTGCTGTCCATGATTGCATCAGCCCCCAGCTCCCGGATCTGGAGAGATCAGGAACCCCAGGCTGGAGCCATTCAGGAATCCCAGGGTGGGAGGCATTCCCAGCTCTGGAACCCCATGGGACAGGTGGGAGCCATTCCTGCTCTGGAGAGCTCAGGAACCCTGGGGGCCCCAGGGTGGGAGCCATTCCCTGCTCAGGAATCCCATGGGACATGTGGGAACCATTCCCTGCTCTGGAGAGCTCAGGATCCCCAATTTTGGAGATCAGGAACCTCAGGGTGGGAGCCATTCAGGATCCCCAGGGTGGGGAGTCATTCCCTGCTGAGGAACCCCACGGGACAGGTGGGAGCCATTCCCTGCTCTGGAGATCCGGAACCCCAGGGTGGAGCCATTCAGGAACCCCAGGGGATCCCAGGATGGGAGCTATTGCTGCTCTGGACAGCTCAGGAACCTCAGGGTGGGAGCCACTCTCTGCTCTGTAACCCCATGGGACAGGTGGGAGCTGTTCCCTGCTCTGGAGAGCTCAGGAACCCCAAGGTGGGACCCATTCCCAGTTCTGGGGATCAGGAACCCCATGGGACAGGTGGGAGCCATTCCTGCTCAGGATTCCCAGAATGGGAGCCATTCTTGCTCAGGACTCCCAAGGTGGGAGCCATTCAGGAACTGCAGGGGACCTCAGGTTGGAGCCATTCCTGCTCTGGACAGCTCAGTATCCCCAGGATAGGAGCCATTCCCAATTCTGGAGATCAGGAACCCCAGGGGATCCCAGGTTGGAGCCATTCCTGCTCTGGAAGAGATGGGAAGCAGTTACAGGAGGATTTGTGGCCATCCCCTCCCGTGCTGCTGCTGACAGGGCTGATCCCACCCCGAGGAGGTGCTGGGGCTGGGACAGGAGCCCAGGCTGTGTCCCTGTCCCTGTCCCCATCCCAGGGGCCGTGTGTCACTGTCACAGGAGGAACAACCCCAAAGGGAACATTTCCTCAACACCCTGCAGGAAATCACCCCCGGATCAGCAAACCCACTGAGAATTCCCTGGAAAACCAACCCCAGAACCCCTCCAGCACCTCGGTGACGGTGACAAACAGCAGAGCACAGTCCTGAACCACTCAACCTGGGCAGTGTCTGAGCTCCTCCTCATCTCCTCCCTCCCTCTTTTTCTTTATTTTTCTTTTTTTTTCCACACTAAGAAATCAATCGCTGGTTATTTATCTGTTATTTCATATTTATACAGGAAAGAAAACAATATTTCTCCCCCTAAAGCAAATCAAGGCTGGAATAACAGCCTGGGAAAGGTCAGCATGGCTCTGCTTTGTTAATTGGATCTGTCTCCAGAGCCACAATTCCAATGTTCCAAGGGCAAGAAAGGGCAGGGAAATCACAATAATCTTTGGAATTGATACCAGATAAGGACAGGGCCTCTGCTTCCAATCCCCTCCCAAAAAACCATCAGCCCTGGGAATTTTCATCATTTCTCTCAAGGTAAATGGCTCCAGGAGGTTTTAATCCTCCAGGGTTGGTCCCAGGGGTGTAAATTCTCCGTAATGCTCCCATTATTACAGCTCCCAGCACAAAGATGCTCCAGGAGTTGCAGGGATTTGATAAAAAGTGCTCTTGTGCTCTTTGACCATGGAAAATATCCCACATTCTCAGAGTCCTGCTGTGCCAAAGGATCCCTGAAGGGAAGAAAGACAACAAAAAACAAAAAAATAAAAAAACAAAAAAACAAAAAAAGAACCAAGCAACCAACAACAAAAACAAACAAACAAAAAAAAAGCCCAGAAACAAAAAACAACCCACAAAAAAACCCACAAAACCCAAAAACAATCAAAAAACCAAACAAACACAACAAACAAACAAAAAGAAAAACCAAAAAACCCCCACATAATAACCAAAAAAACAAAAAAAAACCCACAAAACAAAGAAACAAAAAAAAAAAAAACCTAAAAAAAGCCCCAAAAAACCAAACAAAAAAACCCCAAAAACAAACAAAAAACCCCTCTGGTTGTGTTTGGGGCAGTCAGTGAAGTGGCAGCCAGGGAGCTCCACTTTGGGCTTTAACCCAGCACAGTTCCCTGGGCTTCTTAAATGGGCAAATTCCGAATTTTCCAACATTTCTAAGCCTGGAGGAAGCCCAGTCCTGCAGGTTTTGCCTGGAAGGGTTCAGTGTTACTCACCAGTGCTGTGGGGTGGCACTCAGGGTTTTATTCGGTTTTTGGTACACAATTTTTGCTGTCCAAAGGCCTCGAGGAAAGATCTCTGCAAAAGAGAGCAATGATTTCATTTGGAAATTAACTGGACAATCATTTAGCTTGGAAGTTCACTGAACAATTACTGAACTTAAAAAAAAAAATTAACTTTTTTAATTTTTAAAACTTAAAAAATTAACTTTTCTCCAAGCAGGAGAGCTGTGCCTTCCCCTAAAGCAGCGATTCTGACTCAAACTTTGCCCACTTTTACCCAACTTTACCCAAATTCAGAGCGAATTGTTTGGAGATGTTGCTGACAGAAGAATTTGATTATTTGGGGTTATCCAGGAGGTTTTCATGTTCATTTAGCTGGGCCCATTATTGCTCTGAGGGGCTCAGAACTGCAGACATCCCATAAATTATCTGGTTCAATAAATCCCATAAATGATCTGGTTCAATAAACCCTTTTTTTTTTTTTTTTTTTTTTTTTTTTTCCTGGTTGAACAAACTGCACTGGCACAAACTTTTTGCTCCCCCTGATTCCTGGACTGGGATAATATTTGTGCAGCAAACACCAATCCTGACAAAAGAAAACCTAAATATATTTTCTTTGGTTTTCTTCAGGAAAGACCATAAATGGCTGATTTAATGTATTACAATTAAGTGTTTGTTTTAGAGAAATGAGGGGATTTTTTTAGATAAGAAATTGGACAAATGCACCCCAGATCAGAAGGCTCAGAGCACCCAATCCACATCTCCTGGTTTCTCCAAGGTCCCCAGCCTTGCTCACCTCATCACCAAAGCCCCAACATTTTGGTCTCAATTTCATTTAATTTAATTACAGTATAAATGATTTTAAAACAGAAAATTCTATTTAGTTTTTTTTTTTAACTAAGGCATGGTCTGTTGTAGATCTCACCTAATTTTTAACTGCTCACTGGACTGCACGTTCCCTGCTGTAAATTCATTGTTTTCCATTAAACAAGGCAGTTCATTTCATTTATTCAGTCCTGCTACTAAGTTTTAGTGCAATTATTGCAGTTGGAAAAGAAGAACCCCTTTCCTTACCTGTGCTCTGCATCACTGAGAAAAACAACAAAGGCACATCTGGAATATTCCTGTTGAAGGTTTAGGAAAATCTGGGCCTGGGTCTGGAATATACAATGATGAAAACTATTAAAATGAGGAAAAAAAACTTTTTTTTTTTTGTGTTTTGATGAGGTAAAAGCCAACTTTGAGTAGGTTTACTCTCCTTGGTGTGTTCTCCACCATGTGAAATCGGAATTTTTTCCTGCTTTTCCCATAACATTTCCATCAGGGAGCAGCCCACAATAATTTAGGTGGGAAGGGACATTAAATCCCACCCAGTGCCACCCCATCCATGGTTGGGGACACCTCCCACTGTCCCCAATGTCCAGCCTGGCCTTGGGCACTCAAAGGGATCTGGGCACTTTCCTTCCTGAAAGTTTCCTTTTAAAAGAGCTGGAGAAAAACGCTGATTTTGTCTCTATGCGCGTGTTGTGATTATTTAAAATTGTTTCTCATCAAACATCTCGAGGCCGTTCACTCACTGTTTTTTCTCCTGAGGGCAAAGCTGAACCCAAAGGTGCCCCCAGCACCGGGGAGGAGGAGATTGGTGCACAAAAGAAGGCACAAATTGCTTTAGAAATTGTGACAACGCTGTGTTTTTTGTGACAATGTTTTTAGAAATTTAGACAACGCTCATTGTGGGGGATCGGTGCTTCCCTAAGAGCTGCCGAGGTTCCGCAGAGTGTTCCATGAAATGAAACCAAGTGACACGAGAACAAACAAATCCCGCGGAATTATTATGATTTCCTACCTTTTAATAACGATCTTCTCCTTAATGGAGCCGGGGTCCAGCCCCGCTATTGTGGAGCGGAACAATGAGCCGGAGAGAGCTCCGCTAATGCCACCCTGATAAATCGCTAATGCTCCTGTCATTGTCACCGTGACAGCTCCCAATGTCAGCCTTTCACGGGGCTGAAATATCCTTCCCTGCCTGCAGGATAATTATTGCACCTCTTTCTGCACATCCATCGTGCAGCTCACCGAGGAACGGGCGGTGTTCATTGAAGGACACTCGGGAATTGGGGAAGGTCTGGAAAGACCAAGGGAGGGAGGTTCAGGACGAGAGGAGCAGCTCAGGGAACATTTCCTCAGTGAAGCCCACATGGATGCTGAGATTTCAGCCAAAAACTGGAGCGTGAGCCTTTCCCAGAATCCCAGAATGGTTTGGGTTGGGAAACTCAGAGTCCCAACTGTGTCCGGTGCCCACCGTGTCCCTGAGTGCCACCTCCAGGGATGGGAGCTCCAAAGATCCCTGGGCAGCCCCTGCCAATCCTGAGCACCCTTTCCATGGGCAAATTCCTGCTGCTGTCCAACCTGAGCTTCCCTGGACCAACCTGAGGCCGTTCCCTCTCCTCCTGTCCCTGTTCCCTGGGAGGAGGGGAAAGAATGAGACAGAACTGAAGGAATGAGACAGAACTGAAGGAATGAGACAGAACTGAAGGAGTGAGATGGAACTGAAGGAATGAGACAGAACTGAAGGAATGAAACAGAACTGAAGGAGTGAGACAGAATTGAAGGAGTGAGATGGAACTGAAGGATGGAGACAGAACTGAAGGAATGAAACAGAACTGAAGGAGTGAGACAGAATTGAAGGAGTGAGATGGAACTGAAGGATGGAGACAGAACTGAAGGAATGAAACAGAACTGAAGGAGTGAGACAGAATTGAAGGAGTGAGATGGAACTGAAGGATGGAGACAGAACTGAAGGAATGAAACAGAACTGAAGGAGTGAGACAGAATTGAAGGAATAAGAAAGGACTGAAGGAATGAGACGGAATGAGGGAATGAAACAGAACTGAAGGAATGAGAAAGGACTGAAGGGATGAGACAATGAGGGAATGAGACAGAACTGAAGGAGTGAGACAGAACTGAAGGCAAAGGACTTGGAGAACAGCCCAATCCTATTCCCTCTCCCCAGGCACTCTGCAGGGTCTGGAGTTCTTCAGATGTAGCTGATTAAGAAACCAAATTTTTCACTTTGTCCAGGAAGGAACAGAGCACGCGGCAGACACTGATCCTCTCATTAAAGCTCTAGTGCTAATTAAACTAATTACACACATGAGGCTGGCAAATTGCTGGAGCCTCACAGCCAAAGGAGCCTCGCATAATTCAAAAGGGCAATGATTTCTTAAGCATAAAATTGTTGGGAAAAGATATGTAAATGAAATGGAACAATCCATTAGTAAAAAATTATTGCCTTCCTTCACTTAATACCAGGCTTGTTTTAATGTCAGGCTGATCATTTTTCAATTGTGTGCAAAGTGCTGCACTAGAAACATTCAAGTTCATAAATGTCTATTTTCCAACCCATTATCCTTCCCTTAAATTTGGGATACAGAACATTTCCTGTTTGGTAAGAGAAGGCAGCATTTGGTGAGTAGGAGATTTCTGTATGAGATGGGACTGGGCAGCAGGAGCACGATTAAAATGTGATTTTACCAAAAAAGAGAAATCCTGGAACCAGAATGAGAGAATTCCAGATGGGAATGGGAGGGACATCCAGTGCCACCCCATCCATGGCAGGGACACCTCCCACTGTCCCAGGCTGCTCCCAGCCCCAATGTCCAGCCTGGCCTTGGGCACTCAAAGGGATCCAGGGGCAGCCACAGCTTCTCTGGGCACCCTGTGCCAGGGCTGCCCACCCTACAGGGAACAATTCCTGCCCAAAATCCCATCCATCCCTGCCCTCTGGCACTGGGAGCCATTCCCTGGCTCCTGTCCCTCCATCCCTTGTCCCCAGTCCCTCTCCATTTCTCTCCCAGGTTCCCCTCAGGCTCTGGAAGGCCACAATTAAATCACCCCAAAGCTTCCCTTGTCCAGGCTCTCCATCAGATCCTTGAACCCCTGTGGGTTCTGAGGTTGGGGGGCCCTCAATGCCCCCCTCCCCACCCCAAACCACGAAGGCACTCAGAGCCAGGAGAGCTCAAAGCAGCACTGCCAAACCCTCTCCCCTCTGCTCCACACCTGCAGTGCCTTCCCTGGAAAAATGAATGGATTGTGGGGGACAATAACACCGTAAATCAAGCTGTATTTGTGTGCTGACGACAAAGGGAGAGCACACTTTCTATATGCTAAATATATTCATGGGCTTCTCTTACAGTAACACTCCTTAAATTGATGGGATTTATCAGCTGGGGAAAACAAATGGTTCCATCCGGGAGAAAATCATTAAAGGGAAGGGAAGAGCGATGGTGGCGCCCCGGCAGAGCGGCCTGGCGGCGTCTGAACGGAAATATTGATGTGATTTGGGGTGAGTGTCAAGGAGAAACACACACAGAGGGGCAATTGCTGCTCCAGCACAGCTCCAGACCCGGCACAGGCACAGCCAGGGCCAATTCCAGCTCCAGGAGCTGCCCTGGCTCTGCTGCCTCTGATGGGGAGGAATCATCGCTCACAGGAGAGTTTCTGTCTCATCTCTGCAGACAGGGAGTGCCAGTGGGGCTGTGCTGCAGTGGGAAAAGGGGAAACCCAGCCTGGAACTCGGGGGGATCACTGCCCTGAAGCTCAGGTGAGCTGTTCCATTGACTGCAGGGCTCTGTCAGCTTTTCCAGCATTTCCCCTCCTTCTCCCAGCTGCGAGGAGCTCTGTTTGCCCAGGGATAGAATTCCTGTGGAAAGGCACAGCTCAGGAGCTGGCTGGATCCATGGAAAGGGATTGGATTCCATCACACATTCATACAGCCAGGGGGGTGCAAGGCAAGGAGAGCACATCTGGAAACATCTGGAGAGCAGGAGGGGTTGCAGCATCCCTTGGGAGTCCAGGGGGGAAGGCACAGGGAATGGTTTGGGTGGGAAGGGACCTTGAACCCCGTCCCATGGATCCCATCCCATGGATCCCATCCCATCCATCCCATCCCCATCCCATGGACCCCATCCCATCCCATGGACCCATCCCATTCCCAATGACCCATTCCATCTCCATCCCATCCCAGGATCCCATTCCCATGGATCCATCCCATCCCATGGATTCCATCCCATCCCATGGATCCCATCCCATCCCATGGATCCCATCCCATGGATCCCATCCCTGGTGGGGTAGGGGTGACATTTACAGGTCCCTTCCAAAGGAACCATCCCCTGACTCTGATCAACGTGGGCTCAGCTCCACATTGGGGTGAGGGTCACCCACCCTACAGGGAACAATTCCTGCCCAATGTCCCATTTCTGGCAGTGAGACCCCACTCCCTGTGTCCTGTCCCTCTGTCCCTTGTCCCCAGTCCCTCCCCAGCTCTCCGGAGCCCTTTCCATCCTGCTGATGTCCCCCCTGCCCCTCCCCTGGTGCCACTGGAGCCCATTCCCAGTTGTCCCACCCCAGTCCCCACAGCTTTAGCCTTGCCCAGGTTAAATCTGGCACAAATGTGGTTAAATTTGGCACAAATTTGGTAACATTTGGCACAAATTTGGTAACATTTGGCACAAATGCGGTCAAAATTTGCACAAATCTGGTTAAATTTTGCACAAATGTGGTTAAATTTGGCACAAATATGGTTAAATTTGACACAAATGTGGTTAAATTTGACACAAATATGGTTAAATTTGGCACACATGATAGAACTTGTGAAAACCCAAAGATTTCGGTACCTTTTTTCAGTCCTGAAGGATTAGAAGGGGAAATGCTGATTATTTGCTGCCACCTTGGAGCATTCAAGCCCTGGAGTGCTGAGGAGGATCCAAGCAGGTCTATAAAGCAGATTTTCATCATGTTTCTCCTGGCTGTGTTGTTCAACAAACCCATCTGGGATGGATTCCCTCCCGGCTGAGCCTTTCGAGGCAAAACCAGAACGGAATAAGAATAAAATGAGCCTTGTTCCCCAATCCCTGTGGAGGCAGGGCCTGGAGGGGCAGAGTTGAGGGCTGTGCTGTGCTCCTGCTCTCCAGGAGCTTCGCCAAGGGCTGAACATTCCTGGGGGTGAATGTCCCAGTGGAGCCCAGCCCTGCCCCAACCCCAAAACCACCAATTTCCCAAACAAGTTAAAACCCTCAATCCTCACCCCTGCCCCAACCCCAACTCGCCCATCCCAGCCAGTTTAACCCTCAATCCCAGCCCCTGCCCCAACCCCAATACTCCAATTCCCAGCGGTCTTACCCCCAATCCCAACCCTCCCTGAACCCCAATTCCCCAATCCCAACCCTGCCCAAACCCCAAACCCAATTCCCAGCCGGTTTAACCCTCCAATCCCAATACCCAATCCCACCCTGACCCACCTTACAGCCCAAAACCCAATTCCCAGCCGGTTTAACCCCCAATCCCAACCCCTGACCCCAATTCCCCAATCCCAATCCCCTGCCCGAATACAAACACCCTAATTCCCAAACAGCTTTCCCCCATCCCCAATCCTGCCCAACCTCCAAAACCCAATTCCACCTGATTCACCCCCAGCCAACTCAAATCCCCACAAAAAGCCCCTGGGAAATGGTGAGGAATTTCCCTTTTTTTCCCCCAATAAAAGCCTCCCAAAGAAGAACTCCCTGCCAGAGACCTTTAAGGATTATTCCAGCAGTGGTAATAAGCATTATAAATGATTTCAGGATTTTCCCCCTTTCGAATATATATCAGAGAAATGAGTTTTAATGGCCTTTATTAAAACGTTCTCGTAGCCAGCAGTGCATTTTCGGTGGTGGGGACTATATAAAAAAGCAAACGTTTATGATGTACACCACCAGAGTTTTGCATAATAGCCCATCTTTTTCATTTTAATTTATCTGCCACAATTTATCCCCTTTATTCTTTCCCAGCTTTTTTTTGGTGGTTTTTTTTCCTCAACCTGCTGAAAAACTCCATCCTCCCTGAAATTCCCACTGCCTCACCCTTAAATCAGCGGGTTCAATTCATGATGTTCCATTATGGAGCAGGACAGTGGTGCTGATCATGTTTGGAGATAAATAGAATTTTCTCCCCCAAAAAAACAAAGGCATGTGGAAAGGACATGTGCAAGCTGCTGGGTTTGAAAGTGGAGACAGGCAAAAAAAAAAAAACAAAAAAAAAAAAAAAAAAAAAAAAAAAAAAAAAAAACGAAGAAGAATCCTGGGATCACAGGAAAATCTCCACAAAAGAGCTTTGAGCTGAGCCCTGACCCGAAGGAGGCTGCAGAAGGGGGAGATAAGACAGTTTCTGTTTTGATTCTTCAAGAAAAATCAGACTTTTATGTTGTCTGTAATAATCTTCAGTGAGCTGTTCCCAGCAGTCCTGGCTCAGGGAGGCCCTGGGGACGCGGTGGCTCGAGAGGGAACAAAAACTCGCCCGCAAAGGGGTCTGGTGGGGAGGATCCAGGAACTGCCAGAGCACAGGGAATAGGTAGAATCCTGCAGTGGGGGGTGAGTAGAGGACCCTTAATGTCACCCAGTGCCACCCCAGCCATGGGCAGGGACACCTCCCACTGTCCCCAATGTCCGCCTGGCCTTGGGCACTCAAAGGGATCCAGGGCAGCCACAGCTTCTCTGGGCCCATACAGACCCTCTCCACTGCCATCTCCAGCTCTCTGATAAAGTTTGGGGTCATTTTGAAGAACATCTGACCCCAAACCCTCAGACCCCACAGCCGTTTCCTCTTGTCCCATCACCACACTCTTAGATTCTTGAAATTTTTTGGTTTTTTTTTTTTTTCTCTTTCTATTTTGACATACCTGAGTACAACAATAGATATTCTGGGTGTAGGAAGAATGTGCCACGGATTCCTCTCTTGCAGGAGCTGTGGAAACGCCTCTCTCACTCCTCCATCAGGGCCTGGACCTGCAGCAAAGGCATTTGGGGTGCTCTGCAATGAGGAAAAAAGAACAAAGGGGATAAATGGTGGTAGATAAATTAAAATGGAAAAGAGCTGGGTTCATTGCCTGGTGTCACAGTGCTCATCCATACCTCCAAACCCCAGCACTTCCCCAGTTGACCTTGGCAGTGCAGGGCTGCTTGGGGACAAAGGCACCAAAGATTGGGGACAAAGGCACCAGAAATTGGGGACAAAGGCACCAGAAATTGGGCACAAAGGCACCAAAGATTTGGCACAAAGGCACCGGGGGTCTGTCCAGAGGGCCATTCCAGGCAGGGCTGGTGTCACCTCCCATGGTCAGAGACTGCCCTAGAAAAACAAAACCCAATCCCACTGATCCATATCCACCTTTCCTGGCTTTTCCAAAGGACAAACACATCCTTTTAGGGCTTTCTGAGCTGCCCCCCGAGTTCTGAACGTGCACACGAGCAAAACACAACTTCCATTCCAAATTTCCCTGGATTGCACAGGTTCCATTCCCAGTTTCCCTGGAACAGTAGTTGGAGTCAGGAATTATCACATCATCTATAAAAATCATAAAATCAACCTCGCACTCAACTGACTTGGGCATGCAAAGACAATCATTATTTTTTCCATCTTTTTTTTTTTTTTACAAAGGGGGACAACTGAAATAACTCTAAAATTTTAAGCCCGTTTTTCCTCTACTTCATACTAAAGAATAGCATCACATTCATCAAAACACAGATGTTAAATTGTATTTTAAAAAATACTTGAAGTCTTCATTATAATTCCATGAGAGACCGCATTGCTTTGTTGCTGGTTGCTTTGTATTTCCTGGCATAATTTATGTATTATTAATTTATGGACCTATAAATTTATTAATTAATAATGTATTTAACCAATAATATCAATCCTAACAAAGAGGAAACTCTGCTTTAATTGGTAGATAGCAGAGAAGATTTCCATTGGGTGGAGAGAAGAGAGAAGATTTTGGCTCATTTCCTTGCCGAGTTGGAAATCAGCTTTTTAAAAATCAAATAAATCAAAATCATGGAATATTAGGGTTGGAAATATTCTAAATACGATCATTGAACCTATGGTGGTTTGATCCTCATTTGAATCAAGTTGGATCAATTTTTGTTAGCAAGAAAACTGGAACTTAGTGGGGGAGGGTTCAGATTTTATGAACTGTCCAACCAAACCCAACTAACGCTGCAGGAACTAACGAAGGACGGGCTGCAGAAGGATAATTGTGGTTCAAAATTACTGCTCTGAATTGCTGTGCTGGCCCTGCTCAGGCTCAGGAGAATCAAATCCTGGTGGATGTTTGTGCTGAGCTGTCAGCACACGTCCCTTAATGAGAAGAGCTTTCCCTCACGTTCTGTCACCACCACGCTTTGATTGCCTTTGTCAGCTCTGCTTTCCGAGCTCTGGACACCGTTCCTGATTTATTTATTTATTGTTCAGGGTGATTATTTTTTTATCAAAATGCAGCTGGTTTTCAGAGATTTCATTTCCTGGCAGTATTTTCTGTCTCACATTTCTGTCTCCCAATTACAAAAGTGCATTGTCTGCCTTCCCAACTTTGATTAAAAGTTCTTTTTATCTCCTGGGATCAGAGAATCCCAGACTGGTTTGGGTTGGGAGGGACCTCAAAACCTACCCAGCACCACCCCTGCCATGGCAGGGACACCTCCCAGTGTCAGAGGAAGGGAGGGAGGAAGATTGGAATGGAAGAAGAAATTTTGGAGGAATTTTGGAAGGAATTTTGGAAGGAATTTTGGAAGGAAGGAATTATTTTGGAAGGAATTTTGGAAGGAAGGAATTATTTTAGAAGGAAGGAATTTAGGAAGGAAGGAAGGAATTTAGGAATTTTGGAAGGAAGGAAGGCAGTGTGAAGGGTTCAGGGTGGGACAGAGCGAGGGATGTGCTGGGAAGGGTCAGAGGAGGAGGGGAGCAGAGGTGGGAGCTGCGGTGTCACAGCCTGGGGGCTCCCAGGGAATCACCCCCTCTGCAGAGCAGAACTGTAAAATCAGGAAATGTTTGAGAGCTCCAATCCCATCTCCCTGCCCTGCTCCCCTGCCTTTGGAGCCATTTCCCAGCCCTTTCCCGTGGGAGGAGGGCAGGCAGGGGCAGGGAAAGGAAAGGACAGATTGTGAAGGAGCTAGTGGCTATATTGCAGCTCTCCCGTCCCTCTCCACAGGGTCATTAGTCTCCATCCAGCAAGCAGCAGAGCCCTCAGGGTGCAGAGCACGTGGAGAGGTTGGAAATCATGGAGCTGCCAGCTGCAGCCTCCACGGGCACTGCTGGAGATGATCCCAAACTCCTGGAAAGATGCAAATGAGTGAAATCAGACAATGCACCAGTGAAACTCCCTTACAGGGGCTCCAGTGCACCCCTGCTGCCTGCGCAGGGATGTCTAGACCCACAGATGTTGTACCCCTCCTCCACCTTTTCCATCTGAGCTCTTGCCGCCATCCTTCCCAAACCCTCTCCCCATTATTTCATTCCCTTCCCTTTCAGCTCCCACCTCCCTTTCCACCCTCCCTCTCCAGCCCTCTCTGCCCTGTTTTTCTTCCCTTCCAACAGATTAATTTACGCCCTTCACCAGCTTGCAATAAAAGCAGATTTTGTATTATACGCCTCCATATTTATTTATCTTTTATATTTGCACTCATATTTCTGCCCCCGCTGCGGTCCCAAGTAGCTTCTTCTCGGTAAAATATTTCCTGTAGAAGTTGCTTTCATTGTCTGGGCTCTCCCTGCAATATTTCTTATCAATTAGACAATAAATTACGCCTCTGTCAGTGTTGTTTAACTGGAGTTCACACTCTCAGTGACTCCTGAAGGATCCAGCAGAAGTTCATCCATCCTGGACAGTTCCATTTCTTCCCTTCAGCCGGAGAGCCAAGGCGTTGTTTGGAGCTGGAATTTCTGTGGTTTGAGCTGGTTTTCTGTTGCATCCCAAGGGATAACGTGGGAAAGAGGGACAAGGCTGCAGTGAGGGTCTTACTAGAGACTTCTTCAGAAAAAAACTGAGATTTGCTTCAGGATTCTTCAGAATCTTTTTATCTAACCTCATTTTTCCTGTTGGCAGCCAAGGGAGAATTGTCCCAGATGGTAATCAAAGCCTCTGTGGGGGCAGATGATGCCAGCAGAGCCCCGGGGGGAACCTGAACTGTCCAGATTTCCCCCTGATATCCTGATCCTTCCCTTCCCATCCTGTCGGGTCTGTGCTGTGCTGCTGACTCCAGGCTGAGCATTCTTCGTGGAATGGATGCAGCTTCTTTTTCCTTTTCTTCCTTTCCCTTTCTCTTCCTTCCTTTCCCTTTCCTTCCACTTTCCTTTCCTTCTTTCCTTTTTCCCTTTCCTTCCTTTTTCCTTTTCCTTTCCTTCTTTCTTCCTTATTCCTTCCTTCCTTTCCCTTTCCTCAGTTGTCCCAGTTTTCAGACCCCACATCCTCGCCGTCCCAAATTCCCGTTCCTGACGCTTCGTGCGCGGTTTCAGCACCTCGGACACCGCCCCGGCTCCTCCGCGCCCCAAGAGCTCCGGACGGGCGGAATTTTTGGGATTTTGGGGCTGCTCCACTGCAGGGCTCTCCAGATGTGGCACTGGGTAGGAATTGGGGTCTCTCCAACCCATCCCATCCAGGATTCTGTGGTTTTCAGCTATTTTGGGATGACTCAAGGTCCATCTTCATCATCCTGCCTTCTCCAGCCTCTCCTCCACAGGAATTGTTCTGGGAACAGCAATTTCTATCCAAGATCTCAATAACAGATAACCCGGAGAGGTTTTCCCTGCTCTCTCCTGATTTCCTGCCCGTGCTGTTTTGTGGGAATGAGCTCCTGTCACATCACCCCAGAGCTGTTCCCACCCCCGTGCTGCTCCTTCCAGCCCCACGTGCCCTTCCCACATCCCTGCATGGCCAAATCATCTTGGAAAGGCTCCTGGAAGCAGCCGCTTCCAAACCCTTCTGGCACCTCCACAGCACAATTTCTCTCCTCTCCCGATCTGCATCGCTGAGGAATTTGTTTGGGCTGAGATTTCATCCCGGAGTTGGTTTTTATTCCAAGCCCTTGGAAAATACCAGAGAGGAGCTGCTGACAGAACTTCACCCACGGTGCTCTGAGCAGCTCTGAAGTGCTGTCATTTCCAGCGCTGGGATTTTATGTCCTCTTTAAAAACCCCAATGTCCCTCGGGTGTCCCTGGGGTGTCCCCAGCCAGGCCTCAGGAGCATGCCCCTGGCATGGTGGGGCGTCTTCTCTGCCCTGGCACACACAGCCCTGCTGGATTCAAACCCATTTCAAAGCTTTCTGGCTCCCAAGACCACGGTTAAAAAGAGTGAAATCAGGCATAAAAATTGATTGATAGATATAAATAAAAAAAGAAGTCCATTCCCAGGAAAAGGATTTGCCTTTCCATGGTAGATGAAAGACATTTTGGGATCTGCTTTTCCTGCAATTAGAGGTGAGTGGTATAAATTCTAGGAAGTATGAGTTTATTCTGCGGTTTATTTCACGTCACTGTGGTTGAGGTATCCTCGCTCTCCTCTCCCTCCCTGGCACTCTTGTGAACTGATCCTCTACTTGCATTTCATCTCTTCGTTTTTCCTGAAAAAAACAAGCCATAAAAAAGGTGTGAAACAGCCATGTAAATGAACATAGAATAGCAAAGATGCATTCTTGGCGATGGAGTTTGCCTTTCCATGTAGATGGAAGGCATTTCTGGTTCTGGTTTTGCTGCGATTAGAGGTGAGTGGATAAATCAGGCACACGGGGGGGTTTGTGCTGTTTGTTCCCTCCCTGTGATCGAGGTGTCCCCACTCTCCTCTCCCTCCCTGGCACTTCCACAAATCCCTGATGTTCCCATTCTTGGAGAGCTCGCCAGTGCCCACTGGAGCAGGGGACAGCCACTGCAGGGACAGCCACTGTCCCCACCCCTGCGGGACAGGGAGGTCACAGCACATCAAACACCAACAATGAGGGTTTGCCTTTGACAATCTCTGCTGTCCTGCTGAGCCCTGGGTCACCAACACCATTCTGTGCCCTGATCCTGTCCTGTCCGCCTGCATCCGTCCCTGTCCACCTGCCTGTGTCACCACACCTACCATCCTGATTCTCTATCCGTCCTTGTCCTCTGTCCCCATCGTGCCCTGATCCCTGCCGGTCACCAACACTCTATTCGAGCCTGTCGCGATTCTGTCCTGTTCCCCACACTGCACTGTTCCATTCATGTCCCCAGTCCGCCCCTTTGTGCTCGCCATCTGTCCTGTCCTATCCTGTCCTGGTTTTCCTGTCCTGCCCTGTCACCACACACCTATTCTCAAGTCCTGATCTCTGTTCGTCCCCTGATCCTTCCCTGACCTCGTCCGTCACCGTGGGTCAAACACCATATTCCATATGTCCCTGACCTGTCTGTCCCCCACCATTTCGTGCCAATCCGTGTCCTGTCCCCTGATCCTGTCCCCACCATTCTGTCCCCACTCTGTCCCACCATTATCGTGCTCTGTTGTCCTGTCCCACCATTCTGATGCCTCTGATCCGTTCCTGCCCCACATTGTTCTCAATCCTCTTTTGCCACCCAACAAAGCCAAGCTCCTATGGTCAGCAGAATGGGGGCATTGTGCGCCTTTGCCCAGGGTGAGCCACCTGAGAGCGCCCCAGGATGGGCAGAGGATGGAGCACTCTGCTGGGACACCTGGGCTGTCACTCTGACAGGAGGCTTGGTGACTCTGGGATACGCTCTGGCTGGACAGAGCAGATAAACCCACTGTCTCACGAACTCCCAGCCCGCTATTTGTGCTGCTTTTACATTAAAGATACGGGGAAACAAATTGTGTGGGGTCAGCCGGGGTCAGAGCCATAATCTGACAACCATCATTTAATGAGGTCTAATGAGAAATCACAGGGAGCCCGGGGACAGTCGCGAGGGAAAGGTGAAATCCTGGAGCTGCTGTTACAAAAATGGTTCAACCCCCACAAACTCTTTGAGCAGCTCCTCTGCTCCTTCCTGGAAATGCTGTTAAATTATTGGAATCGCTCTGAATGTGCCAGGGAGAAAAGAAAAGAAAAAAAAAAAAGAAAAAAAAAAAACAAGAGAGTAATTCATGAACTTCAACAAGCTATATTGGGTGATAATAATTATCTTCCAGCTCCTCAGCTTGGATCTGAGACACTGGAGCAGTTCCACTAATGAGGGCATGGATTGATAAGGAGAAAGGAAAATTTCAACAGGAAAAAAATGGGTGCTGGAAGAGAACATTTTAAATTTAACTATTCTTTTATCAGGTGAGAAAATAAACACTAAAAAATTCCAGTGCGGGTATATCAGCAGCTAGACATGTGGGGTGGTATTGATCCCCTTCCAACCCAAACCATTCCATCATCCATGGCAGGAGAGGCCAGGGACACATTTCAGATTCCTGAGAATCTGGTTTAAAGCCCAGCATTTATATTTGCATTTCTATTTTATATTATTATATTATATTTATACTTATTTTATATTTATTTTTTCTCCCACTTATCGGTGATGGGTTGCAGAGACCCTGTAGCTCTGAGGATTTTGTAGAAAAGAGCTACTAGGAAATGTCCTGGAATTCCACTCTGAGGTGAGTCAGAAGCTCTGGAAGCTCAGCCCACATGTCTTTATCAAGTATCAGGATGTCTGAAATAATCTGATTTTCTCACAGATTTGGTAAAATCCTCATTCTCTTTCCTTTTCTCAGCAGATCTCCCGCTGCTCCTCCCCTACAGATTCCCACTTTCATTCCTCTTTTTTTTCCATGGAATTTTCATTATTTTCTTCATTATTCCCAACTCTCCTCCTCTGACATCCCCATCTCTTCATTCCCATTTCCCAGAAATGTTTCCTCAATCCACTAGCTGTTCACTCCCTGTACATTTTCCCTCATACTCCATTCCCATTTTTTCCCAGGAATTGTTTTCAAATCCCAGCTGCTCCTCCTTGGCATTCCCTACTCTTCATCCCCCATTTTTCCCAGAATTTTTCATCAATCCCAGCCCCTTCTCCCTGACATTCTCCACTTCATTCCCCTTTCCAGGAATTTTTCACAATCCCAGCTGTTCTCCCTGGATTCCCCACCCTTCATTCCCTGTTTCTCAGAATTTTTTCATCAATTACCCAGCCCCTTCTCCCTGACATTCCCCACTCTCCATTCCCTTTTTTCCCAGGAATTGTTCATCAATCCCAACTGCTTCTCTCTGGAATTCCCACTCTCATTCCCTTTTTCCCAGGAATTTCATATCCACTTTCTCCCGTATTCCCCACTCTCCATTCCCATTTTTTCCCAGAATTGTTCCTCATCCCAGCTACAGGAGCACCCCCTGCTGCTCACGGCCATATCTTAATTAAATCACCCAAACGAGCAGTCTGGGCCATATTTCCATAACCTCGGTGTCTCCAGCAGCAGAACAAGCCCAGGTTGATTTAAGGAGCCTTTTTTTCCCTCTTTACAGAGAGACCAAAGCAAATTCCATTAATCCTTCATTATCTCCACTCTGGGCATTCTGGGCACAGAGAAATTTAAAATGAATTTTGTCACCTCCCTGACCATCGCTCCCTAACTCAGACAGCCCCACTTGGACCTGGAGCTTAATTTTTTTGGTGTTTGTTTCAGGTTAGGATCCAGTATTTTGTAAAATGAAATATTTTACAAAACCCTTCTGCTAGTATTTGCTATTGATTTTTTTTTTTAATGAACCTTTTAACCCAAATTATTTCACTTTTCCCTACATAATCCACAGTAAAGAAACCAATGATATCAGAGCAGATTTTCTATCTTTGTGCCATTTACACAAAAAATTCCTAAAGGACCAAGGGACAAAATTCCCCCAGAGGGAATCACACAATTCGATCAGTCAATCCAGGAATAGGAAATGGGGATCAAGGATAGGGAATCAACAACATCTCGGAATAAATGGATCAGGAGGAATCACACACATTCCAGGAATTTAAATGCGATCGAGGGAATACACCCATTCAAGGAATATGGGATCAGAGGGAATCACAACATTCCAGGAATAAAATGGATCAGGAGGGATCACACGCTGTCCAGGAATTAAATGGGATCAGGAGGGAATCACACACATTCTGGGAATTAAATGGGATCAGGAGGGAATCACACACATTCCGGGAATTAAATGGGATCAGGAGGGAATCACCCGTACATTCCAGGAATCAAATGGGATCAGGAGGGAATCACACACTCATTCGTTCCCCAAATTTTTGACAGAAATACCATGGTTTGCAGTTCATTTCCAGGACAGACCCTCAGGTTATGGTAATTTTTTCTTCTTTCATTCCCATGATCCTTGGAAATGGAGAAATCCCTGGAAGTTGGCAGTGCTGGGGCAGGGAGACCCAGGGGTGGCAGGGAGGGACTGTCACCAGGAGCAGTGACAGTGATGGTGACACCCGGGCTATGGGGAATGGGGACACCACAAACCACCCCAAAATAAATCCCACCCTTCACCCCAGCCCACCCCAGAGCAGGAAAGGATCAGGCAGCTCCTTTTGGGATTATCTGCTGTTAATGAGCTCTGATAAATCATTTGCTCTGCTTCAATAATTGGGGCGGGGTCATCACATCTCCCTCCACCTCCAAAGTTCCCTGGGACAGCCTGGAGCCAGACCTGCTCAAAAGTTAATCAAACTGGAATTTAATAACTACCACAGAACAGGGGTTGAGTTCAATACCCCACTAATTATCTTATATCCCACTAATTATCTTATTTTCCAACAGGAAATGTGTCTGCTGGTAATGAGACCCAGAACTGTTTGCAGCGATCCTTTGGCTATTTACTCGAGTTTCTCCTGGTGCTCTGAACCCATCCAATATAAAACACCCGATATAAAATACCCAATATATAATATCCAACATAAAATATCCGATATAAAATACCCAATATCAAATATCCAATATAAAATATCCGATATAAAATACCCAATTTAAAATATCCGATATAAAATATCCAATATAAAATGCCCAATATAAAATACCCGATTTAAAATATCCAATATAAAATATCCAGTATAAAATATCCGATATAAAATACCCAATATAAAATATCCAATATAAAATACCCGATATAAACAGCGAGGAGATAATGTTTCACCCTTGGCTGGAGAAATCCTCCCTGAAATTGGAGTGAAAAATTCATCAAATATTCATGGCCAACGTGCGGAGGAGCGTGAGGGCCACGGCCAAAATCCGCTGCAATTCACCTCGGGGCAAAAGGGCTGTTCTTTCAGAGAGAACATCCCATTCGGCTTTTTGATTATCTGGGGATCTGAGTGTCCCCTGCAGGGCCTTTTCCCTTCTCCCTGGCCCATTCCCTTGTTTTATATTGTATATTTATATAGATATTTTATGTCGGATATTTTATATTGGGTATTTATGTCGGATATTTTATATGGATATTTTATATTGGGTA
>CM019219.1:85935-109522 GCA_009741485.1 Malurus cyaneus samueli | reverse complement strand
GGAGTGAAAAATTCATCAAATATTCATGGCCAACGTGCGGAGGAGCGTGAGGGCCACGGCCAAAATCCGCTGCAATTCACCTCGGGGCAGAAAGGGCTGTTCTTTCAGAGAGTAACTATCCCATTCGGCTTTTTAGGATTATCTGGGGATCTCTGAGTGTCCCCTGCAGGGCCTTTTCCCTTCTCCCTCGGCCCATTCCCTTGTATTTTATATTGTATATTTTATATCAGATATTTTATGTCGGATATTTTATATTGGGTATTTTATGTCGGATATTTTATATCGGATATTTTATATTGGGTATTTTATATCGGGTATTTTATATTGGATATTTTATATCAGGTATTTTATATCGGGTATTTTATATCGGATATTCTTTATCAGATATTTTATATTGGATATTTTATATTGGATATTTATATTGGATATTTGATATTGGGTATTTGATATCGGGTATTTTATATCGGGTATTTTATATTGGATATTTTATATTGGGTATTTTATATCGGATATTTTATACTGGATATTTTATATTGGATATTTTATAATCGGGTATTTTATATTGGGTATTTTATATCGGATATTCGGTTTTTTAAAAGAAAATTTTATATCGGGATATTTTAATGGGATCTCTTCCTTTTCCTTTTTTTAATTTCAGGGAGGATTTCTCCAGCCAAGGGTGAAACATTCCAGGCTCGGTTTTATGGAGAGGCACAAAAATGGGAGCGCTCAGACCACGGCTTTAACTTCAAACTGCATTTTTAATGGGACTTTCCTTAGGTGAGCCAAGTTCACTCTCACGCTTTTCTTACATTTTATTTCCAGTTTTGAGCTATTTTAATGCCTTTTTTGGAAACACAAAAAGATGATAAATATAAATAATTTCTTTTCTCCTGCATGATGCTGTCAGGAGGATGTTCTTATTAGTGGGCTTCTCCTGGAATTATGGGCACTTTTTAAAATGCTTCCCCCAATCCTCTATGAATATTTCCATGGAAATCTCTGGAAGTCTCTTGAAAAGTTTCAGCGTTATTTTAGTGCATTAAATGCAAAGATGAAATTTTCAAGCTTCAGTAATTTTTTTTCAAGGGAACTTATATTAAATTTGGGATTTAATATTCCACAACACAAAAAAAGGCTCTGTTTGAGGTTTCCAGGGCCTGAAGGGGCTCCAGGAGAGATGGAGAGGGGGGATTTGGGGTCCTTCCAACCCGACCATTGTAGGATCCTCTGTTCCATGGCAGAATTCCCAGATTTCTGCCCAGGAGGAGGAAGGGAAGTGCCTCTGACATTCCAAACCCCGATAACCTTCACAGCAGAGCCTGGGAAGGGACAAACTCCACATTTCCACTGAATGCAAATCCGATCGTTTTTGTTCCCAAACTGAATTTGCATTATTTCCTCGGCGCCTCTGCCTTTTCCTGGATTCTGTATTAAAGGAACATTTTCCCTCTCATAAACCCCCGTGTAGGATCAATGCCTGTGGATTCTATGGAATTAGGCTGATTCTTTCCTCCCTTAATAAGCAGCAGGAGCAGCCCAGCCTTTTTACGACACACTCAAGTTTGGATTTTAAATTTTAAACAACCGAACACTGAATTAAGTTTTGCATTTAGCAGAGCTCCAAATCCCATAACCGGCGGTATTAAACCCACAGAGCTTTGCTGATATTGCTCTAAAGAACCCAAAGACAATTATTGGCAAAAAGTCATTTCAGCTTTAGTGCTCCCTGGTTACTCAGGGCTGGGTTGGAGAGAGATTGGGATGTTTTTGTTATTTTGCTCTTACCTTGATGTGGATCTGCCTGGAATTCTCTGCAGCCCCCCATCGTGGGAGATGATGTTTGAATTCTGCCCCAGGCAGTGAATGAAGGGAGGAGATCCATCATCCTGTTCCTGCTCCCATCCCTGCAAAAGGGTTTGGTCCTGATGGGAAAAAAACCAAAACATTTTAATTTGAGGGGAAATCACGGCTGCAAGTCCCTGGAGCAGCTCAGAATTCCAGTGAATTCAGACTCTGGGATTCACTGGAGTGACAGGGATGGGAATCTCTGCCCTGGGGCCGGGCTGGGAGAGCTGGGGGGGCTCAATTGGGGAAGGGAAGGGACAGGGAGAGCTCAGAGCCCCTTTTGGGGCCTAAAGGGGCTCCAGGAGAGCTGGAGAGGGACTGGGGACAAGGGATGGAGGGACAGGACANAGAGCTGGAGAGGGACTGGGGACAAGGGATGGAGGGACAGGACACAGGGAATGGCTCCCAGTGCCAGAGGGCAGGGATGGATGGGATTTTGGGCAGGAATTGTTCCCTGTAGGGTGGGCAGCCCTGGCACAGGGTGCCCAGAGAAGCTGTGGCTGCCCCTGGATCCCTTTGAGTGCCCAAGGCCAGGCTGGACATTGGGGCTGGGAGCAGCCTGGGACAGTGGGAGGTGTCCCTGCCATGGCAGGGGTGGCACTGGGTGGCATTTGGGGTCATCCCATCCCAAACCATTCTGGGATTCCATGGTTCTGTGACAGCATTCCCAGATTTCTGGCCAAGTCAACCCCACCAGGATGGGGACCCCAAACCCACCCCAGATTACTCCCAGTGACACAGGAACACTGTCCATCCCAACCCAATCCCATCCCAATCCCATCCCATGGATCCCATCCCAATCCCATCCCATCCCCAGAAATTAAACAACTCCTAAATATTACAACCATAAACTGAAGCTTTTTGCCATTTTCCATCCCCTTTGCAGCAGCACTTTTGTTCCCAACTCCTCTTCTGGTTTGTTTTTTTGTTTTCCTGTCAGAAGTTTGTGATTTCACGGCAGAACAAAGGCGCTCTCAGGTTCCTGTCAGTGCTCCTCGCTGACTCACGTGCTCTGGGGCAAAGCCAAGGCTCTGGCTGCAGAGGGAATTCATTCCCAAACTCCTCAGCTGCTCCTGATCAGAGTTAAAGCACAAATCTGCACAGATTCAAAGTGCATCTTTATCATATTTCAAACTTGAGAGGAAACGTGTGTGTGAGTAACACCCACAGCTCATCCTGCGGGTTTGTTTCAGAATCCATTTCAGTGACAATCAGGCACTTGGAATCTGCACGGAATGGCAGCAGAATTTTCCATATTGAAAGATTTATCTCCTGTCCTTGAACATGGGCATTAAACTTTCTGAAGACATCCTGAGACACGTAACTGGGAAAGGAGAATTTTACAAGAGAATGATTGATTAATTAATTTTTAAAATAATACATTATTAACAATAATTGTAATTAACTGATTAATTAGCTCTGAGTGAAGGTGATGGAGTCCCAGGATATCTCAGGTTGGAAAGGACCCACAAAGACCCCCGAGTCCCTCTCTGCTCCATTTCTGAAGCAGCTCCTGTTTGCCTCTGGGCTCTGCTCCTGGTCCCTCCTCACTTCTGTTTTTACCTCTTCAATCCCTTTTTCACTGTGATCTCTGCCCAGAGAGAGATTCCCAACGCTTTGTCCTCTGGGATAAACCCGACCCTCCTCCCTCTGATGGTCAATCCTGAGAGTCCGAGCTCAGAGCTCACCCTGCTCCTTCCTTGGGCCACCTTCACCCTGCAGAAGGACAAAGTGTCACCTCCAACTGAACCAATCAATGAGGCAGCTACATCTGAAAAAAAGAAAAAAATACGAAAGGATTATTTCTTCTTTTTTCATTCCCAGTGTTCTGGTGCAGAGGACGGGGACAGTCCCTGTTCTGGGTCTGATGGGGACATTCCCATTTCCCTGCTCTGATGGGGACAATCCCTGTTCCAGCTCTGATGGGGACAATCCCTGTTCCCAGTTCTGATGGGATCATTCCCTGTCCCCAGCTCTGATGGGGACGTTCCCATTTCCCTGCACTGATGGGATCATTCCCTGTCCCCAGGTCTGACGAGGACACTGCCAGCCCCAGCAGAAGCTGCAGCAGCTCTTTTGGGAACACCTTCCCCAGGAATTTTAGCCATGCAGAGCGCTCTCCAGGCACAAATTCCTGTTTTCCTGTGCTCTGGGATGGCTCCAGGGCTGCCCGGGGCCAGGCTGTGCTTGCTGCTGTGGAAATGCAGAGCTGGGAGCCCTTTCCAGGGAGGATGAGGAGGAAATGCCCCGGGATGAGGAGGAAATGCCCCAGATCGCTTCCATCGAGGTGTGGGGTGGGGTTCCCTGCAGTCCTTCCCTTGAGGGCATCTCTCGGAGCTCTCTGGGGCTGCAGCAGAAGCAAAAGGCAGAGAGGGGAAAACTGGGTTAAAATTGGGATAAAATTGTATTAAAATTGGATTAAAATTGGCACTGAAATGGGAAAAGGAGAGGGAGCACAGTTTTGGTTTTGGGCAGGGTCATGAGTCAAGGGCAGCTGGGATGGGCTTGGGAAAAGCTGGGCTGGCAGAAGGGATCAGGATGGACACAGGGAATGGTTTAGAGTGACAGAGGGGGCTCAGGTGTGATTTTGGGCAGGAATTGTTCCCTGAGAGGGGCTGGGATGGAATTCCCAGAGAAACTGGGAGCAGCTCCTGGAATTCCCAGAGCAGCCTGGGACAGTGGGAGGTGTCAGGGATGGGCTCCGAGGTCCCTCCCAACCCATCCATCCCACCATTCCATGATAATTTCCAGTTCTTTGGCATTTTCTTGCAGGAGGAAACCTCCCCAGTGGGGACTGGCTCCCGTTGGAGGCCGGGATTAACCCATTCCTGCACAAACTTTGGGATGGTTTAAGTGGAAATCTTCCAAGCTCTCACCCCACACTCAATGTCAGCCTCCAGCAGGGGAATCCTCCTCCTCTGACTGCCCAAACCCAGCGGGATTCCTCTGCAATCTGCACTTTCCTCCAGGTCTTTTGAAGCTTCACTTGAGGCTGAGTTCAAGTGAGGGCTCTCGATTTGTGATTCCTCACAGTATTTTCACCCAGGAGCTCAGCGTTGCTTTGTTTGCTTGGAAAAGAGGATAAAAGCCAGAGAGTGCAGAGAAATCACTGTAAATCAATGCCTGGCGTGTCCTTAGCTGAGAAATGAGTTTATTTATTAAAGATGTGAAAATCCCTGTTCCATTTCACACCTAAACCTTCACTTTAGCAAGATAACTCCGGTCCTGGGTGAGGAACAGCCAGGGAAAAGGAGAAATGTTTGGGAGCAGCAGAAATGGGCAGGGTTGAGCTCCTCAGGGTTTTCTAACGCACAAAAAATGGAGAATGGAGCCTGAAAACAGCAAAAAGAGAGAGCAGATCTGAAATACGGCCCTAAAATCTGCTCCACCATGAAGAGCAGCTTCTCCCAGCTGTCTGACAGCTTTAGAGATGCTCCAGCAGGAGGAAAGGCAGATATTTGTCACCGAGGTCAGCGGGGATTTCATCCCCAGTTTAGGTCTCGTGGCTCTTTCTGAAATCCAAGGGTTGTGACAGGCACAGGGTGATGGATGAAGGCTTTGGGCAGTGCTGACCACAGCACATCCCTGTTCCCCTCTGATGTGTCCAGCCTGCTCAGAACTGCCCTTCCTGCAGCCCTTTCTCATTCACATTGCTACAAACACACATTTATTGGTTTTATTTTGCAGTGGAACAGCATCATTTTAATGTTATCCATCCTGGATGGAAATTTCTCCTGGAAAAATTTCATTTCTACAATGACTTCCTGCTGATTTGGGATGAGAAAAATCCTCTTAACATAATTTACTTGATTATAATTTTTTTTTTTAAATTTTAACTGGAAAATTCCCATTTAGCTCAAACCAAAGGGTTTTTGATTTTAGGTTGTGGGGATTTTAAATACCAGGAATGTTGGTAATGAGGAAGGAGCTACACTGCAAACAGGGCTGGGGTCAAGTCTTGCTCCTCCATTCCACAGCCCTTTTCCCCCATCCATAGGGGTGGATGGGAAATTGGGAAGGAATTCCTGGTTGGGAGGGTGGGGAAGGGTTGGGATGGAATTCCCAGAGAAGCTGTGGCTGCCCTTGGATCCCTTTGAGTGCCCAAGGCCAGGCTGGACATTGGGACAGTGGGAGGTGTCCCTGCCATGGGATTTAAGGTCTTTAAGGACTTTCAGGCCCTTTCCCACCCAAACCATCTGGAATTCTGGGATTCCACCCAATCTCAGAGCAGGATTTTCTCCATGGATTCCTCACCTGGCTGCAGATCCTCGGGATCTCCTCAGTCAGGCTCAGCTCAGCCCATCCCAACTCCTGCTGGGATCTCAGGGGACACTGGGAATTCCAGGGAAAGGGTTTTGTTCCTGCAGGGAGAGAGCAGAGAAACCATGGGAACACATTCCTGAAACAGCAGCGTCGTTCTGCATCATTCCTACCCCAAGGGAACTGGCAGGAGCCATGTGGGGCAAATCCCAAAAAAACAGCCAGGAATTCACAGAGTTCTTGGTGAAAGGAATGGGGATTCACCACATTCTTGGGTTAAAGGGTTGGGAATTCATGGTTTTTGGTTAAAGGGATGGGAATTCTCAGCATTTTTGGTTAAAGGAACGGGGATTCATGGCATTCTTGGTTAAAGGGCTGGGAATTCATGGAGTTTTTGGTTAAAGGAATGGGGATTCACCATGTTCTTGGTTAAACAGTGGGAATTCAAGGTGTTCTTGTTTAAAGGAAAGGGAATTCACCACATTCCTGGTTAAAGGGCCGGGGATTTCTGGGTTCCCACACAACTTCCAGAAGAATCCTCCCCATCCCAAGGTTTAACAGACCCAGTGCCAGGGCAGCTCTTCCTCTCAGGGATCCTTCTGCTGATGTAGGAACGATAAAGGGCTGCAATCCCTCCTGTTTTGGGGATCTCTGAGCACACAGAGAGATCCCAAATTCCTCAAAAGCCTCCTCTGCCTCCTCCTCCTCCTCCTTCCCTGCATCCCTCAAGGGATGGAACTGTCCCTTTGAGCCCCAGGAGGCACCAAAACCAGAACACATCACCCGCAGCACTTCATGGACACGCTGTAACGACTGAATCCATTATTGGAAGTGAAATTTCCCGCATTTCCAGCGAGTTCCCGCGCCCTTTGGGATGGATCGTGTGGCTCCGTCCCCTCCGGCAATAAAACCTTAATAGACTGAAACTTTTCAATTGTGCACTGGCAATGGGATGCAGGTTCATTTTATAGGGGGCCATCAGTAATACAGAAAAAAATATTGTAAAAAAACCAGAATGAGATTGTTGAGATTGCTCAGAGCTGGTCTGGGGGAATGGGATGGGTTGTGACACCCAGCAGGGAACGAGTGCAATCCTTTATTGCTGTGAAATCCCACTGGAGCTGGGCAGAACCTGCTGCCCCAAAACCCTCCCTCTGCTCCTGGTGCCCAGAGAATTGTGGATTCCTCATCCAGTGCCCAAGGCCAGGCTGGACAGGGCTGGAGCAGCCTGGGACAGTGGGATGGGTGGCACTGGGTGGGATTTGAGGACCTTCCCATCCAAACCATGCAATTCCATGTTAATTAAACCATAATCCTAAAATACTTCCCCCTGCAGCAAACTGCATCAGCCTCTAGGGGTTCATTAACCTTAGGGGTGAAGGTTAATGAACTGGGCGGGAAATAGGGTTTAAATTGTGGGTTTTTTCAGCCCTAAACCTCTCCTAGGGCAGAGGCTGGGGCTTGAGGACACATTTTTGCATTATGGACAGCTCTGATCCCTGCCCATGTCACAGGAACACGCTGGGGACGTGTCACTGTGAGACAGAGTTCCCTACAGCCACTGTCACCCCTGGCACGGGCTGATCCTCGGGGACAGAAATGGGACAGCTCAGAGCTGAGTCAGCACTCTGCATCCTGCACTGGAGCATCCTGCTCTGCCAGGGGCTGGGAGGGACCCGGGGGGACAGGGGACAGGGGCTGGGACAGGGACAGAGGACAGGGGACAGCTGGGATAGGGACAGGGGACAGGGACAGGGGAAGGAGGGACAGGGACGGGGGATAGGGAGGGGCTGGGCAGGGGACAGGGGATAGGGACAGGGGACAGGCTGTGACAGTGGACAGGGGACAGGTGAGAGGGACTGGGGACAGGGAACAGGATGGACAGGAGACAGGATGGGACAGGGACAGGGGACGGGGACTGGGGACAGGCTGGATCAGGGACAGGGGACAGAAGACAGTAACAGGGATGGCAACAGGGGACAGGCGGGGACAGGCGACAGGCTGTGCCCCCACAGAGATCCCCTGCCCCTCCTGGGACCTGTCTTGGAACACAAACACAGGGAAAGGACATTAAACAATCCAGGGAAGGAGGAGGAGAAGGCAGAGGAGGCTTTTGAGGAATTTGGGATTTCATTGCAAGGTACAACAGGGAAGCATGAACAGAAGGGCGTGGGGTGAGCAGGGACCTGAGAGGGGACAAACCGGACCTCAGAAGGGACCAGGGGACACCTGAGACAGCGATACCACACCCCACACACCCAACACACCTCAGCTGGGAAAGGTCTCAGGAGAGCACCGGCACTGCCACATCCTGGGGAAGTGGCTGCACCACCAAATCCCTTTTTCAGCAGCTTCCCCAAGCTCCATCCCTGCCCTGGACCCAAATCCCTTCCCTCAGTAGCTCCCCCGGGATCCATCCCTGCCCTGCAGCCCCGCAGACCGGGGAGATGTGCTGGGCTGTGACATCTGCAGCCACATCACAACTGCAGCCCAGAGATACGGGGTGACACCAGGGTGACAGGAGGGTGACAGGAGGGGTGCAGGAGGGTGACACTGGGATGAGTGCAGGGTGACGGAGGGGGTGCAGGAGGGTTCAGGGTAACAGGGGGATGCAGGGAGGGGAGCAGGGTGATGAGGGGGGTGCAGGGTGACAGAAGGGGTGACAGCGGGGCTGCAGGGTGGCAGAGGGGGTGCAGGATCAGCACTCTGCTTTCCCCAGGCTCTCACTTCAGCCTGGCTACGCTCCCCACTCCCCTCCACACTCCGGGATGGCTCCAAACCCTCTGGGATGATCCCAAACCCTCCGGGATGGCTCCAAACCCTCCTGGATGGCTCCAAACCCTCCGGGGTGGCTCCAAACCCTCCGGGGTGGCTCCAAACCCTCCGGGGTGGCCCCAAACCCTCCGGGGTGGCCCCAAACCCTCGGGGTGGCCCCAAACCCTCTGGGAATGGCCCCAAACCCTCTGGGAATGGCCCCAAACACTCTGGAATGGCCCCAAACCCTCTGGGAATGGCCCCAAACCCTCTGGGAATGGCCCCAAACCCTCTGGGAATGGCCCCAAACCCTCTGGGAATGGCCCCAAACCCTCTGGGAATGGCTCCAAGCCCTCCTGGATGGCTCCAAGCCCTCGTGCCCAAGCTGTGCCATTGCTCAGCGCTCCTCTCCAGCCCCTGCCCAGGCTGCAGGGTGACGCATCCCGGTGACAGTGACACCCTGGCAGTGCCACGTGTGCCACATGGACGGGCTGGGGTGCCACGTGCAGCTGTGCCCTCCCCCTGTGCTGCACACTCGGTGACACACGCGGTGACACACACAGAGCTGTGGCTTTGGGATGACAGCTTTGGGATGACAGCTTTGGGCTCAGGGACAGCAGCTCCTCTGCACAGCTCTGGCCAGGCTCCCGTTATGGTGATCCCACTGATCCCATCTCACCAGAGCACCCCAAATCCGTGATCTGCCATTCCCAGTACCCCGAATCCGTGATTCTGCATCCTCAGAACCCTTAAATCCGTGATTCTCCATCTCCAGCACCCCCAAATCCATGATTTTCCATTCCCAGCACTCTGAATCTGTGATTCTCCATCCCCAGCACCCTGAGTCTGGACAGGTTTGGGGTGGGGTTTCCAACCCCCACAGGTTTGGGATGGGCTTTTCACCCCCCACAGGTTTGGGATGGGATTTTCAACCCCCACAGGTTTGGGATGGGATTTTCAACCCCCACAGGGGTTTGGGATGGGATTTTGAACCCCCACAGGTTTGGGATGGGATTTTCAACTCCCCACAGGTTTGGGATGGGGTTTTCACCCCCCACATCTTCCCCAAAATCTGTCTGTGCCTGCAGAGAGCACGGAGCCAGCCCGGGAGCGCTGCCCTGGGATGCTGCTGCTCTGCTCCTGCCAGAACACAAAGGAAAACATGTTTGCTGCATGAGAAATGTGTTCCCGGCTCGGGAGAGGGGAGAAAACTTCATTTCCTTTAAAGAATGGGTGGAAAATTGGATATTTCTGAAAAATGAGCCCTGTGAATATCAAGCAGCCGAGTCCCCGAGGAGCAGCAGCTTCCCCAGGAACGCAAAGAGAGCCTTTCCATGAATAATTCCTGCAGAAATCACAGGGGAAGCTGCTGGGTGCCTCAGAAATTCCCAGTGAGGGGATCCCGAAGGGACACATCCCTGAACCAGGTGCCATCCCATGGGGGTGGTGACATTGGGGTCCATCCCATGGGGACGGTGACATTGGGGTCCATCCCTGCAGGGCTCTGCCATCCCATGGGGACTATGACATTGGGGTCCATCCCATGGGGCTGTGACATTGGGGTCCATCCCATGGGGACTGTGACATTGGGGTCCATCCCATGGGGCTGTGACATTGGGGTCCATCCCATGGGGCTGTGACATTGGGGTCCATCCCATGGGGCTGTGACATTGGGGTCCATCCATCCCATGGGGGACTGTGACATTGGGGTCCATCCCATGGGAACAGTGACATTGGGGTCCATCCCATGGGGACGGTGACATTGGGGTCCATCCCATGGGGCCGGTGACATTGGGGTCCATCCCATGGGAACAGTGACATTGGGGTCCATCCCATGGGAACAGTGACATTGGGGTCCTGGCATGGGGAAGGCATTGGGGACAGTGACATTGGGGACACAGTGGCCTCAGCAGCACTGGGATGGTTGGGCTCCATGTCCCCAGAGGGATTTTCCAGTGGAAATGGTTCTATGGCCTCTCTGTCCATTTTTGGGGACAGCAGTGACAGGTCCTGGCAGCAGGAGCCCAGCCCATCACCCTGGCCCTGAGGACACCTCCTCTTGTCATTTGGAGATGTCAAGGTCACCTAAACCCTGCTCAAATCCCATCAGAGGCTCATTTGGCACTGAAGACAAACCTTCTGTCACCCTGGGAAGGGACCCAGGCCCGTGAGAGCATCAGGTGCTGAGGAACCTGCAATTTCCTGCCCTAAAACCATAACAGAAATCCCTTTCCTATCAAAGATGCACTGGGACTTATCAATATTTATGTGAAACCTGCAAAAAAAATCCACGATGGGGTGTGAATGAAGTATTTAATAAAAGAGTTCAAAGTGGCCAGTGCTGTGAGCAGCCCGTTTGTGGGGTTTGTGGGGTCCTGGAAGGGGCTCAGGGATGTGCAGAGGGTCAGGGCTGGGCCAGGGAGCTCTGCTGAGGATTCCCCTCCCTCTCTGCTCTGCAGGGCCCCTCTGCCCTCCCCGCAGCTCCCCAGAGCTTCTCCACAGCACAAAAACATCACCTGAGCCGGGTCGGGGCTCTCGCAGAGGATTTTATATCCGTCTGAATCTGCAGAGTTTGGATCTCCTGGAGCTGTTCTGGGGGCTCTTCCTTTGTCACTGCAGAACTGTGGAGAGAGAAAACAGAGAAAAAACTGTAACAAAAAAAAAACCTCCAAAAAATAAAAGAAATACAAATAACAAAAAAACAAAAAAACCCAAAAAACCCAAAAAACACCAAAAAAAAAAACTCTAAACAAACAAACAAGGAAGAAAAAAATAAACCCAACCAAACAAAACAAAACAAAATGAAAAGAGAAAAAAATATCTAAAAGCAAACCACAAACCAAACCACATAAAAGTCTCCAGATCCACAGTATTTTGACTTTCTAAAGTCAAATTTCATTCAGACTTTCAAAGTCCCTGCTGTTCTGTCCCTTTTTCCCAGGAGAAGCCAGTACAGGCCTGCAGCAACCCCAAAAACAATAACCAGGATTACCAGGGATATCCTACACCAAAAGCAGCATTTTCCTGCTCAGATGGGAAGGTTTGACACAGCCCCTCACACACAAAAATCCCTCAGGATGTTCAGGATCCAGAAGAGGCGAAGTGTAGGATTCCCACTGTGGGATCTCACCCCAATCCTTTTGATTAATCCTAAGCTATTAACGGCAGTGGTAATGAGCACGCACTAAACATCCCATAAAATATGGAAAACCTCCATAGATCTTGGCAATGCCTCGTTTAACCTTCACAGCTCATGAAAAACAGCTCCAACCTGCCTGAGACACGAGAAGCATTGATTGTTTACAGCTTTGCATGACCTTTGGTGACGGGAGGGAAATGAGGAGATATTGGGCTGTGATTCCATCAGGAAATATGGGGGAATTATGGGGGGCTGCAAAGAGCTCCTGCACATTTATCTGGGCTCCCAGTGCCACCCCAAATTATACAAATGGTCCATATCAAAGTGACAAGGTGCTTATGAGGTGTATTCATTGAAAACTTTCTATATATACGTTATCAAGAAAACTTTCTATATATATGTTATCAATCTTTCTATCTTATACGTTATCAATAGAATATTGTAATAAATTTTTACATCTCATTAAAATATGATGTAATCGCTTTCAATGTCATCAATGATAGTTTTTTTTATATATTGCTGTAAGTTTTTTAATAGTGTTTTAGCAATATATAGTAAACCAGCTGCATGTAATCTAACAGCTGGATTAGTACATAGATACGTGAAATCACCAAGGGGCATAAATCAGAAAAAGTTCTGAAGAAAGTAGACAGGTAGATGCTATAACAAGGAACAAGTAGAGAGCACTAATGAGAATTGGGCAGAAGCACAGGACTTTGCAGCAAAATAATGGAAAATTAAGACTTGGAGGACCAGAAAAAGCCATGAACATCACAACTGTGCATGCCCTGAAGACAAAGGTGAAAAGTCCACTGTGATGAAGAGGATGGTATCTCATTAGAGGGAGACCCCCATGACCATGGAATTGAGGATGACACATGTACACTGGTAAAATGTGATATGGTGTATTTTCGTGTCCATATATAATGTGGGCATATGGGGGCAGTGACAATGTTCATTTTACACCATTCTTACTGCAAAGAGCAGCCCCAGCACAGCTCCCCAGGAATGATCTGTGTGAATCACAGAGTTGAATCACACCAGAAATGGGATGTGCTCTCCCTGCAGCCCAGAACCAGCACTGAGTGCCTGATCCTGCTGCTCCTCTGCTCCATTCTAAACCAGACCCGGCCTTGGAAATCCATTGCTGCAGCAAATCTCAGCAGCAGCGTTTTACTCAGCCTTGACCGGGAGTCTGAGCACACCCAGAGCCACTTGGAGCTGCGAGAAACCACTCACACAAACCCGAGAAACCACTCCCACAAACCCGAGAAACCACTCAAAACCACTCACACAAACCCGAGAAACCACTCACACAAACCCGAGAAACCACTCACACAAACCCGAGAAACNAAAGAAACCGTTCATTAAAAAAAAGGGTGTTAAAAATGTGAACAAAAAAAACAAAAAAACCCTGAGAATCAAACAAAGGTGTGCTGAGACTGTAAAAACAGCACCTGTAAAACCAACTTATCCAAATAGATATAAATAGCCCGTGAGTTAACTTTATACACCTACAATATATAAATAATGAGGGTTTAAAATCCACTCGTGGCTGAGCAATCAAGGAGAAAGCAGCTCCCGAAAATCAGGACCACCAGAATTCCACGTTTTAAAAGCCAGCAGCACTGGCAAAGTTGTCTGATCAAAGCTTTTAATGCTGAATTTCCAAAGCAATTTGTAACCATTAAGCGAATGTTTCAGCTCGTGGGCAAGGCAAACATTGCCCGTGCAGCTTCACTGAAGAGTTAAATTCGGGTAAAAGAGAAAAATGGAACTTTTCCAGGGTTATGCAAAGAATCTGCATCATTTGAACCAGAGCGTAAAGCCCCAGTTCCTCCTTTTCTGCCTGAAAAAAAAAGGGAGATGTGGAGGCTCAGCTTTCCCTGTAATGGATTTGGTGATAATATTTGAAATTATTTCATTGAGCAGGAGAAGAATCACTCTTGGAAATATCAGAAAGCCACAATGAGCAGCACTTAGTGCAGGTGACTGATTGGGACCTTCAGGGGACGGGGATTTTGGATTTAAATCTAAAACTCTAAAGAGTGAAAAAGCACTGGAATGGTGTGGAACCCTCAAATGTCATCTCAGGGGTGAGGAGGTGGAGAACACATCCAGCTGCTCTGGAAAAACAGGGACAAATTAAAAAAAAAAAATAAAATTAAATCACTCAGATTTCACAGAATCCACAGGGAACAATTCCTGCCCAATCTCCCATCCATCCCTGCCCTCTGGCACTGTAAAGGTAATTCTGGAATGTTCACCCCTTGCCCACACCTGGAACGTGCACTGGGAAAAGCACAGAGGAGAGAAAATTCCCCCTGGAAAAGGGCTCCAAACGACCTGGAAAACAAGATTTCCTTTTTTTTTTGTGTTTCTTTGGAGAGGAGGGATGGCTGCAGCTAATGGATGGTGGAGGAAATTGCCTCCGTTAATTGTTATCCCGTTTATTGCTGCGCCACAGTCAGAGCAGTTCCAGGAGTCCTCTGAAATGCAAGGAAAGAAAAATGGCAACAGGGATTTGGGAAATGAGAATATCCCCAAAAATCGCCCTGCAAACAATGATTTGGGAAAAGAGAATATCCTCAAAATTCACCCTGCAAACAATGATTTGGGAAACAAGAATATCCCCAAAATTCACCCAGAGTGTCTGCAACAGGGATTTGGTCCGCCAATAGAATTTCCTTTAAACTGCGTATTGCGTATACAGTTAACGTTCTATCTTAACTCAGCTCTTTCCCACATATAGGGGCTTAGTAACAGCGAATTTTCGCTTGCAGCAGATTCCTATTAACCACATATTCCCAAAAGAACGCCTTAACCTCGTTTTTCCTCAAAGATTCCTTAATGATTGATGGGTTTTCCCAAGGAATGTCTCCTTAGAACCACAAATTCCCACAGAATTCCTGTTAAACCACAATTTCCCAGAATTCCTTATCCTCGGTTTCTCAATATGAACTCTTTTAAACTCACTTCTCTGCATAAGATTCCTTAACTGCCGATTCCCAAGAATTTCTTGTTATAAACTGTGTATTTCCCGGTAGATTTCCTTGTTTGTAATCACAGGTTCCATGCTTGAGGGGTTGACGGTCCTTAACTTGGGATTCCGCAGAAGATATTTCTCGGTTATACCACTGTAGGAGTCCGATCGGATTAATTTCCTTTATTAAAACTGCGTTTTGGATTCCCAGAATCTCGTGAACACGTCCCATGTTCAGTTCATTTCAGTTCAGGGGGCAACAAAGCTGCTCATTGTGTGGCGGCTAGATATGGAAGGGAGAGTGAATTATGTTGGGATGGGTTATCCTCAAGAGATCCTAAAAGGCTAGGTTTGAGCTGTAAAAGGGCAGTGGCAGATGACGGCTTTGTCGACGTGCGGTGTGTTTGTTTCCGCTTTTCTTTCTGTTTTATTGTGCCGGTTGGTGGTCCTGCTAAGGAGTGTATGATAGATGCGTGTTTTCCTTCCCTCTGGAAATCGGTGCGATTTGTACAGGAGCCTGGCAAGGAGGAGCTCAGCTATTCTCCTGGAAATACAGCAGGGCTGGACCGTGGGGATGGCACAGCCCAAATTCAATTTTCGGCTTTAATTTCGCGTGTGCGGCCTGATGGAGTGAGTGGAGCTGCACGGGCCTCTCAAACCTATCCTTGCCAGAGGGTTTAGGGAGGAAAGGAGAGAAAGAGAGATCCTGCAAAACAGCAAAAAAAAAAAAAAAAAAAGTACTGTGGCAAGCATTACAGCATTACCAAACAACAGAAATGTTCATTTGGGAAGGGAAATTTGGCTATTACCCAACCCCTTCATTCGCCCAATGGACTCTTTAATTTCTAACTAATCTAAAGCCGAGGCTCTAAACTGCTCATCGTTCCACCTTCTTAACCCTCAGTCCCAACCACTGAGTCGCTGCAGAAAAGATTTCACTGTGAAAGTGGGCTCGCAGGGTTCCGTGGGCTCAAATTTAATGATCCAATTATATTTGGATATCATTTTAATGAAGCCTTTTCAAGCACACGGAATTGATGTGCAGCCTGTGTGAATATCTTTTGTATTAGGTTTTTGATGAGATGAGTGGGGGTCTATTCGAGTGAGCTTTTTTGATTGGGGTGGTATTGGTGCTTCTTTATTGTGTCGTTTGCATTTGATTGAAGTCATTTATTTCTGTGCCAATTTATGCATTAGTTCGGCATTTTGGTGGTCTGGCTGAGTTTGCTGATCGGTTGTTTTTAGTTATAGATTGCGCTTTTCGGTTACAATGGAATTCCGAGATTATGCATACAGCACTGGACTTTTTGACAATAAAGGTCCGAGGATAAAACAAGGATTTGAGGTTTTCTTTGTGCTCTGGGAGCGCATTGTTCGCTTACCCATTTATTCCGCCGTCGGAGCTCTGGGAGGCAATACGGACTGGCTCTGTCAGTGTTTGTTGTTTGTTGTGGTGTTGATGTTTCCAGTATGGTTTTGGTGAATAAAGTAAGTCGCATTGATCCTGGGTTGTCAACTTTGGAGGGTGTGTGGTCTATTATATGAATGCTTGTAGGGTTTTTACACATTTGGGGTTGTGTTGAGACTGTAATATCTCATTTAATTAAAAAAAAATTAGGGAGATATTTAAATATTCAGGAATGGTAATTCATTCAAGAATTTATCTGTTATATTTCTCTCCAGTATAATTATATTGCATCCAAAATGTTAACGATCAGAACTGAATGTTCAGATTATTTAATACTCAATATTTATTAGATATTCTAAATTAAGGCATCAAGGAAATTAATGACAAGTCAACAGATATGTGAATGTTCTATAGTATCAATGGTATAGGAGTCTATCTTGTGTTTTTTACACTCTGTAATGACTTGGATTGCAAGAAGCTCTCTGCTTGGAATTAAGTGTTTTTTTGTTTAAAGCTGTGGGGGTGGGTGTGTGGAAAAGTTGGTGGTTGTTGTTGTCCATAATTACACTCCCAGTTCCCTTTGAAACTTGTTTTCGATGGTGTTTGTTCATGTGTTTATTTTTCTACCAGGTGGAATTAATTGGAAGGGTTTGGTGTGCACATCTGAAGTGGTTTGTGATATGTCTGTGCTGGTCATTGGGGTCGATGGGTTGCCTTTATGATGATTTTCCTTGTTATTAGCAGTGGAGAGATAAGTCTGCCGCAAATTCAGCGTTTGTGAGGATTCGGCACAGCTGATAGAGTATTTGGAGAAAGAGTTGTGGCTATAAAGAGAGTTGGTTTTGTGTTTTGATTTTCAGCGTCTTTGTGAATTTCTTGACACGGTTATCCTGATTTGCGACACGAATATTAAAATTGCATGGAGTTATTATGTGATGGGGAATTTTCCACTTTATAGTTCGAGTTTTTGGAGTGATGAAACATCTTGAGCATTATATTATAATATGGAATAATTATTTTTTTTGTTTAATTGAAGATTTTATGATTTAAATAAATTATAAAAAAGTTGTAAATAGAAATAAATAAAGATAGTCTTTGGGAATGGCTTTGGTTATACTGTAATGAGAGTCTTATGATTTGAGGTTCAGCTGAACTTCAGCAGGAATTAATGATTCTTACTGGCGGATTGAGGAAGTGGTCTGGCAATGCCAGTGCATTTGGCACGGAGCACGAAACAGGGATAGAATACCACCAGCTACCTAGAACTGTCCCCAGATTTATGGGATTTCTCCAGGAAGAGATGGAGCGGGGTAGCAGGACTGCGTTTAAAATGCCTACATTCTCAGTTCCTCCCCTCTTGGGATATAAATAAGCCAGGAAATTTATGCGTGTTATTCTGATGAGGTTTTTGGCCCATTGTATTCTAGAGTAGGGTAAGCGCTGCTAGTACACCCTACACACAGGAGTGAGGATCAGAGCTAAAAAACGAGGCAAAATACCTGAAAAGGAATTTATCTTCTATTAGAATTTGCATTTCTTTATCCCAGACTGGTGTAGAGGGGCCTTAAACTTCCTGTTTCACCCTTTCTATGGGCAGGGACACTTCCACCAGCCCAGGTTGCTCCAACCATCAAAATCCTGAGATTTTCCTGTATCCTGTGTTTTAATTTTAATGAATTCCAAAATGATCCAAGTGGCAAGATTTCCGACGGGGCCAAGCATGAGACCCCAAGCAACGGACTTTCTCCACAATTTTATGCTAATAGCAATTCGTAATTGTCTGGTAATCGGTCGAATTAATGTCACTTATGGAAATGTTGGTTTTGACATCCAAATAGTGAGAAAAGTGAGATTGCTTCCTACCCAAAAAACACAACGTGGCAACCCGACATTTATAAATCCACATTTACAAATCCCCATTTCCACTCTCAGCCCATCCTCCTCAACACATCTCCCTCTTCACACTGTGATACCATCAGGAAAGTTCCCCCTGGAGTGTTTAATTAAAGCCCTCTCTGCTCTCCAAAGCTGCAGATCCCTCCTGGAAGAGCCCAGGAATGAAAAGCCTTTGCCTTGTGCCCACTCAAATGCCTGAAGTTTCGAGTTTTCAAAGCTGAAGTGTTTGAGTAATAAAAAGGGATAAAAAATAAAATAAATAAAATAAAAAAGGGATAAATAGAAGCTGGCAGAGAAGCAGCTCTCCAGGAGAGGCAGTGCTCCCAGAGCTGTGGAAAAGCAGCTCCTCAGGGAATGGGAAGCATCCCTGGAGCTCAGGGAGCCACAAATCCGCTGCTGGCACCTGGAATGTGGGATAATCTCATTTCCTTGGGATGGAGAATGCCCTCAGCAGCAGTGGATGAGAGGGAATCCTGCCCTGGAGCTGGGAATGGAGCAGGGAAAGATGGAATGAGGGGCAGAGAGCCTGGCACCCCTCACTGCTGCAGGTATTCCACGTGTGGATTACAGCGGAACAAATGGGCTGAAATGACTCATTTGAGGGGAAATCCATTGGAATTTCTGGTCCTGGAAGTTTCATTGAGCCTCTGCAAAGAGGAGAGAGAGTTCCTCAGCCCAGTGACAGCAGTGACACGGAGCTGTGGGCTCCAGACCCCGCTCAGCCCCAGACTGGGAACTGAAAAATCTCCTTTTACTCCCACCCTCCATCCCAAGGGAGGCACAAATTATCAACGAGGCACAGCAAGGCCAGAGATCCACCAAAATTCCCAAAGAACTCCTTAAACTGCCACTCCTAAAGAACTCCTTAAACCACAATTCCCACAGAATTCCTTAAACCACAATTCCCACAGAATTCCTTAAACCACAATTCCCAAAGAAGTTTTTGGGTTTTTTTTTTTTTTTTTTTCCAAAGTTGTTTGGAATTATTTGGGAAGAGGAGAAACACAATTTTAAAGGAATCACGAGGGATTTAAGAAATACACAGGAATTTTAAGAAAACACGCAGGAATTTTGAGAGAATGCACAGGAATTTTAAGAGGAATTTTACACGAGGAATTTTAAGAATACACAGGAATTTTAAGAAAACACACAGGAATTTTGAGAGAATGCACAGGAATTTTGATCGGAAGAAAACCAGGATTTGAAACAAAGGGATTTTAAAGGAATATACAGGAATTCTATGAGTTTAATTTCAGGTGTTTTCTTATGGGATGAGGCATCTTGAGGGGCTGTGGACCTCTCCAGCTGAGATATTGGTGTTCCTCTCATGGATCATCCTTTGGAATGGTGGCAATCGTTTCCCTTCTTCTCTTTTCCCCTTTCCCAATTTTCCCCTTTCCCAATTTTCCCCTTTCCCAATTTTCCCCTTTTCCCATTTTCCCCTTTCCCAATTTCCCCTTTCCCAGTTTCTCCCTTTCCCAGTTTCTCCCTTTTCCCAGTTTCTCCCTTTTCCCAGTTTCTCCCTTTTCCCAGTTTCTCCCTTTCCCAGTTTCTTCCCTTTTCCCAGTTTCTCCCTTTCCCAGTTTTCTCCCTTTTCCCACGTTTTCTCCTTCCCTTCCCCCTTTCCCCACCTGTCCGTCTCCAATTTACGGCCCAAATCCATAAAAAAACCTCACAAATTTGGAGTCATGACCAGCATAACCTCCAGCACAAATAAAGCCAGGTAGCCAAGTTCCCTTTTTCACCAAAGGCTTAAAAAAAGAACCAAAAAATGAAAATTAAATTTTAATTAGTTATCTTTCCCGTGGTTTAATTATGCAGCAATAACTGTGTGAGTCTGGGGTGATTGTTAATTTATGAATGTATTCTGGATTGATTGGGGAGCTGAGCTATTTAAGCAGCATCACCTTTTTCTCAACATTTTCTCCTCATTGGGCTCGGGGTGTTTGAATTCCGTGCCCGAGTTCCTGGTGCAGGTATTTATTAGAGCAAAGGCCAAGTGTAATTATATTCAAATATGAAATAAGGCCAATAATTACAGTGGAATTCGATAAATGGGGCCGTTGGGTGCCTGGCAGGGGGCACGCTTCCCAAAATGTTTCTTCTTTTATATTTTAGGGGTTAATGGATCTCAGTGCCTGGATCAGAAATGGGGGATTTGAGTGAAGAAATCTGGGATTTAGGTGATGGAAAAAAAAACCAAATGTTTTGGAAGTTACTTAGGTTTTTTGGTGAAGTGGTTTAAAGTTAATTTTTTTTTTTTTTAAATCAATGATGGCATTTAGTTAGAGCAACAGGAATTTCCCAAATCCCTGTTGCAGACACTCTGGGTGAATTTTGGGGATATTCTTGTTTCCCAAATCATTGTTTGCAGGGTGAATTTTGAGGATATTCTCTTTTCCCAAATCATTGTTTGCAGGGCGATTTTTGGGGATATTCTCATTTCCCAAATCCCTGTTGCCATTTTTCTTTCCTTGCATTCAGAGGACTCCTGGAACTGCTCTGACTGTGGCGCAGCAATAAACGGGGGATAACAATTAACGGAGGCAATTTCTCCACCATCTATTAGCTGCAGCCATCCTTCCTCTCCAAAGAAACACAAAAAAAAAAGGAAATCTTGTTTTCCACGTCATTTGGAGCCCTTTTCCAGGGGGAATTTTCTCTCCTCTTGCTTTTCCCAGTGCACGTTCCAGGTGTGGCCAGGGGTGAACATTCCAGAATTACCTTTACAGTGCCAGAGGCAGGGATGGATGGAGATTGGGCAGGAATTGTTCCCTGTGATTCTGTGAAATCTGAGTGATTTAATTATTTTTTTTTTTTTATTTGTCCCTGTTTTCCAGAGCAGCTGGATGTGTTCACACCTGATTCCCCTAAAGGAGCCCATTTTCCACCTCCTCACCTAGAGACATTTGAGGGTTCCAGACCATTCCAGTGCTTTTTCACTCTTTAGAGTTTTAGATTTAAATCCAAAATCCCCCTCCCTCGAAGGTCCCAATCAGTTCACCTGCACTAAGTGCTGTCATTTGGCTTTCTGATATTTCCAAGAGTGATTCTTCTCCTGCTCAATGAAATAATTTTCAAATATTATCACCAAAAAAACCATTACAGGGAAAGCTGAGCCTCCACATTCTTCCTTTTTTTTTCAGGCAGAAAAGGAGGAACTGGGGCTTTACGCTCTGGTTCAAATGATGCAGATTCTTTGCATAACCTGGAAAAGTTCCTTTTCTCTTTTACCCGAATTTAACTCTTCAGTGAAGCTGCACGGGCAATGTTTGCCTTGCCACGAGCTGAAACATTCGCTTAATGGTTACAAATTGCTTTGGAAATTCAGCATTAAAGCTTTGATCAGACAACTTTGCGCAGTGCTGCTGGCTTTTAAACGTGGAATTCTGGTGGTCCTGATTTTCGGAGCTGCTTTCTCCTGATTGCTCAGCCACGAGTGGATTTAAACCCTCATTATTTATATATTGTAGTTATAAAGTTAACTCACGGGCTATTATATCTATTTGGATAAGTTGGTTTTACAGGTGCTGTTTTTACAGTCTCAGCACACCTTTGTTTGATTCTCAGGGTTTTTTTGTTTTTTTTGTTCACATTTTTAACACCCTTTTTTTTAATGAAGGTTTCTTTTCGGGTGCCACGTTGGGTTTTTTGGGGTAGGAAGCAAATCCTCACTTTATCCTCACTTTTGGATGTCAAAATCCAACATTTCCAAGTGACATCATTGAGGCCATACCCAGACTTTGACCTTGCTATTTGCATAAATTGTGGGAAATGTTCTTTTGCTTGGGGTGGTTCTGTGCCCCTTGATTTTATGTTTGTGAATTCTTTAAATTAAAATACACAGGATATGGAAATAATTCAGGATTTTGATGGTTTGGAGCAACCTGGGCTGGTGGAAGTGTCCCTGCCCATGGAAAGGGTGGAACAGGATGAGTTTAAGGCCCCTCTAGACCAGTCTGGGATAAAGAAATGCAAATTTAATAGAAGATAAATCCCTTTTCAGGTATTTTTGCCTGTTTTTTTAGCTCTGATCCCTCACTCCTGTTGTAGGGTGTCCCTGGCAGGAGCTCTCCACTCAGATGGGGCCAAAAATCAAAGAATTCCAGCATTTTCTGGCTTTTTATTTTCCTCAGAGATGGGTGAGGAACTGATTTGGCCATTTAAAGCCGTCCTGCTCCGCTCCATGCTCTTTTCCTGGAGAAATCCCATTAAATTGGGGCAGTTCAGGGTCCTTGATTCTCCGTTTGTGCTCTGTGCCAGCCTGGCATTGCCAGACCCTTCTCCTCAATTCGCCAGAATTTCATGAATTCCTGTGAATCTGTGAACCTTATAAGACTCCATCAGATTAAAGCCATTCAAAGCTTTTTTTATTTATTTTTTATTTTATATTTTTAAATATAATTTTTAAATAAAATTTTAATTTTTATTGCTCAGTGTTTCCCTTCCCACTCTGCCTTTTTGTGTTTTTTCCTCACCTACCTCCATGCAATTTTAATATTCGTGTTCTCTCAGGTCAAGTGTGTCAGATTCCAAAGGAGCTGAAATCAACACAAACTCTCTTTGCCCTCTTTTTCTCCTCTCTCTTCTTCATCTTGTGGATCTCCCGTGAATTTGGGAGTTTCCTCTCCACTGCTATGAAGGAAAATCATCTCTGGCCCCATCTGACCCCAATGTCAGAGATCACACCCTTCAGATGTGAAAACCCTTCATTATTCCACTGGTGGAAAATGAAAAACCTGACAGTTTAGGACTGTGTTTTGAACACCCATTTTCACCCCCAGTTTAAAAAATTATTCAGCAGAGAGCTTTGAATTAAGTCATACGTGAAAACGTAGTGAGCTTTTGTCTTGATATTAATTTTATGTTTAATTTTGATTAATTTTGTTTAATTTTTAGTTTAATTCTATTTTAATTTGATGTTTAATTTTATGTTTAATTTTTTGATGTTTAATTTTGATGTTTAATTGATTTAATATCCCTATTTTTTTTAATTAAATGAGATACCAGTCTCACCAAACCCAATGTGTAAAACTAAGCTTTTTAGAACCTCATGTTGAAACCCAGGGATCCAAATGGACTTTTACCTTTATTCCATTACATAACTGGAATAACATCACGCTACAAATTCGACAGAGCCCCGTTTGCCTTCCACAGAGCTTCGAGGGGAATTATGGGGTAATGAAAATGTGTTCAGAAAGATAAATTTCTGTTTTATCCTCTGGATTTTTTGTCACAGTTTCCAGTGCTGTATTGAATTAATCTGGTTTCTTGTAAGAGGCCTGTTAATCTCTCTCTT
>CM019219.1:69927-85910 GCA_009741485.1 Malurus cyaneus samueli | reverse complement strand
GAGGTCGTTGCAGCTCCACTCACTCCATCAGGGCGAAATTAAAGCCTGAAATTGAATTTTGGGCTGTGCCATCCCCACGGTTCCAGCCCTGCTGTATTTCCAGGAGATGAGCTGAGCTCCTCCTTGCCAGGCTCCTGTAACGATCCCGATTTCCAGAGGGAAGGAAAGACTTATACACTCTGCTAGCACCGGGGAAAAAAAAAAAAAAGAAAAGGGAAAAAAACACCCGGCAGCGTTCCAGCTTGATCTGCCATTCCCTTTAATGCTCAAAGCTTTTGATCTTCTGAAGGAAACCCATACCATCATTCCACATCGCCGCCACCAAATGGACAGTTTTGCCCCCTGAACTGAATGAATGGATATGTGTTTGAGGAAGGATCGCAGTTAATAGGAATTATGTGTTGGGAGGATGGGAATCGGTTTAAGGATTCTGTGGGGATTGTGGGTTAATGGAATTGATAAGTTTAAGATTCTTGGAATCAGTTTCAGGATTCTTTGGGAATTTGGTTTAGGGTTCTTTGGGAATCGAGGTTTAAGGAATTCTTGGGAATTGTGGTTTAAGGAATTCTGTGGGAATTTGTGGTTTAAGGATTCTTGGGAATCTCAGTTTAAGGAATTCTTTGGGAATCGAGGTTTAAGGCGCTACAGCCCCTTTGGAGATCTGAGAGAGGAAGTTAATGATATTCCCGACACCAAACGTGTTTTATCATAAACCAGGCTGAGTTTGCACAGGTGCAAAAAGAGTTTGCTCAACTGAGCTGACACGGGAGGTTTTATTGAGATAATAAAAGGAACTATCAAGAAAAATAGAAGAGAGATCCTTGCTGGAATCAATCAAAAAGCCTTGAAAGACTGAAGGAAAAGCCAAGCGAGTCTGCCCAGCCGTTCAGAAGTTTAAAAGAGGCAGAAAAATACATTTCAATGATGCAATCAGAGATCAGTGAACAATCCAAGGGCTATAAAAACAGGGCCTGAAATATTAAAATAGATAAATCTGAAATGAGCTCGAAGACAGGCAGCTCAATAAAGACAACAGCAGCGAGCAGTGATTACAGGGGAGAGCTGAGCAGCTCAGGGAGGAGCTCTGTGACCTCAAACTGTTGGGTTTGGGCTGGAATTTTCTTCTGGAGAAATAATGAGATTTTTATGGATGGAAAAGGAATATTGGTAATGTGAATGGGAGATGTGCCTGATGGGAAGGAGATTGGAGCAGGAGGAGGAAAAGGGAAAGGATAGGGGAAGTTAAAATTCATATTGGGAATTAATGGGAAGGATGATGGTTTATCTTTAGGAGATGGCAAAATTTTAACATGCAGGAAAACTTACAGGCATGGAAAAGCTGAAGGTTTTTGCAGAGGACACAAAATTCCTTCTCCCTGGGTTGATTGAGTGTTTATTGGTGCCAGTCTGGCCTTCCCTGGTTTTCAGGTTTTCTTCAGCATTTCCTCTTCCTCCCTGGGTTTATATTCCGAGGATTTCCCCGCTGGCTCCTGCTGGGATGGCCTGAGCAGCAAGGATTTGATTCCAGGTCACAATTCCAGTGCAATTTTGGGACAAGGATGCAAAATTCAGTGTTGTGAGGAACAGGAAAAATCAACCCCAAAGTTTTAGGGACACAAAGTTAAAACATGGAATCTCAGACTGCCAAAACTCAGTCCAACTTTGAATTGCTGAGGGAAATAGAGAGAAACACCCCAGAGAGGCGGGCAGGACCTTGGCTCCATCACACCCAACACATTTCCTTTTTTCCTCATTTCTGTAGGAAGCTGAGGACGTNACTGGGCAAGCATTACAGCATTAACCAAAACAACAGAAATGTTCATTTGGGAAGGGAAATTTGGCTCCATATTACCCAAACCCCTTCATTTCCCAACGTCTTTAAAGCTTTTCTAACTAAACCAGGCTCTTAAACTGCCACGTGCCACCTCAAAACCACCTCAGTCCCAACCACTGATCCCTCAGAAAAGAATCTCCGTGCTGAAAGGGGCTCGCAGGGCCGTGGCTCCAAATTTAATGATCCAATTATTTGGTATCATTTTAATGAAGCCATTTCAAGCACACGGAATTGATGGCACCTGTGGAATTATCTTTTGTATTTTTGATGAATGAGGGGCTCATTCAGGACTGAGATTGGTGCTTCCTTTTTGTGCAGTTATTTACAATTCAGCTTAATTATAGCATCCTGCCAGCCCTGACGTTATATAACCCTCTTTACAAGAACCAGATTATTCAATACAGCCACTGGAAACTGTGACAAAAAATCCAGAGGATAAAACAGAAATTTATCTTTCTGAGCACATTTTCATTACCCCATTAATTCCCCTCGAAGCTCTGGGAGGCAAACGGGGCTCTGTCAAATTTGTAGTGTGATGTTATTCCAGTTATGTAATGGAATAAAGGTAAAAGTCCATTTGATCCCTGGGTTTCAACATGAGGTTTCTAAAAAAGCTTAGTTTTACACATTTGGGTTTGGTGAGACTGGTAATATCTCATTTAATTAAAAAAAAATAGGGAGATATTAAATATCAAAATTAAACATCAAAATTAAACATCAAAATTAAACATCAAAATTAAACATCAGAATTAAACATCAGAATTAAACATCAAAATTAGATATCAAAATTAAACATCAAAATTAAACATCAAAATTAATATCAAGACAATAAAGCTCATCTACGTTTTCACTCTGTAATGACTTAATTCAAAGCTCTCTGCTTTGAATAAATTTTTTAAAACTGGGGGTGAAAACTGGGTTGTTCAAAACACAGTCCCAAATTGCCAGGTTTTTTCATTTTCCACCAGTGGAATAATGAAGGGTTTTCACATCTGAAGGGTGTGATCTCTGACATTGGGGTCAGATGGGGCCAGAGATGATTTTCCTTCATAGCAGTGGAGAGGAAACTCCCAAATCACAGGAGGATTCCACAGATGAAGTAAGAGGAGGAGAGAAAAGAGGGGTCAAGAGAGAGTGTTAGTGTTGATTTCAGCTCCCTTTGGAATTCCTGACACACTTCGACCTGAAGAAACACGAATATTACAAATTCGCATGGAGGTATGGTGAGAAATAAAAAAACACATATACAAAGGCAGAGTGAAGAGGAAACACTGGAGCATAAAAATATTTTAAAAAATTTATTTAAATAAATATTAAAAAAATAAAAAAGTAAAAAATAAAAAAAAAATAGAAAAGCCTTGGAATGGCTTTAATGCTGAATGAAGTCGTTATGAAGGTTCACAGAATTCACAGAAATTCATGAATTTGCTGCTGATTGAGGAGAAGGGTCTGGCAATGCCAGGCTGGCACAGAGCACACAGGCAGAATCCAAACAGACCCTGAATGCCCCCAATTTAATGGGATTTCTCCAGGAAAAGAGCATGGAGCAGAGCAGGACAACTTTAAATGGCCAAATTAGCTCCTCACCCATCTCTAAGGAAAATAAAAAGCCAGAAAAGGCTGGAATTCTTTGATTTTGGCCCCATCTGAGTGGAGAGCTCCTGCCAGGGACACCCTACAACAGGAGTGAGGGATCAGAGCTAAAAAAACAGGCAAAAATACCTGAAAAGGGATTTATCTTCTCTTAAATTTGCATTTCTTTATCCCAGAATGGTCAGAGGGACCTTAAACTCTTCCTGTTCCACCCTTTCCATTGGGCAGGACACTTCCACCAGCCAGTGCCCAAACCATCAAAATCCTGAATTATTTCCATATCCTTGTATTTTAATGAATTCACAAACATATAAATCCCGAGGGGCACAGAACCACCCCCAAGCAAACAGAACATTTCCCACAATTTATGTAAGAGCAAGTTCGAGGTCTGGGTATGGCCTCGATGATGTCACTTGGAATGTTGGATTTGACATCCAAAGTGAGGATAAAGTGAGGATTTGCTTCCTACCCCAAAAAAACCCACACGTGGCACCCAAAAGAAACCATTCATATAAAAAAGGGTGTTAAAAATTGAACAAATTAAAACAAAAAAAAAAAAACCCTGAGAATCAAACAAAGGTGTGCTGAGACTGTAAAAACAGCACTGTAAAACCAACTTATCCAAATAGATATAAATAGCCCGTGATTAACTTTATACACCTACAATATATAAATAATGAGGTTAAAATCCACTCGTGGCTGACAATCAAAAGGAGAAAGCATCGCTCCCGAAAATTCAGGACCACCAGAATTCACGTTTTAAAAGCCAGCAGCACTGGCAAAGTTCTGATCAAAGCTTTTAATGCTGCATTTCCAAAGCAATTTGTAACCATTAGAGCGAATGTTTCATCGTGGCAAGGCAAACATTGCCCGTGCACTTCACTGAAGAGTTAAATTCGGGTAAAAGAGAAAAATGGAACTTTTCCAGGGTTATGCAAGAATCTGCATCATTTGAACCAGAGCGTAAAGCCCCAGTTCCTCCTTTTCTGCCTGAAAAAAAAAGGGAGATGTGGAGGCTCAGCTTTCCCTGTAATGGATTTGGTGATTAATTATTGAAAATATTATTTCAGAGCAGGAGAAAATCACTCTGGAAATATCAGAAGCACAATGAGCAGCATTAGTAGGTGACTGATTGACCTTCAGGACGGATTTTGGATTTAATCTAAAACTCTAAAGAGTGAAAAAGCACTGGAATGGTCTGAACCCTCAAATCTCAGAGTGAGGAGGTGGATAAAATGGGCTCCTTTAGGGGATACCTCAGGTGTGAACACATCCAGCTGCTCTGGAAAAACAGGAACAAATAAAAAAAAAAAAATTTAAATCACTCAGATTTCAACAGAATCCACGGGAACAATTCCTGCCAATCTCCCATCCATTACCCTGCCCTCTGGCACTGTAAAGGTAATTCTGGAATGTTCCCTCCCTGCCACACTGGAAGTCACTGGAAAAGCACAACGAGGAGAGAAAATTCCCCCTGGAAAAGGGCTCCAAACGACCTGGAAAACAAATTTTCCTTTTTTTTGTGTTTCTTTGGAGAGGAGGATGGCTGCAGTAATGGATGGTGGAGGAAATTGCCTCGTAATTGTTATCCCGTTTTATTGCTGCGCCACAGTCAGAGCAGTTCCAGGAGTCCTCTGAAATGCAAGGAAGAAAAATGGAACAGGGATTTGGGAAATGAGAATATCCCCAAAAATCGCCCCTGCAAACAATGATTTGGGAAAAGAGAATATCCTCAAAATTCACCCTGCAAACAATGATTTGGGAAACAAGAATATCCCCAAAATTCACCCAGAGTGCTGCAACAGGGATTTGGGAAATTCCTGTTCTCTAACTAAATGCCATCTTGATTTAAAAAAAAAAAAAAAAATTAACTTTAAACCACATTCAACCAAAAACCTAATAACTTCCAAAAACTTGTTTTTTTTTCCATCACCTTAAATCCCAAATTTCTTCAATCAAAATCCCCATTCTGATCCAGGCACTGAGATCATTAACCCCTAAAATATAAGAAGAAACATTTTGGAAGCGTGCCCCCTGCCAGGCACCCAACGCCCCATTTATCGAATCACTGTAATTATTGGCCTTATTCATATTGAATATAATACACTGGCCTTTGCTCTAATAAATACCTGCACCAGGAACTCGGGCACGGAATCAAAACACCCCGAGCCCAATGAGGAGAAAATGTTTGAAAAAAGGTGATGCTGCTTAATAGCTTCAGCTCCCCAATCAAATCCAGAATACATTTCATAAATTAACAATCACCCCAGACTCACACAGTTATTGCTGCATAATAAACCACGGGAATGAATAACAATTTAAAATTTAATTTTCATTTTTTGGTCTTTTTTTTAAGCCTTTGGTGAAAAAGGGAACTGCTCCTGGCTTTATTTGTGCTGGAGGTTATGCTGGTCATGACTCCAATTTGTGAGGTTTTTAATGGATTTGGGCTGTAAATGGAGATGGACCAGTGGTGGGAAGGGGGAAGCGGAAAAAAAGGGAAAGGTGGGAAAAAAAGGTGAAAAGGGAAAATGGGAAAGGGAGAAAATGGGAAGGGGAAACTGGGAAGGGAAAACTGGGAAAGGGGAAAAATGGGAAAGGGGAAAACTGGGAAAGGGAAAATGGCGAAAAGGGAAAACTGGAAAGGGGAATAACTGGGAAATGGGGAAAACTGGGAAAGGAAAACGGGGAAGGGGAAACTGGGAACATTGCACCGTTCCAAAGGAGATCCATGAGAGGAACACAATATCTCACTGGAGGTCACAGCCCCCAAGATGCTCATCCATAAGACAACCGAAATTAAACTTCATAGAATTCTGTTTATTCCTTTAAATCCTGCGCATTTCTCAAAAATCGCCGCCAATCCTAGTAATCTCCTCAAAATTCTGTCTGTCGGCGCTGTAATGTCGTTCCTGAAATGTTGTTCATAAAAGGTGTTTTCCGCTCCGGCCCTCTTACTTCAATTCCTTAAAAGTACTCCATGCATCGATATCTCTTAAATCCTGTGCCTTCTCTATAAAATTTCTGCGTGTTTCTAAAATCCGTGTTCTTAAAATTCCATGCGTGTTCTCATTAAAATTCCTGTGTATCTAAAATTTGTGCACTCTCAAATTCCTGCGTGTTTTCTTAAAATTCCTGTGTATTCTTAAAATTCCCGTGTATTCCCTTAAAATTCCTGTGCATTCTCTTAAAATTCCTCTGTGTTCTCCACAGAATAATTCCAAATAACTGGAAAAAAAAAAAAAAACAAACCAAACCTACAGCCCCTTTGGAGATCTGAGAGAGGAAGTTAAATGATATTCCGACACCCAAACGTGTTTTATCATAAACCAGGCGAGTTTGCACAGGTGCAAAAAGAGTTTGCTCAACTGAGCTGACACGGGAGGTTTTATTGAGATAATAAAAGGAACTATCAAGAAAAATAGAAGAGAGATCCTTGCTGGAATCAATCAAAAAGCCTTGAAAGACTGAAGGAAAAGCCAAGCGAGTCTGCCCAGCCGTTCAGAAGTTTAAAAGAGGCAGAAAAATACATTTCAATGATGCAATCAGAGATCAGTGAACAATCCGAGGGCTAAAAAAGGCTGAAAAAAAATGATAAATCTGAAGAGCGGAAACAGCGCTCATAAGACAAACCAGCATTATTAAGGAAGCTGAAGCAGCTCAAAGTCTGTACAATGGGTGCTAATTTTCTTCTGAAAATAAAAAAAACAAAAAAAATAAATTATAAAATTAAATAAAAAATTATATAATTATTAGAAGAATCATAAAAACGAAAATAATATTAAAATTTAGTATACAAATAAGATTTATAAGAACATGTAAAGAAAATATAATATAAATTATTAACTGAATATAACATATAATAAATTTTAATCCAATAGAAACATTAATGTTAACAGTAAATTTAACTAGTAGATGTGTACTATATGAAAGAAAAAAAAATTTGTTTTATTAGTAAATTAGAATAATTAAAATGATTATTAAAAATATAAAAATGACATATAGTTAATATTTGAATAATAGTTATATAGAGCGTAGAAAAGAAATTAAATAAATAAAGGAAAAGAGACTATCAGACAAAAAAAAGTCTAGAGTATGCTTAATTACCAAATCATTTTCTGGATTGAACTTAAATATAATATCATGAAATTGTAAAAATATAATAAAAAAAAAAATAGATAAAATATTAATAAATTGATGTTAAATAGCAATTGAAAAAAGTAAATAAAATATAGATAAGTAAATTTGCAGTGCAAAAAAAAAAAATGATAATAATGAGATTTTTTATGGAAGGCAATAAAATGCCATCGCTGAAGGGTGATTGTAGTGACGAGATGTAGGCGCTGGAGGAGGAGGAGCAAAGAGGAATAAAGGAAGTAGGGCAAGTTAAAATTCATATTGGGATATAATGGGAAGGATGATGGTTTTTCTTTACGGAGATGGCAAAAAATTTTAACAATGCCAGGAAAACTTAAGGCATGGAAAGCTGAAGTTTCTTGCAGAGGACACAAAATTCCTTTCTCCCTGGGTTGATGTAGGTGTTTTACTTGGTTGCCAGTCTGGCGCTTCCCTTGGTTTTCAAGGTTTTTCAGAATTTCCTCTTCCTCCCTGGATTATATTCCAAGGTATTCCCGCTGGCCCTGCTGGGATGGCCTAGCGCCAAAGGATTTGATTCCAGGTCACAATTCAGTTGCATTTTGGGACAAGGGATGCAAAATTCAGTGTGGTGAGGACAGGAACAATCAAACCCCAACGTTTTTAGGAACACCAAAGTTAAAAACAGAATCTAGACTGCCCAAAACTCACTCCACTTTGAACTGTGAGGGAATTAAGAGAGAAACACCCCAGAGGGCGGGCAGGACCTTGGCTCCATCAAACCAACAATTTCCTTTTTTCCTCTTTTTGTAGGGAGCTGAGCGATGTTTTCTCCTGTGCAATCAAGGCCCTGGCTGGGAATGACTGGGAATGATGGAGGATAAGTGATGGGATGGGAATGATGGGAATGATGGGGAATGATGGGAATGTTGGGATGGGAATGATGGGGAATGACTGGGGATGATGGGATATGAGGACAATGTGGGGAATGATGGGAATAATGGGATGGGAATGATGGGGAATGCTGGGATGGGAATGCGGATGGGAACTGGATGGAACTGGGATGAAATGGGAATGCTGGGAATGCTGGTCCCATCAAACAATGAGTTTTTCCGTGCAGTTAACCGAGTACAGGGGGTGATCTCTGCCCTTCCCTGCTGGGATTTAGGGGCACTGTGGGAAGGGTCTGGAGCTCATGGGATCAGCCCGGAGCAGACTGAGCCTCAGGAGCACCACAGTGAGCACTGAATTCCCACAATTCCAGTAAATCCCAGCCTGAGGGTCCATTTGGAGTGAGGCTCAAGTGCGGGCAAAAGGCCTCATCAGCTGTGGAAAATGCTGGCCAGGGACCCCCGGGAGCTGGACGCCATCACGGCAGCCCCCGCGGTCGGCGTTTCTGGGCTGTCCTAAGGTCATGAACCCCATCCGTCGTGGTGTCCTGAGCGAACCCCATATCCGATGGGTGTCCTGGTCGCCTGGGTGCCGGCTGACCCCAGGGATGTTGGTCCTTGGCTGACCCATCCCGGGGTGTTCCTGGGCTGACACCCATTCCGGGAGTGTCCTGGCTGACCCCACGGGAGTGATCCTGGGCTGACCCATCCAGAGTGTTCCTGGGCTGACCGCGTCCGATGGAGTCTGGCACACTCGCTGGGTCGTCCTAGGGCTTGACCCAGGGAGTAGTCTGGGTGACCCATCCCGTGGTGTCCTGGGGCTTGACCCAGGGAGTGTCCTGGGCTGACACCAGGAGTGTGCCTGGGCTGACCCCAGTCCCGTTGGTCCGTGGCTGAACCCAAAATCCCGTTGGGTGTCCTGGGCTGCACCCCATCCCGGGTAGTCCTGGCTGACCCCATGCGCGTGGTGTGTGTCCTGAGCTGACCCCAGGGGGTGTCCTGAGCTGACCCCATCCCATGGGCAGCAGAATGGGGGCATTGTGCCCCTGTGCCCAGTGAGCCCCACCTGCAGAGACTGCCCACCCTGCCCACAGGAGGACGAGCTCTGCGAGTGCCCCGATGGTGCCGAGGGCTGGGAGGCTACTCTGCTGGGACACGAGCTCACCAATCATGCCAAGCAGGGCCAAGCTTAACTAGCGATCGTCACATATGCTCAACATACTGCATGGAGACCATGGTCATCACTCGGTATTAGCCAGTCCAGGGAGCCCATTTATTTGCTGACCCCACTGGGGCTGTTTCATCCCTGCAGGAAAATCCAGCGGGGTGGGAGGAGCTGCTGAGTTCCAAACCCCCCTTTCCAGGCCGGACCCCAGGCTGCCCCTCCCGAGCTCACCGAATCCTCTGAAGCAGAAACTCCTCACACGTGGAGCAATGGGAATCTGGCTACACTGACTTAAGGCAATTGGCAGTTGTTAAATTTAATTTCCCATCAATAAATATAATTACCTAATTCAATTTCTGCCTCTTAATAAAAATGGTTTCCAATGTCGTTAGAGCCACAATCCCCGACGTCTGAGGCTGCTCAGGATTATGGGCTGTGTAAATACAATTTCTGCAAGCAGATGGATTTGCCATGCAGATGGAGAAACACAATTGGAATCAGCGGCTCTGGCAGCTTCCAGCACCTCCAACCTGGAAAAAAAAAGAGAAACAATAAAATTACTGAGCTTTCTTTTTCTCTCTCACACTGAGAAAAGAAAAGCTGTGCTTGTTCCTCCTTTAATTTGACCAGGCTTAAGATGTTCCTCCTCAGGAATTTAATTAAGTAAAATAGATCCTGGGCAGAAAAATCAGAAGGAGTGTCCTCGAGGTTTATTTGACACTCTGCAAACACTGGGGCTTCCTCTCCAAAGGGACAATTCCTGCCTGAGATGAGGGTGCAGGTTCAAGGGAAACACTCGACAGCAGCTCTGAGAGTGGGGAGAGGATTTCTCACCCCTGATCTTGTGTCAAAATGGTATCAAAGGCCTCGAGCTGCAGCAGGGCAGGGTTAGGTGGGAACGGGAGAAGATTTCTTCATGGAAAGGGTTAAGAATCATAGGGTTGCCAGGAAGGCAGTGATGAGTCCCATTCCTGAGGTGTCCCAAGGAACATGTGGATGTTGGGCACTTTGGGACATGGAGAAGGGGTGACGTCGGTCGTTTGGGCTGGGGAGGGGACCCCAAATGCACCCAGTTGCCACCCCTGCCGATGGCAGGGACACCTCCCACGTCCCAGGCTGCTCCCTAGCCCCCAATGTCCAGCCTGGCCTTGGGCAACTCAAAGGGATCCAGGGCAGCCACAGCTCTCTGGGACCCTGTGCCAGGGCTGGCCCACCTACGGGAACAATTCCTGCCCATATCCCATCCATCCCTGCCCATTGGCACTGGGGAGCCATTCCACGTGGCTCCCTGTCCCTGCCATCCCTTGTCCCCAGTCTCTCTCTGTGTTTTTCTGATTTGGTCCCTTCAGTTTCCGTTGTGGCAACACTAGATCACCCAGTATATCCTTGTTCCCCCCAAGCAGTGACAGATTTGGCCTACCAATGTGGAGGCCACCTAACTGTCCTCCTGTCCAGGGGCAAGTAGCACTCCCAGGCTTCCCATGCAAAACTTTGCGTCTCCCATCCCGTCTGACCACTCTCTTGGCAGCTCTGGGTTGAGCGAGCTCCCCTGAAATGGAATTCCCCAGCTCCGTTTCTGTCTCCCAATCGAGGGATCTTCTACCCACAATTTTTACTCCTAAGTGCATGGACAATCTTCCCGCTTCCATTTCCTCGTGTCCCAGAATCTCCAGGCTCCTCCGACGTGATCCTCCAGCTCTTCGCTCAGAGGCATCGTCGTAGAGTATCAGTACAGTAAATCAGTCTATGGGGAAGGGACGATGTTGATTCAGTTGAATCACAGATTATCGGGAAAAAATGGATGTGACTGAAAGGCCTCCAACGAGGAATGAGGTGAAAATCCATCACTGCCACTGGCTGCCACCTACAATCCCAACCATTCCTGGGCTCCAGGAGAGCGGGAGAGGAGGAAAAAAAAAGGGAATGAAGGCAGCCTGAAAAAAACTCAAAGCGAGAAAACTTTGCAGAATACAAATCAGAACTCAACCACAGCTGGTGTGGAGTTTTTAATTGTTTTTAAGGGAAGCAAATCCCCGTGGGCTGGGAAGATGGGACAGCTTGAGGTCTGAAGTCATTTACCAAGTCTATTGTTCAGGGGTGCCTCCAGGCAAAATCACTTCTCTCTTTGGGCTGCCTTTTTTACTTTTTTTTTTTTTATAATATTATTTAGCTGTGGGAGCAGATCATTACAGCCGTCCCTGCTCCAATTTGTCTTTGTTTTGCTGGCAATCCGGCCAGTTCTGATGGAATGGGGAGGATGCTGCCAGCAGGGCAGGGACCTGATGGCCCCAGACAGGACCAGGGACACCCCAACCCCCCCCTGCACCTTCCCAGCCTCCAGTTCCATGTGCAGGGAATGCATTTTCCAGCTGAGCAAAAATAACATTTGCTCCTTTTCCATCCCAGGAAGCTCCACAGGGAATTCCAGCAGGGGGAAAGGATAAATGCCCATTTTGCCACCCAAATTCTAAAGACAATCTCCTTCCCAGCCCATTTCTCTCCCTGCACCAATGAAATTCCCTTCATGCTCTCCTCCCATTCCCACTCACTGCACCCAGGGTTTGGCTGGAAAATCAGACTCCAACCCCAGCCTCAAGCACAGCCCAGATTCCAGTAAATGGGATCCCTGAAATGCCAGGAAGCTGCAAAACAAGGGAGGAAGGCTTGGGAATATTTAAAATCAATTTGTTTCACCTTCAGACCCTCTGAACCCCCTGGATCAAATCCTGGAGATCGGAGCCAAGAGAAAACAGGGAGAGCTCCTGACCTTGGGGTCCTTTCCTCTCTGTACTCAGATTATTGGCATTTTCTGCTTTGGTTATTAATGGCTGAGTGACCTCTGGGATAAAGATGAATTCTACAGAAAGCAGGGCACTTTGCCAGGAATTCATTCTGAAATCATGGAGTGGTGATGGTTGGAAAAGGCCTTTAAGAGCCTGGTGATCCAACCACCCTGTGTTCACCCCCAAACCGTGTCCTCGAGTGACACAATCCTCCTGCACAATCCTCCACAAGAATCCTTCTCTGCACAATCCTCCTGAAGAATCCCCCTAAACAATCCTGCACAATCCTTCTAAAGAATCCTTCCCTTCAGAATCCTTCCCTGCACAATCCCTCCCTCCACAATCCTTCCCTGCACAATCTTCCTAAAGAATCTTTCCCTGTAGAATCTTCCTAAAGAATCCTTCCCTTCAGAATCCTCCTGCACAATCCTTCCCTTCACAATCCCTCCCTGAAGAATCCTTCCCTGCACAATCCTCCAGCACAATCCTTCAAAAGAATCCTTCCCTTCAGAATCCTTCCCTGCACAATCCTCTTGCACAATCATGCTGCACAATCCTCCTGCACAATCCTTCCCTGCACAATCCTCCTAAAGAATCCTTCCCTGCACAATCCTCCAGCACAATCCTTCAAAAGAATCCTTCCCTTCAGAATCCTTCTCTGCACAATCCTCCTGCACAACCCTTCCCTGTAGAATCTTCCTAAAGAATCCTTCCCTGCACAATCCTCCTAAAGAACCCTTCCCTTCAGAATCCTCCCTTTCACAATCTTTCCCTTCACAATCCTCTTTCACAATCCTTCCCTGCGCAATCCTCTTTCACAATCCCTCCATGCCAATTCCCCAATTCCCCCACTCTCCCCTTTATCTCGTGCTGCCGTGACAGGACCTGGCTCATCCACCACCAGGGACTGCTTTTCATGGCAAACTTGATGGACTCCTTTGCTTTTTGCTTCTCCTTCTCTTTGTCTTTGCCTTTTCCATAATTTATTCCTCAAAGATAACGGTGCAGGTGATGGAGGAAAGCTCCTGAAATTCTCCCCCAGAACAGCTCCCTGGCCACTCTGAGGAGTCTGTGATAAATCAGGAGCTTCACCAGCCCCAGCAGACACCTTGGAAAGCAGGCAGGAATAACTGCAAATGAAGGGACTTTTTTTGGCAAATGCAGCCAAGCCTGGGCCTGCTGATACTGTGGAAATATTGTTCTCTGAATTTCCTTACTCTCCATAAGTTTCTGCCTCATAACACTCCTGACTCAGTTGCATTATCCCAACATGTTTAATTGGGTCTGGGCGCAGCTCTGCTGGGAGTTTACCTGGTTTTTGGGAGAATTTTGGATTGTTCTGCTCAGGAGAGAGCGAGGCAAAGGATGGGGCTGGGATTTCAGGGGGAGAACATTTTTAGGAGCAACAGCTCTGAATTGGGGGATGTTGAAGGACATCACCCCCCGTTCCCTGAGCATTGGGGTTGGATGGTGATGGGGAGGATTTGGGGTCTCAGTGCTGTTCAGAGGTGGGAAATGGGAGAAGAGAGGGGTGAAATTACCCAGATGGGGTTGGGGCTCCACCACCAGACACTTCTGAATGCAGCAATCCCATTCCTCACCCCAAATAAAGGCTGGAGCTTTGTCCAACCCATTTTATCTCAGCATTGCCAGAGAGTGCTGAGCCAGGGAAATGCCCCTGGAGAGCACAAAACCTTCCCTCCAAACCTCATCCTGGAGGGACAGCAGCACCTCCCTGGGCTTTAACAGCTCATTCTCCATGAATTTATCAATTACCTCTTCCCTCTCCCACTCGGGATATCCTCCAGCAGCTCTCCAGTTTAATTAAACCCTCAAATTGCCGTTTCTGTGGGGGTGCTGGGCTGGGTTTGTTCTTTTCCTCTCAGGAATTTCACTGCACAAAGCACACTCAGCATCCCTGCCAGGATGGGTTCCTGCTCTGGGAGGGACACAACTGCCATTCCAAATCCTCATTTTCACACCCATCTCAGCACAAGGATTGCCATTTCCAACCAAACCCATCTGGGTGGAGCAAGTCCAGAAAATTTCCTCAGCTCTGGGGAGGAGAAGGGACAGGGAGAGCTCAGAGCCCCTTCCAGAGAAATTCCATAATCACCCAACCTTCATTTCCTTATCACCACTGACCTCGTGTATCTTCTGAGCAGAGAAATTCCATTTGGAGTTTTCACTCATCCATGGGAGTGAGCCAGGTTATTCCAGAGCTGCTCCTGGAAACCACAGGATTTTATATGCAAATGCTGCAGTGCTCAGAACCTGCCAGTTCCACGCTTCAAATACAAAGAAACACCAGAAAAAAAGACAGCAGGGATGACAAACTCTCCTTCCCAGAGGGTTTCCAGGAGCCTCTCAGCACTCAGAGAATTCCTGGTATTTCTCCTCTCCCAGACTGAGCTTTATCCCACACAATTTCCTGTCTGTGTCCTGGCAGAAAGGGGCAACAAAACCCTCACCTGGAGAAAATGGGCTCAGAAACACCCAGCAGAAGAGCTGGTGGTTATTTACAATAATTATTAGGAAATATATCTAATGTAAAAGATCTGTTTTATCCTGATGATTATTTACAATAATTATTAGAAACAATTTTGGGTAAAAGCTCTCTTTTATCCTGCATGATATATCACAATAATTATTAGGAATCATCTTGTGCAAAAGATCTGTTTTATCCTGATGATTATTTACAATAATTATTATGAACCCTTTTGTGTGAAAGCTCTGTTTATACCTGATGTTATTTATCAATTAATAATTATATGAACCACCTCATGGTAAAAGACCAATTTTATCCTGATGGTTATTACAATAATTATTTGAACACCTCATGTAAAAGATCAATTTTATCCTGACAGCCCCGACAGCTGATGGCTCCAATAAACCATTTCAGCATCAATGGGATACTGGAAAATTCACAGCAGAATGGGATGGGCTGGGAGGAACTCCAGTTCCCAGAATTCAAATCTGATTTTCTGGGGATATCCTGATGATTATTCACAATAATTATTAGGATCCACCTGGTGTAAAAGATCTGTTTTATCCTGATGGTTATTTACAATAATTATTAGAAACCATTTTGGGTAAAAGCTCCCTTTTATCCTGATGATTATTCACGATAATTATTAGGAATCATCTTGTGTAAAAGATCTGTTTTATCCTAATGATTATTTACAATAATTATTAGGATCCACCTCATGTAAAAGATCTGTTTTATCCTGATGGTCATTTACAACAATTATTATGAACCCTTTTGTGTGAAAGCTCTCTTTATCCTGATGTTATTTACATATAATTATTATGAACACCTCATGTAAAAGATCAGTTTTCCTGATGGTTACTTAACAATAATTATTTGAAAAACAACCTCATGTAAAAGATCAATTATCCTGACAGCCCGACAGCTGATGGCTCCAAAAACGATTTCACATCAACAGGATACTGAAAATTCACAGCAGAAGGGTTGGCTGGGAGGAACTCCAGTTCCCAGAAATTCACCTCTCATTTTCTGGGATATCCTGATGATTATTCAAAATAATTATTAGGAATCTCTTGTGCAAAAGATCTTGTTTTATCCTGAAGATTATTTACAATAATATTAGGAAACCAACCCT
>CM019219.1:52493-64350 GCA_009741485.1 Malurus cyaneus samueli | reverse complement strand
AGAGGGCAGAAGCATGGCTAGTTTGAGAAACAAACCAGCAGGGTAATTACCCCCACACAAATATGGTGTGAAAAAACCTAAATCAGAACTACAATTGAATAGGAAAAATTTAAAGGCAATAATACAGAAACAACAACAGCTAAAACTGACAGAGTCAGAATACAACCTGACACCCTGTTGGGCAGGATGGTGGCTGCAGCCCCGTTGCAGCAATGGATGTGCTCTGGGTCAATTTTCAATGTTCAGTGGTGGCTGCAGCAGCTTAAATTGACCAAGTCAGAACACAACCTGACACCTTTTGGAGCGGGTGGTGGCTGCAGCCCCGTTGCAGTGTATGGATGTGCTCTGGGTCATGTTCAATGTTCAAGTGGTGCTGCAGCCCGGTTGCAGTGATGGATGTGCTTCTGGGGTCATGTTCAAGTTCTAATGTCGCTGGCAGCCCTGTTGCTAGTGGATGGATGTGCTCTGTTCAATGTTCATGTTAATGGTCTGCAGCAGCCCGCGTTTGCATGTGAGGGATGTGCTCCTGCCTCGAAGCCATGGGTCTGCGACATCCACGTCCATTCTCTGGTGGTCAGTGGTGGTTTCTGAGTGCTACCTCTCCTCTGGAAATCCGTGGGAGAAGTAAATCCCAGTGTCCCGACCTCAGTGATATGCATAGAGTCAGTCCTTGTCTGTTGGCGCGTTATCTCCATGGGATTGATGGAGTATCCATGTATTTCAGTGTCCAGTTCCTCCTCTCTGGCAGGGATCTCCAATTGGAGATGTTTTTCAGTCATCCCAGGCCCTCTGGCCCCCGTGAGGGTTTTATCAGGGCTGGGTCATGTTGAGGATAAAGGAGCTCTGCCCCACCTGCTTTTAACAGCTCCTGGAGATGGTGATAGAAACAGACTGGGTTACACCTTCCATGGAACCTCAGACAGGTTCATTCAGCTCTGACAGCGTTTCATGGAGCCCAGCTCTCCTCCACACGCCAGTCAGCAGCTCATCATCATCCACCCTTTTTTCAGTATTCGTATTTTTGCATTTTGTAGACTTACCATTTTCAAAAAAACCACTCCACTCTAGGAGCCAGAAGATCACAGAGTTTTCACTTTCAGGTACATCATCTCTTTTGAAGCAATCTGAAATTATCTAATTAGAAATACCAAAAAAAAAAATATAACTTAAAGCCTTTTTTGCTATGTAGATTGCTAGCGATGGAAAACAACTCCATTTCAGAGCGAAAAGGAAAGCATGGGAGCAAAATTCCTGAGAATTTCTTTGTAAAGGAAACTGAATTATATAGCACAAATAAACACAAATTGCCAATAGTAATTAAAAACACTTCCAAAAATCTATATCCAACACTCTTTAACCCATACATATCACATCTTCCTATCTTGATATAATTCTGTATAAAGAAACACCTTTATTCAATCAGTTAGTTTCACCACGAGGTCCAGAGATTGGAGGGAAGGCTCTTGGGAGCTGCCGTTGAATTGTCCATACACACATGCGGTGGCTATAAACTTTTTTTTCCTTTATAAACCTGCCAGATTTCGAGGACTTACTAGATCTGGTGCTGCAGCCCCGTTGCAGTGATGGATGTGCTCTGGGTCAATGTTCAATGTTCAATGGTGCTGCAGCCCCGTTGCAGTGATGGATGTGCTCTCCTCGAAGCACGGGTCCTGCAGACAAGTCCAGTCTGTCTCTGGAGCTCCAGGGGTGGTTGTGGAGCTCCTCTCCTCTGGGAATGCAGTGGAAGAAGTGTCCCAGAGCCTCAGTTTCTGTGCCTGTAGGGATGTCCAGTTGCTCCTCTCTGGGCGGGGCATCTCACAATGGGATGATGGGATTTCAGGGGTCATTCCCAGAGCTGTGGATGGCTCCCCGAGGGTGTTATCAGGGCTGGATCACACTGAGGATAAAGAGCTCTGCCCCACCTGCTTTAACAGCTCCTGGAGATGGGGATAGAACACAGACTGGGTTACACCTTCCATGGAACCTCAGACAGGTGTTCATCAGCTCTGACAGCGTTTCATGGAGCCCAGCTCTCCTCCCACGCCAGCTCAGCAGCTCATCATCCATCCACCCTTTTTTCAGTAAATTCGTATTTTTGCATTTTGTAGACTTACCATTTTCAAAAAAACCACTCCACTCTAGGAGCCAGAAGATCACAGAGTTTTCACTTTCAGGTACCATCATCTCTTTTGAAGCAATCTGAAATTATCTATATTAGGAAATACCAAAAAAAAAAAAAAATTAACTAAAAGCCTTTTTTACTTCTCCAGCTAAAATCTCCATCTATTTTCTGTAAATAACATCCAGTTTTCCCCTGGGTTTCTGTGGAGGAAGCCTGGAGCAGCTGCCTGTGCCACCCACAGCGTGGCTCATTCCCCCTGGGAACTCCTGTCAGCGCCGTGGCCTCCTGGAGACAGCCCAATGATGGAAAGGGGGGTTATTTTTTAGAATTCCCTCCTTCCTCGCCTCAAAATTCATGAAATCCCGAGGAATCTCAGGTGTTCATTCCAGGGATCACAATCCTCAGCTGAGGGACACGGGATGGTGACGCCGTTTTCTCTCCAGGCTCTGCAATAAGAATTAAATCATATTAACCCCAAATTCCTGAGGGTGGAATCACAGGCAAATCAAGGCTCTTCCACCTCACTGAAGGATGTTTAACCAGACATTCCGCCGGGGCAAACAGATAAATTAAGATTTCCCGCCGCAATCCCAGGGACAGCGGGAGAATGCTAAACAGGGAGCGCCAGGGACGTGTCGGAGCAAAATGTTTTGCCTTATTTTTAATTTAAATGTAGTTATAGAGATGAGGAGCCTGGAGGCACCAACCGTTGCCAATCAAAGCTCACAGAGCGATTAAAACTTCCGAGCACACCGAAATCGCCACTGCCCGGCGCCGCTCGAGTCATCCGAGGATGAATTTTTTCAGTACAAAGTTGCTTTTTGCCTTTCATTTTTTTTCAAGTATTTTCAAAAAAACATGATTTCTCTTTGGCAAAGGAACCCTTTGAAGCGGCCCAAATAGCCTTTGAAGTGAAAATGGAGGGGTGATTTCGTATTCATGCACCCGTTTTCCCTCCCCCCTCCCGAAAACGAAGGCGTAGAACTTGGTGAAAAATTTATATCGTGGAATAGGCGGCCTCGGCTCGTGACATCAGAGGCGTTCAGGGGAACAAAATGGCACTAAAATGGAAGTGGAGAGATCTCTGGGTGGAAATCAAAGGGATCGGGTGGAAACGCTGCTTAATTAGCACAGATGAGGAGGCACAAACTGGAAGGCAGGAGGGAAATTCGGGAGGCATTAATGGGCTGCTAAAAATGTCGATGTCTGGAGCTGTCGGCCTCACTTAAAAACCTAAAAAATTTATTGAGCCTCGGTTAACGCTGCTTTTCTCAGTCACAAAGGCCATTAACAACCCCTGGAAGTGGTGGATGCCACACAGTCCATTAGCAGCTGGATGCTAACACTGTTCTCTCCCTCCTTCCGTCCAAATAAATTTATTTCTCCCCTCTAATATTTCCTAAGAGGCTCCTGTGGCACAGATTTTCCCTCGTACGCCTTCCCTCAGCCTCAGAAAAAAAATGAGACTGGCTGGCCTCGCTCAGAAAAGGAAAGTTCTCAGGTGGTTCTCTGCGGAATGATGGAAAATCCCCCAGGTTCCAGAAAGCAATTGGTAAATACAGGCTTCTGCTTCCATAAAAAGCAATTTATTAAGCACCAATGTTCGGCAAGGTGAAGTGTTTTACTGCTGCAAATTCAATACTGCTCGAAACACACTCTGAAGTCAATAACCCAGCAGTAAAAGCAGCGGCACACACACAAATGTCTCATCCTATTCCACAACCCACCATTTTCTCCCCCACAAAACTCCCATCAAGACATCAGCTCCGAGTTCTTACCTGAGCTGTCCAGTTGAAGAAACAGCAGCCTGATAAATCATGCAACAGGGAAAGCTCATAAATCTGCATTTATATTGGAAGTAAAACTGAACTCACCAGAGGTGATTTACTGCCTCTAATAATGAATGTGACTATTGGGTCCTTAGATTTTCATTAGGGTGGTGAAAGAATTTATTTTATGTGCAAATATTTAAATACTCATAGAAAGCAAATGTAGAAATATTGCAAATATTAAGCCTCCAATTACTTCAAGTTATGTGAAAATTCATTGAAAAATAATTTCCTGCCTGCAGAAAAATAGATTGTCAAAATCCAAAGTTTCTGCTTTGCCAGGGAATCCAAGGAATTTGATGGCTTTGTCTGGAGACCGGATGAGGAACTCTGAGTGTGTCCCATGAAAATGGGCAGGGAGCATGTGACACTTTGGACAGGACAACTTTGGGATTTCCTAATGGATTGTGGAGTCATTAAAGCTGGAAAAGAGTTAACAGAGTTAAAAAGAGTTAAAGAGCTAACGATTCCCAGCACTCCAAGGCCACCAAGTTGTGTCCCCAAGTGTCACATCCACAGCTTGAAATCCCTCCAAGGATGGGGACCCTGCCCTGGGCAGCTGTGCTGACCTCAACCACCCTTCCAGGGGAAAAAATCCTTCACAAAATCCAACCTGAGCAACTCCTCCCTCAAAAGGAGCAGAACCTTGGGCTTGGTGATGATTTGGAGCAATGTGGAGAGGAGAGAGGAGGAGTCCTTGCTCTCCCCAAGGGGTCCTGATGGGTGCCAGGATGGGAAGACATGGAACTGCTGGGATGAGCCCAGAGGGGACCAGGACAAGACTGGAGAGTGTCCCCGATGGAAACACTGGGAGAGCTGGAAATGCTCATCCCAGAGAGGAGAAGGTTTAGTTTGGGGAAATCCCCCATGGAAATGGGCTGGGAGAGCTGGGAATGGAGAGGAGAAGGTTTGGAAAATTCCCCCATGGAAATGGGCTGGGAGAGCTGGGAATGGAGAGGAGAAGGTGGGCAAAATCCCCCATGGAAGGGCTGGGAGAGATGGAATGGAGAGGAGAAGGTTGGGCAAAATCCCCCATGGAAACGGGCTGGGAGAGATGGGAATGCTCAGCCCAGAGAGGAGAAGGTTTGGGGAGCCCTCCCAGCTCCTTGCAGGGTCTGAAGGGACCCCAGGGAGCTGCAGAGGGACCCTGAACTGGAACTGGTGGGACAGGGAGTGACAGAGCAGAGTGACAGAGGGGAAATGCGGGCTGGGAACTGGGATTGTTCCCTGGGAGGGGATGGGATGGAATTCCCAGAGAAGCTGTGGCTGCCCCTGGATCCCTTTGAGTGCCCAAGGCCAGGCTGGACATTGGGGCTGGGAGCAGCCTGGGACAGTGGGAGGTGTCCCTGCCATGGCTGGGGTGGCACTGGGTGGGATTTGGGGTCTGTCCCAGCCTAAACCATCCCATGATGGTGGAAGATGAAGGAGAATCACAAACACCACGATCTGTTCACAAAAGAAACAGCGATGGTCCTGCAGGGAGAAAATCCGAGTTCAGACAATTCCCTGCAAGACAAAGCAAAAAAACCCACAAATGTTCTCATTTCGCATCTCCCGTGGTCAGCCCAAAGCCACCAGGACACAAAAGGTCCTTTTCTTCCTCTAAATGCAGAGTTCTGGCGATTTGGAACCATTTGAGTTCAGCTCAAACCAAAAATAATCTTAATGGCAATAAAAGCTCGGCCCTTCCCTCTCAGCACAGGAGGAGGGGAGAGAATTCCTGTTGGTTTTATGTGATTTGAGTTGATCACTCTGTGCCTACTTACCTTAAACAACCAGCTGTGATGCTGCTTTATTTTTCAGAGCTTCAATAAAGAAAACGCCGCAATTTTGTAAATTATAGCCCCGCCGTCGATGGCTCCATTTTCATCGTGCTTATCTTATCTCTTGCTTAAATCTAATCAAACACTTCCCCGAACAGCAAACCCTGCAGAAACCTGACAGGACAAAATGCAGAGGGAAAGGTGAGATATGATTTAGCTTGATTGCAAAAGGCACTTGGCAAAAGAGGATTCAGACACGAGGGTGACAGGGGTTTGTTCAACCCTCCCCAAGGAGTTTGCACAGAATTTCATCAGTTCAGCAATTAGGGGGGCAGATTTCCACACTCAGAATTCCCATAATTTCCTCATATTTGGATATAATACCAAATGGTTTGGTTGGGAGGAAGCTCAGAGCTCACCCCTGCCATGGCAGGGACACCTCCCACTGTCCCAGGCTGCTCCAGCCCCAAAGTCCAGCCTGGTCTGGGACACTTCTGACCATTTTCAGCTCTGAAATGTGATTTTAGAAACCTAAAACTGACTCACCCCGAATTTCCCAGGGAGCGAGGTGCAACTGGCACCTCACCAGCCTCTTCCTCTCCTGCCCGGTCACAGACTTGGAGTTCATCCGAAATGAATGTAGAATTTTATGCCCACCTTGCCCACCTGCCAGGAGCACCCTAACTCAGACAAACGCCTGTTTATCCATTTTAATGGGATATTAAAGTGTGCTCTGCGGCTCCATCCCCACCATCAGTGGCACATTAACTCACATCAGCTTTAACAACAACAAGAAACCCAACCCACGGCTGGCACACGGGCAATTATTCTGCAATTACACACAAATTACATTAGCCGCTAATTGCTCTGACAGGTGCCTAATTGCTTCTCCAAATTGGGGCTGAGGCGTTACCCCCCGGGTTTGCTCCATTATTTTGCTTGACCACTTTTCCTTAAAGCACTGAAATATGAGAGAGCAGACACCCGTGTTTGTTCTGTGGGGGATTTTCTCACCCCAAGAAAATCCCGTACCCTAAAACCTTTCCTGCGCCTCCCCATCTCAGTGCCGCTCACCTTGGGACACCCTCCTGCCCCTGAGGATCCAAAAGCTTTTCCATGTTTGATCCTGCAGCGTCCATTGTCAAATTCCAGCAGGATTTTGAGGAAATAGGGGCCGGAAAGGGGATTTCCATGTGCTTTGGTGTTTTTGGAGGTGTTTTCCAACCCTGATGGTTCCATGCCCGGCACATTCCCAGCCCTCCCTGTGATGGTGAGAGCAGAGCTGTCCCTGAATAAAAACCTCCCACGCCGACTGCAGGTGTCAGTGATCCCATTCCCAGCACGGGGAAATCAATATCTGTGTGTGTGTGTGCAATTTATCTCCTCTAATTTGAGGATTCTCCTCTCTGTGCCAAGAGGAAAGAGCTAATTTAGGGAGACACACATGAAGGAAAGGAGGAGTCGGGATCTCTGAGGGGTCCTGGGCTCTGAGTGATGAGTGCTGGAGATAATTGGCTGCAGCAATTAAGGCGCTGGTGGAAAACGCTGCCCAGAGAGCCGGCAAAATGCAAAATAGAATTCCATCCTCTACCACAGGTTAGTCTAGGCTCATTTGACGGGATCACGGAATTATTAGAGGGGGAAAATGCTCTGAGATCATCAAATCCACCCAGCAACCACCACGGTGAGCACTGACCACGGCCTCCAGTGCCACATCCACAGTTTTTGGGACATTTCCAGGGGTGGTGACTCCACCCTGCCCTGGGGACCCGTTCCTATCCCGTTCCCCATCCCAGCAGCCGCTCCCCAATGTTCCTGGGCAGTTTTGGGGACACCCGGAGGATCGGCAGCCCAAGAGCCCTGAGGTCTGAAAGGAATGAGAAGGGAGTGTCTTTACAGACTAATTCTGAGAGTAAGATAAGGCTAATATTGAGAGATAGAAAGAAACAATGCTCCGGGATCATCAGCGCATCCCACGGTGCGTTTGTCCGAAATGCAAAGCGCTCCTTTCCTGCCTGGCTGGCAGCAAAATGAGTTGGTTCCGCTGTGCTTGAACGCTGTTGGTGCGACTTTGAGATCTCTGGAGGGGATTTACAGCGGCTGCAGTGGCATCCCGGGATAGGGACAGGGATATTGCACCCGGAATGGCATCGTTGCCCTCAGCAGCTGCTCCCACACGGAATCACAGCCTGGAGGGTGGGAAAGGACCTGAAAGCTCTTCTTGTTCCAGCTCTGACACCTTCCAGAGTGCTCCCAGCCCCAATGTCCAGCCTGGCCTTGGGCACTCAAAGGGATCCAGGGGCAGCCACAGCTTCTCTGGGAAATCCATCCCAACCCCGCCCCACCTTCCCAGAAAACAATTCCTTGCCAACACCCCATCTAAACCCACCCATTTCCAGCTAAAAGCCATTTCCTCCATCCCTTGTTTCCCTCTTGTAGCTCCTTCAGGCACTGAAAAGCCACAATTAGCCCGGAGCTTCTCCTCTCCAGCTGAACGATCCCAATTCTCTCACTTTTTCCTCCTAACAGAGCTGCTCCAACCCTCTGATTAACTTGTCACGTTGAAGGCAAAATTTAAAAAAAAAAAGAAGCCTTAATGAGGAAATCAGAGGATTTGCAGGAATTAGCTGTAGGGCACTCGGATTTCTTGTTAAGAGCAGCAGCTTTGTGCGAATGTCACCGAGTAAATAGCACGGCAAAGCATCATTACAGCAAAATTAATTCAATGCTACATTACAGCACATCTCATTTGACTACTGTAAATCCCCTTCTGTGCCTCCTAGTATTATTTAATGAAAAACAAGCAAAAAAAAACCGCTGCGTTGCTCTCATCTCTGTCCTTACAGCTCCCAGAAATCCCGAGCGCCGCTGAAAGTCTCGTTGAAACCCGACAAAGGCATCATTTCTGCATCAAAGCAGGAATGATCTTCATCAATCCTCCTGCAGCCGCTGAAAAACAGAGCATTTGAGCTTCTTACGACAAATAAATCTGAAATATTCGCGTCCGGGCAATAACACTCTCCTTAAAGACAAAATTAACTCCGAGTCCGCCCTCACTCAGCCAATTGACACCTTCAGTGGCAGAGGCCAAACACATCACAGAGGTAAAAAGAGGTTTAATTTAATGGAAAAGCTGTCTAGAAAGCGCTTCTGATAAATCTAAAGTTTTCTAGGACTGCATGCGGTGGCCTTTAGCTGATCCCTCATCAGTGGAAGAGCAGGAAACACAAACGAGGTTGTTTTGCCGGCGCCTCTTTATTGTGGTTTTTCAACACTTATCACTTGTTCTTAGCCCGTTCGCACTCGTGCAATGGTTACAATCCCCCCAATTTACGGATGAACTGCCTGCAAAGAACCCGGCCTTTTTTGTAGTTAAAGCTCAGTCCTCGCAGATTGTTAAATTACCCCATTCTGCGCACAGAATATCGGGTTTGTTCCGCGGCAAATCGAGCATTACCGCGGCACGTTCTGCCTCTGCTCACAGCAGCAGGAGCAGTGTTTATCCTGAGCTACCAACCCATCCATTACTGCGTTTTTTTCCCTCCTGTACAGTTTGTCAAGTCTCTCAAATTAAGTTTTCCACGAGATGCTCAATTTTTGCACAGCAGACCGAAGAACTTGTCTGGAGCAGGGCTTTAATTACAGCACTGCAGGATTTCCTCCCTGTGCATGTGGAGCTCTTCTAATGAAAAACAAAAATAGGAGGGGCTGGACACCTGATCCACGACAGAACGGGGAAAAGAGCAAAAAAAGGTCACAAAACAAGCAAGGAAATCAGGAAAAGTGCAGAGCCAGACATCCAAATGGAGATCATCATTCTAATGGGATCCAGAGGTTTGTCCATCTGCATTTGGAGCAGTTTATTTTACATGTGAATTATCCACAAACACCAAATGTGTCACTGATTTCCTCAGAGAAAAAGACAAAAAATATTTCTTTTAAATATTAAAAGTATTTGTGTCAAAACTCTGCAATATCCAAACTCAAATTAACTGATGTGCCTGAGGTACCAAAAAAATCTCTGTCCTCAGTTAAAGGGTGAGGAGGATCCCATTTGGGTGAAAAGTCCTTCAGGAAAGCACCAGGCCCAGCAGAGAAAACCAAAATGAGCGATCCTACAATTCCCAGTGCTGAGCCAGTGAGGGGTCAGGGCTCTTCTAAACCTCTGAATTAACCCCAAACCTGTAAAGGATTTCTCAGAGCAGCTCCATAATCCCAAACTGGAGAGGGTTCAGGGGAAAGGAGAATGAATGGAGGGGTTGGATCAGAGGGCAGAGCCCATGGTTTGTCACAGAGGGGACAGAGGGCACCTCCATCACAGGGACAGAGGCCAAAAATGAGAATAAAAACCTGCTGGGCAAGGAATTGATCCACACAAGGACATGGAGCCATTTCCAAGGGGGAAAAGTGCCAGAGCCACACAGGAAAAAGAAACCCGTGAACAAAGCTGTGAATAATTAACGACCGAGGAGAATTCCCAAAGGTTCTCTGAACACAAGGCTGAGTGTTTGTCACAAGAAATGGCCCAGTTCCACCCGAGTTACTGGGCTGGGATGAGCTCAGGGAAATCCCACCATGCTGGGCACTGATCAAACCACGGGATCCAGGCTGGGATGGGCCCCAACCCAAACAAAAAACACCTTCCTCCGAATATTTTCTCATATAGTATCAGAAAATGCAGAGAAACATTCCAGATATAGAATATTGCCATTTAAAATGTCACGGACGGAGAAAAAAGTTATTGGCAGTGCAAAGAGCTACTGAACTTCCTCACTGCTGCCACAAGAGCCATATTCCCCCCTTTTTTTAAACAAATTCCCACAATTATACCCTTTTTAAAACAAATTTCCACCCTTTTTTTGAAACAAATTCCTACCCTCCACCTCTGCTGTTTCCAGAAGGTCAGGGACCAGACCCGGTCCAACCTAAGTAACAAAGATAATTAACTTGAGTTACAATGGTAATTAAGCGAAGTGACAAAGATAATTAACCAAAGTGACAGAGATAATTACCGCGGTCAGAGACGCTCAGGGTGTCAAATCCTCTCCTCTCGCAGAACCGCTCCCGAGGCTCCCAAATTTCCCCAGGGAGGCTCTCCCAAAATTGGCCACCCCCAGCCCCCCAAATTGCCTCGCCCTTAATTGATTCATTAAGGTAATCACTGCCGTGCTCTCCAGTGCTCCTTACAAACAACAACAAATGATTCCGGAGCTGTTTTCCCTCCTGAGCAGCATTTTGAGCCCATTAATCTCGGCTGGTTGGGGCGCTCGTTATCTGCGTGGAATTTCGGGAATAAAAAGCAGAGGAGCAAGCGCCTTGCCATCAGTCAGCGACTTCATTTTCCCCCAGCGAGTTCTAAAATTTGTCAATTAAACAAGCGCTGGTGCTGCTGATTTATAGGAGGGAGGCTCTGGCCACAAAGATATTTCATCCGTGGGCAAATCTGTTTTATATCCAACAATTTGTCAGCTCTCTAAAACCTCTGCCAAGAGCTGTTATTGATGGGAGAAGGCAAAACCAGCACGGAGAAGCCAAAATTTTGACATTACACACCAGGAAAAGCACAGCAGCCATAAGACAATAGTTACCTGAGAGGGGGGAATGTTTAGGGATGGATTTAATCCAAATTCAAAGCAGCTTTTGCCCACAGAGGGGTTTCAGACACCACATCTCCCCAGGCAGGTGTAAAATCACACAGAAATTCATTTTATCACAGAGTCCTGGGGGTTTTGTAACCCTTCACAAAGCCACAGAGATAAATTCATCTATAAATATAAATATTTTATACTCTACCATGAATTTGGCATCCTGAACCTCTGCCCAGACACAGAGCAAAGCGCTGAAGTGGGCTGGAGCAGCCAAAATCATCCCCAGCCTGGGGTGGCTCCTTTAGACGGATCCTGGATGAATCCCGGATTCTGGGATCTGCTCTTCCAGGATGCCACTGCAGACCCTTCTGGGGTTGGATCCCGGGGGGGTTCAGGGGAGGGGTCTGACCCAAATTGGGGGGAAAAAACCTGTGGGAGTGGGGGCCCTGTCGGCCACGCCGACATCGCAGTTTGGACTGCCCAAGGCCCCCAGGGGAGCGCGGGGCTTTGGGGGGGGGAAAATGTTTTTGTTCGCGCACCTCTATCTCTCTCTTT
>CM019219.1:37137-52483 GCA_009741485.1 Malurus cyaneus samueli | reverse complement strand
GGTCCTCTGGCACTGGGAGCCATTCCCTGGCTCCTGTCCCTCCATCCCTTGTCCCCAGTCCCTCTCCAGCTCTCCTGGAGCCCCTTTCAGGCGCTGGAGGATGCTCTGAGGTGCCCCTGGAGCTGTTTCTACCCAGTTGTCCCAGCAGAGCTGCCCCATCCCTCTGACCCCGTGGATGGATTTAATCCAAATTCAAAGCAGCTTTTGCCCAGAAAGGGGTTTCAGACACCACATCTCCCCAGGCAGGTGTAAAATCACACAGAAATTCATTTTATCACAGAGTCCTGGGGGGTTTGTAACCCTTCACAAAGCCACAGAGATAAATTCATCTATAAATATAAATATTTGATACTCTACCATGAATTTGGCTCCTGAACCTCTGCCCAGACACAGAGCAAAGCGCTGAAGTGGGGCTGGAGCAGCCAAAATCATCTCTCCCCTGGGGTGGCTCCTTTAGACGGATCCTGGATGAATCCCGGGATTCTGGGATCTGCTCATTCCAGGATGCCACTGCAGACTCTTCTGGAAGGGTTGGATCCCCGGGGGGGTTCAGGGGAGGGGTCTGACCCAAATTGGGGACCTGGAGGAGCCTCAGTGGCTGCCCCAGCCCCAGGCTGGGGATGATTTTGGCTGCTCCAGCCTCACTTCAGCGCTTTGCTCTGTGCTCTGGGCAGAGGTTCAGGACGCCAAATTCATGGTAGAGTATCAAATATTTATATTTATAGATGAATTTATCTCTGTGGCTTTGTGAAAGGTTACAAACCCCCCAGGACTCTGTGATAAAATGAATTTCTGTGTGATTTTACACCTGCCTGGGGAGATGTGGTGTCTGAAACCCCTTTCTGGGCAAAAGCTGCTTTGAATTTGGATTAAATCCATCCACGGGGTCAGAGGGATGGGGCAGCTCTGCTGGGACAACTGGGTAGAAACAGCTCCAGGGGCACCTCAGAGCATCCTCCAGCGCCTGAAAGGGGCTCCAGGAGAGCTGGAGAGGGACTGGGGACAAGGGATGGAGGGACAGGAGCCAGGGAATGGCTCCCAGTGCCAGAGGACCGGGATGGATGGGATTTTGGGCAGGAATTGTCCCCAATATCCAATACCCAGCTGGTCCTTCCAGCACATCCTTGGGGTTTGGAGTCACCTGCAAAGCAAACAGAGCTGAACTCTATTAACTCTACGCCTGACACGCTGTTTATAAAGGATCCTGAAAGCTCCATCCCTTACCAAAGCTTCCTGCAGGAAGAAGTGCCCCAAGAGCTGTAAATCATGTCATTAAAAATGAAAATATCGAGCCATGAAGGATGGCCTAACCCTGCTCGCTCTGTTCAGAGTGGGAACAAAGCAAAAAAAAAAAAGATTTGTTAAAAATTTCCTTGCCAGGATAATCCAAATAAACCCCACACCAACAGCAACACCAATAAGCAAAGGCAGATTTACCCCCAGACCCTCTGGGATAATTAAGGAAATAAAACAGGAGAAATTAGCACAGAGAATCCCCCAGGGAATTGTTCAGCAGTTCTAATTTTTACAGCATAGGGATAAGCAGTGGTTCTTTAATTGTCTTTAACACTCCTGTCTTCTTTTCTCTTTAAAAGCTGTAATCCTTCGGTGAAAATCATCCTGGGGGAGCCAGGGATTAACTCTGCCCTCCTTACCCGGGATCAGGAATTCAGCAGAGGGTTCACAGCCATTGTGGCCCTTTCTTGGAATGATTAAAAAACACGAGTCTGCTGCCACTTCAGGAATTAGAGCTGAACTGATGCTTGCTTTGGAAAAAAAGAGCTGAACCCTTCATTTAAACAGTGAAAATTGTGCGGGGTTTGAAAAGAGGGGATTTGCTACAAGAATTAGACAATAGAGATTGAGCCCCTTCTGCAGAGCTCCAGGAGGAAGCACCATAAAAACAGAGCTCCAAAAGGAAAAATGAAACTGGGCTGGGGTTAAAATCTTCTAAAAAAACCTGAGGAGTAGCAGTGACATCAGAGCTGCTTTCCAGCACAAGGATTCCTCTGATCCCACAGGATAAATCCCCTTTGGAGCAGTGAGAAGAGGAAATTTGTCCATTTTCCTGGCCACATCACACCCCAGGCAGGAGCTTCCCCTGTCTGCTCTGGGTGGGGACAGCTCTCTCACCTTTGGGACCACTGAGAGAAGAATTTCTCTATTTTAACCAACTTTTCCATTTTCAGATCATGATCTAAACCCCACAAACAGCTTTAACCTGGGACTGCAGGCAGCAAACACTCCCTGAAACAGCTCTGGGGGATAATTCTGAGCCTGAGCAGAAAATTCCAAGGCTGAGCTGAGCAGAAAATTCCAAACCTGAACAGAAAATTCCAAACCTGAGCAGAAGATTCCAAACCTGAGCAGAAAATCCCGAGCCTAAGCAGAAAATTCCAAACCTGAGTAGAAAATCCCAAGCCTGAGCAGAAAATTCCAAACCTGAGCACAAAATTCCAAACCTGAGCAGAAAATTCCAAGCCTAAGCAGAAAGGCCAGACTGGAACAGCCCCAAAATTCTGCCCCTATCCCACCACACCCCGCTCAAACTGCTCTACAGGAAAAAAAATCAGCCCAGCAAGGATGCAGTGATCTAGTTTTTCATTCCTCTCAAAATGCAAGGTCAGTTTGCAGCATCTGAAATGGAAAAAATAACAATAATAATCCAGGAAGCAACAGAAGGACATTTAAAAGGATTTGATTGATGCTGAAGCCCGTGGGGGAAAAACCTGGAGGTTCACATGGGGTAGGAATGCTCCTCAGTGAAATAAAGACTTTGAGACTGGAAGGTCTTAATCGGAAATAAAAGGTGGGAAAAAAAAAAAAAAAAAAAAAAAAGAGAAAATGAGTAGATGAAAATAATTCCTTGGACTTTTGTTCCCACAGAACAAAAATAGCCCGACCCAATAACAAAAGAATGAATGTAATGCTATTGAGGCTGCAGGTTCCCAGCCCTAAAAGCCATAATGCATTCTGGTGAGAAAACAAATTTTCTGCACGGTATTATAGGATTTGAGAGCAGCAGATTTTGTCAGTGGATTTGCATGATGAATCAGGTAAATTGGAGCCTGAATCATCATCACATCCCCAGGCATCTGCAGGGAAATGGGAGGAAATAAAAAATGAGAGAAGAACCTGGAGAATGTTCTGGAAATCACAGGAAGGTGGAGTGGGAATCACAGTGGGTTTGGGGTGTTTGGGATCTGAACACAGACAGGGAGGGGAAATCCAGGGAACCACAGGGCAGATCCAAAGGAAAATGGAATTCCAGAACAGACCTCTGTTCAGATGGATGTAAACAACTGAAATTTCCAGAAATTATTAAGAATTAATCTGAAATAAATCCATAAATCCAAATAAATTAAATGCTAAACTGGAGCGCTAAACCGCGTCCCCAAGTGCCACATCTGTGTGTCTGAAATTTTTCCAGGAATGGGGACTCAGCCCTGCTCTGTGCCACTCTGCACAGCCCTTTCCATGATGAAATTGTCCCCAGTGTCCCCTCTGCCACTCAGAATATCCAAAATCTGGAGGTTCTGGATGCCCCAGGTTGGTCCCGTTTCAGTTCTGTCTCCTTTGGGCAGTGCCTCATCATTCACCTGTCCGGACTTGCCTTGGGAATTTGCCATCTGCAAAATGTCTAAAAGGGTATAAAATATATAAAAGGGGACGTAAAAAGGAAAGAAAAATTATCAGAAAGATAAAATTATCAGGCATCGGAAAAAAAAATTCAGGCATTGAAAAGGAAAATATCAGGCACAGAAAAAAAAAATACAGGCATCAGAAAGAGAAAAATGATCAGTTCTTGTGCTGTGCCCCAGGCTCACCTGAGCACAGGGGCACAAATCCCCGTTCCTGTAGGGTCCAGCCCATTAACCAGCCCATAATAATGAGATTTTTGTATGGTGGCAGTGAGAACAGATCGCTGCAGGCACTTCCCCTCCTGCCTGGCCAGAGCAGTTCCCTGAATTTCCCCGTTTCTCATCTTTGCCACTTCCCTTTCTATTTCCCCATAAACCCCGCTCAGCCCCTGACAGGACATTCCAAAGCTTTTAAAGGGAAACAAACTGCCAAGCATTCCCCTGGCACAGGAACATTCCATCCCTTTCCCCTTTCACTCACAGCGTTTGGGGCCATATTTTGGTGCTAAAAGATGGATTTTTTTTTTCTCACCCCCACATGAGCAGTGCTGGGGCAGAATTTGGAATTTCAGGTTGGAGCCTCATCACGAGGATGTGCTGAACCTCACAAAATCATTGTTTATTCTCCTTGTACCTCCAGAGACAGGTTTGAACATTCAGGGACAGCTGAGGGGAGATTTTAGGACAGGTATAAATGTTCCCCCATTACCCAAAAAGCGTTTGGAGCTGGAGATGTTTGTTTCCGTGTTGGAGTGATAAATCCGTGAGACACAGAAAACAACAAACCTCTCATGTCTTTCCACCTGAACCACTCTGTGATTCCATGGCAGGAGGGTCTCAGGGAGCCACAGCCATTCCCAAACTCACAAAAATCAGGTGCAAACTCCTCGTTTGCCAATTCCAGCATTCCTGGCTCGTGGGGGCTTTGTGGGACCTAAAGCTGATCCATGGCAGGGACCCCTCCAATTGTCCCAGGGCGCTCCAGAACATTCCCAGGGATCCAGGAGCACCCAGCTTCTTTGGAATTCCATCCCAGCCCTTCTGTTCTCCCAGGGAACAATTCCTGCCAAAATCCCATCCATCCCTGCCCTCTGCCAGTGTGACCCCATTCCCTGTGTCCTGTCCCCACAAAACCATTTCCTGGGAATAACAGGGATTTCACCCCGGGAAATTTTCTGGGAACAGCGTTGGAGCAGTTTGCTTTGCACCCCAGGAAACTGCAAAATCCAGAGAGAGAAAAGGGAGGTTTCTGCCCTCAGGGTGTCATTCCAGGATTTTTCCAAAGGCAAAGCCAAGAGGAGCTCACAGGTGATGAGAGGAGATAAGATGGGATTTCCTAACCTGTGCTACACCTCCAAATAATTAATAATATAATAAATATAATAAATAAATAATATAATAAATATAAATATAATAATATAATAACATAATAAATATATATATATATATAAAATATAGCATATAAATATAAAATTGATAAATAAATTAATAAAAATAATGAAAATATTAATAAAATAAATATAAATATAAGTGAATGTAATTAATATAATAAATAAAAATAAATATATCGCAGTGGCTCTCTCTCTCTCCATCCTTTCCCACACTGACTTTCCTGTTCTCCTCCATTCCCATTCCTGCCCCAACAGTTTATCCCAAACCAGGGAATCTTTTCTCTCAGCTCAGCCTCCATCCTTTCCAGACAGCAATTTGATTTTTCACGATTTTCCTCCCCTTGAAGTGCAGTTGTGCCTCTGATTTTAAAGAATTCCTCCTCTAGCTCAATCTCCAGAGAAAACTCCAGGGAAAAGCTGTTTCCATGGCAGCTCCAGAGCAGAGGGGCTGAGGACAGAGACGGAGCTGCTGCTCCAGATCCCACTTCATTCCCAGTTCTGAAAAAGGAGGAGCTCAGCTGTGATCCCGATTCTTTCCGAGGTTGTTTTCTGAGGAGATGGATGTGGATCCAGCAGGATTAATTACTGCTCAGGATTAATTACTGCTCACAGGGGAAAACACGGAAAAGTCCGTCAGCAGCAGCGACACTGCGGCACCCGAGGGGACACTGATGGATTCCTGGGAATATTTTCTGTTTAATGGCTTAAGGAGCAGCAAACACGTGGAATTATGGAGATTTATGGTGTGTTGGGGTGAGAAACGCAGGATCCTCCAGGAGCAGCCACTGGTGTGGGGCAGGGGGATCAAAAGAACCTCACACCTGAAAGCTGCGTTAAAAATTGATCAATAATTACAGGAGAAGGATAAAAACAAAATTAAACCAATCAATTCTTTGTTTTTTGATGATATTGGAACACTCACAGCCCATGGCACCTCGACACCTCCAAGGATGAGGCTCCTCCAGGGCAATTCCAGCTCTGGCATCCGGGATCTCTTGAGCTCCAGAGATTCCTGCATGATTTATCATATAATTCCTGGATAATCATGGCTAATTCGGATAATTGTGATCCCACACAAAGTCCCTGCTGCCCTGAAACCCTGAGCATCTCCAGCCATGTTCCTGAAACAGAAAGTTTAGGAAATCAGGAAAAAAAAAACAAACTCTCCTTAGGAAAACAAATCTCTTATAGAAAAATAAGCAAAAAAAAAAAAAAAAAGAAGTTATCTTTTAATGAACAGAGAAGTCTTATTACTGCAGCCTATTACAAGTTGAAGGTTTCCAGCAGAAGCTTCTCCAAGGGAGATAAATATCCCATTAAAGCAGCCCTGCATCCCACAACTCCTGCATTTTAAAAGCACCCTGGAGGCCACAACTTGCCCAGTTCTCTCTGCAGCTCCTGCTCTCTCTGAAGCTCTGTCTCAAAAAGGAAGGCTCTTTCTACTCGGGCTTCAAATCAGATCCAAATTTGGGCAGAAAAGGCGTTGAGGATGAAATTTGGAGGGATGGGGGCGGGGTTTGCTGCAGAAAGGGAAAATTGGAGTTTTTCCTGTGATCCCTGCTGTTGTTCCATCCAAATATCCCAGACTGGTTTGGGTGGGAAGGGACTTTAGGGTCACCTTGTCCACCCCAGGGTGCTCCAAGCCCCAGTGTCCAGCCTGGCCTGGCACATCCAGGGCACTCGGACCCTCCCCTGCAGCCCCCTGGACTCGCTGTCCGGGGCAGGGTGAGGGAGGGTCCCAGGGAAGGTTCGGGGTGGGCAGTGACCCCACAACGGCTCCGCTGTCACCACTCAGGTTCCTCTGGATCCTCATCCTCCGGTCCCTGCTCCCCCACCATCCCAGCAGTGCACGGTGTTTGCAGACTCCTCTTCCCTTCAAAACATGCAGAGTTTGATTTTGTTTCTCTTTCCCTGGCCCCAGCAGGGTCCCCAGGATTCATCATTGGCACCGAGGAGGCTGTTCCAGAGAGGGGGCATTGATGTCCCACCGATGTCCCGATGATATCCCGTTGATGTCCCATGAATGTGCCATTAATATCCCATTGATGTCCCACTTATGTCCGGTTGATGTCCCCGTTGAAGTTCCCGTTGATGTCCCATTGATATCCCATTGATGTCCCATTAATGCCCCATTAATATCCTACTGATGTCCCGTTGATGTCTCATTAATATCCCACCGATGTCCCATTCATGTCCCATTCATGTCCCACTCATGTCCCATTGATGTCCCATTAATGTCCCATTAATATCCTACTGGTGTCCCGTTGATATCCCGATGATGTCCCATTGATATCCCATTGATGTTCCATTGATATCCCATTGATGTCCCATTCATGTCCCATTGCTGCCCAGGGTCCAGGCTCCGCCTCACAGAGATGCAGATCTGCAGTTTTGAGGATTAAATCCTAAATTTGACTCTGTTTTGTTTATTCCAGCTTCAGAAATTCCACGAGTGGTCCGAAACCTTGGCACGGTTCGCTGTTAACCGCTGCTAAACTTTTTCTGCCACCAGGTGGGAAAGTTCTTATCAGCTGATGACACATTTCTGTGCTTTTTAAACATTTTTTTTCTCGTGTTTTTTTGCAGGATTAGTTTGTCACGTTGCTCCAAGCCACATCCAACTTCCAGGGACCCTGAAAATCTGTGCCAGGCCACCCCTTTCCTAAAACCCTCGCATTTGGGGTGGAGGAGCATTCCACCCCACATCAGCAGCAGAAACACGAGGACAGAGCATCTCAACCATAATTAACCTCCTAATTAACATATCCACAACAAATCTGCACAAAACTCCGTGGCATTGAAGGCCAGCTGTGCTGCTGGGAGCTGGATTCGTGATTCTTTTTGAGAACAGAACGCTCAGCTTCCACTCGACAGATTTGCCGCAATTAAATCTCCACCACCGGCACTTATTTTACATTTCTTATCTCGGGAAATGACTTTTTCTGACCAATCGAGCACCTGCTGCTTCTCAGCTGGCCCTGGAATGAAAGTGCAGAAATGTTGTTGGAATTAGAAAGTTTTAAATCGGAATCTAGGGTGGATATTGAGCGGGAGATTGAATTTCCCACGGTTCAGGGATGTGTCCAGGAGACCCCACAACTTCAGTGCCCATCCCTGGATTTGTGAGCCAAAGACTTTAAAGGAATCCCAGGTGGGAATGGATTCACCTTCCACAGCAATTTTTGGGATGTGGCTCCTCCCCACGGCATCCCAGCTCCGTTCCCAGAGATTAAAATCTCCAGTTTTGGCAAAATCCTGACATTCCTGTGCCTCCATCCTGACTTTGTCCGTCCCTGGAATTAGCTCTGCCTTTCCGACCCGAATTAAACCAAGATTGGACAAGTTTTTATGTTTAAGTGGATGTTTACCCCAAATTTCCTTCCCTCCCTTCACCTCTTCCCCGTAACCGACACTGAGCATCCCTCCATGCACAGGCTCTGATGTTCCTCTTTTCTTTCCTTTTTAACCTAAATCATTCCCTCTGGACTCCCACAACTCAGAAATAACAGGAACCAGCTGCTGCTTTCTGGTTTTCCCTTCATTTTCAAATTACTTCTAAATTGTGACCTTGCCTACCCCGATTTTGCCTGAAGCCGGGTTTTATTGCCGCGCTATCAACTCCAGGAGAGAAACCCCTCACATTAGAAAAAAGAAACAGACCTTTAATTAACTGTAATGATCGTTCTGGGGGCCATTATCACACATTCCAGCTCCAATAAAAAGCTTTTAAGAGAGTTGACAGCAAGTTCAGCCCTTGTTCCTCTCTCCTTCCCAGCACCCGGATTAAGGAAGGAGGAAAGCTCTCAGCTCCCTCTAAAAGGGAAATTTGGAATATCTCAGACACCTGAGCACTTCTTTGTATCACAAAATTTCCTCAAAGTCCTTCCAAAGCAGCTTTTATCCACTTTCAAATTCAAGAATATCCAATAATTGTTAATTTTTGCCATCCAAATATTAATAAAATATGATATAATTAATAATAAATCAATAATAATAAATTAATAGATATGAGGAATGTAATTAAATAAAAAATAAAATAAGTATATATAGGCAGTGAGTCCCTCTCTCCTCTTCGCTCCTTTCCCCCCACTGAACTTTCCTGGTTCTCCTCCATTCCCTATTCCTGCCCCACATTATCCAACCAGGAGAATCTTTTTTCTCCCTCAGCTCAGACCCCATCCTTTCCAGCAGCATTTGGATTCTTCAGCGATTTCTCCTCCCCTTGAAGTGCCAAGGTTGCCTCTGATTTTAAAGAATTTCCGCTTCCTTAGCTCATCTCAGAGGAAAACCGAGTGGAAAAGCGTTCCCATCGGCACGGCTCGCCAGGGAGCAGGATGGGCCTGAGACAGAGGACGGGCTGGGCTGCTCCAGATCCACTCATTTCCAGTTCTTGAAAAAGGAGGAGCTCAAGCTGTTTTGATCCCGATTCTTTCCGAGGTTGTTTTCTGAGGAGATGGATGTGGATCCAGCAGGATTAATTACTGCTCAGGATTAATTACTGCTCACAGGGGAAAAGTCCGTCAGCAGCAGCGACACTGCGGCACCCGAGGGGACACTGATGGATTCCTGGGAATATTTTCTGTTTAATGGCTTAAGGAGCAGCAAACACTGGAATTATGGAGATTTATGGTGTGTTGGGGTGAGAAACGCAGGATCCTCCAGGAGCAGCCACTGGTGTGGGGCAGGGGGAAAAAATGAACCTACACCTGAAAGCTGCGAAAAAATGATAATAATTACAGGAGAAGGATAAAAACAAAATTAAACCAATCAATTCTTTGTTTTTTGATGATATTGGAACACTCACAGCCCATGGCACCTCGACACCTCCAAGGATGAGGCTCCTCCAAGGGCTTCCAGCTCTGGGCATCCTGGGATCTCTTGGAGCTTCCAGAGATTCCTGCATGATTTATTCATGGATAATTCCTGGATAATTCATGGCTAATTCCTGGATAATTGTGATCCCACAACAAAGTCCCTCTGGCCCACTGAACACCCGCTGGAGCATCTCACCATGTTCCGCAGGAAATTCGAAAGGAAAACAAAAAAAAAAAAACAAAAACTCTCGTCTAGGAAACAAAATCTCTTAATAGAAAATAAGCAAAAAAAAAAAAAAAAAAAGAAGTTATCTTTTAATGAACAGAGAAGTCTTATTACTGCAGCCTATTACAAGTTGAAGGTTTCCAGCAGAAGCTCTCCAAGAGGAGATAAATATCCCATTAAAGCAGCCCTGCATCCCACAACTCCTGCATTTTAAAAGCACCCTGGAGGCCACAACTTGCCCAGTTCTCTCTGCAGCTCCTGCTCTCTCTGAAGCTCTGTTCAAAAAGGAAGGCTCCCACCACACCCCGCTCAAACTGCTCTACAGGAATAAAAATCAGCCCAGCAAAGATGCAGTGATCTAGTTTTTCATTCCTCTCAATAATGCAAGGTCAGTTTGCAGCATCTGAAATGGCAAAAAAATAACAATAATAATCCAGGAAGCAACAGAAGTGACATTTAAAAGGATTTGATTGATGCTGAAGCCCGTGGGGGAAAAACCTGGAGGTTCACATGGGGTAGGAATGCTCCTCAGTGAAATAAAGACTTTGAGACTGGAAGGTCTTAATCCCGGGAAATAAAAGGGTGGGGAAAAAAATAAAAGAAGAGAAAATGAGTAGATGAAAATAATTCCTTGGACTTTTGTTCCCACAGAACAAAAATAGCCCGACCCAATAACAAAAGAATGAATGTAATGCTATTGAGGCTGCAGGTTCCCAGCCCTAAAAGCCATAATGCATTCTGGTGAGAAAACAAATTTTCTGCACGGTATTATAGGATTTGAGAGCAGCAGATTTTGTCAGTGGATTTCGCATGATGAATCAGGTAAATTGGAGCCTGAATCATCATCACATCCCCAGGCATCTGCAGGGAAATGGGAGGAAATAAAAAATGAGAGAAGAACCTGGAGAATGTTCTGGAAATCACAGGAAGGTGGAGTGGGAATCACAGTGGGTTTGGGGTGTTTGGGATCTGAACACAGACAGGGAGGGGAAATCCAGGGAACCACAGGGCAGATCCAAAGGAAAATGGAATTCCAGAACAGACCTCTGTTCAGATGGATGTAAACAACTGAAATTTCCAGAAATTATTAAGAATTAATCTGAAATAAATCCATAAATCCAAATAAATTAAATGCTAAACTGGAGCGCTAAACCGCGTCCCCAAGTGCCACATCTGTGTGTCTGAAATTTTTCCAGGAATGGGGACTCAGCCCTGCTCTGTGCCACTCTGCACAGCCCTTTCCATGATGAAATTGTCCCCAGTGTCCCCTCTGCCACTCAGAATATCCAAAATCTGGAGGTTCTGGATGCCCCAGGTTGGTCCCGTTTCAGTTCTGTCTCCTTTGGGCAGTGCCTCATCATTCACCTGTCCCGGACTTGCCTTGGGAATTTGCCATCTGCAAAATGTCTAAAAGGGTATGAAAATATATAAAAGGGGACGTAAAAAGGAAAGAGAAAAATTATCAGAAAGATGAAAATTATCAGGCATCGGAAAAAAAAATAAGATCAGTTCTTGTGCTGTGCCCCAGGCTCACCTGAGCACAGGGGCAAAACACTCGTTCTGCAGGGTCAGCCCTAACCAGCCCATAATAATGAGATTTTTGTACCGTGTTAGTGAGAACAGATCGCTGCAGGCACTTCCCCTCCTGCCTGGCCAAAGCAGTTCCCTGAATTTCCCCGTTTCTCATCTTTGCCACTTCCCTTTCTATTTCCCCATAAACCCCGCTCAGCCCCTGACAGGACATTCCAAAGCTTTTAAAGGGAAACAAACTGCCGAGCATTCCCTGGCACAGGAACATTCCATCCCTTCCCCTTTCACTCACAGCGTTTGGGGCCATATTTGGTGCTAAAAGATGGATTTTTTTTCTCACCCACATGAGCAGTGCTGGGGCAGAGTTTGGAACCTCAGGTCGGAGCCTCATCACGAGGATGTGCTGAACCTCACAAAATCATTGTTTATTCTCCTTGTACCTCCAGAGACAGGTTTGAACATTCAGGGACAGCTGAGGGGAGATTTTAGGACAGGTATAAATGTTCCCCCATTACCCAAAAAGCCTTTGGAGCTGGAGATGTTTGTTTCCGTGTTGGAGTGATAAATCTGTGAGACACAGAAAACAAACAAACCTCTCATGTCCTTTCCAACCTGAACCACTCTGTGATTCCATGGCAGAAGGGTCCGGGGAGCCACAGCCATTCCCAAACTCACAAAAATCAGGTGCAAACTCCTCGTTGCCAATTCCAGCATTCCTGGCTCATGGGGCTTTGTGGGATCTTAAAGCTGATCCATGGCAGGGACCCCTCCCAATGTCCCAGAGCGCTCCAGAACATTCCCAGGGATCCAGGAGCAGCCACAGCTTCTTTGGGAATTCCATCCCAGCCCTTCGTGTTCTCCAGGGAACAATTCCTGCCCAAATCCCATCCATCCCTGCCCTCTGCCATGTGACCCCATTCCCTGGTCCGCCCCAAAAACATTCCTGGGAATAACGGGGATTCACCCCGGGAAATTTTCTGGGAACAGCGTTGGAGCAGTTTGCTTTGCACCCCAGGAAACTGCAAAATCCAGAGAGAGAGAGGGAGGTTTCTGCCCTCAGGGTGTCATTCCAGATTTTTCCAAAGGCAAAGCCAAGAGGAGCTCACGGGGTGATGAGAGGAGGTAAGATGGGATTTCCTAACTGTGTACACCTCCAAATAATTAATAAATATAATAAATATAATAAATATAAATATAATAATATAATATAATACAATAAATATAGTATATATAATATATAAAATATACATATAAATATAAAAATATGATAAATAAATATAATAAAAATAATGAAATAAGAATATAATAAAATAATGAATGTAATGATATAATAAATAAAATAAATATATCGCAAGAGCTCCCTCTCTCTCTCCATCCTTTCCCACACTGACTTTCCTGTCCTCCTCCATTCCCATTCCTGCCCAACAGTTTTCCCAACCAGGGAATCTTTCTCTCTAGCTCAGCCTCCATCCTTTCCAGACAGCAATTTGATTTTCACGATTTTCCTCCCCTTGAAGTGCAGTTGTGCCTCTGATTTTAAAGAATTCCTCCTCTAGCTCAATCTCCAGAGAAAACTCCAGGGAAAAGCTGTTTCCATGGCAGCTCCAGAGCAGAGGGGCTGAGGAAGAGACGGAGCTGCGCTCCAGATCCCATTCATTCCCAGTTCGGAAAAAGGAGGAGCTCAGCTGTGATCCCGATTCTTTCCGAGGTTTTTTCTGAGGAGTGGATGTGGATCCAGCAGGATTAATTACTGCTCAGGATTAATTCTATGCTCACAGGGAACACGAAAAGTCCGTCAGCAGCAGCGACACTGTGGCACCCGAGGGGACACTGATGGATTCCTGGGAATATTTTCTGTAAAATGGCTTAAGGAGCAGCAAACACATGGAATTGGAGATTTATGGTGTGTTGGGGTGAGAAACGCAGGATCCTCCAGGAGCAGCCACTGGTGTGGGGCAGGGGGATAAAAACGACCCTCACACCTGAAAGCTGATTAAAATTTAATAATAATTACAGGAAAGGGATAAAAACAGAATTAAACCAATCAATTCTCTGTTTTTTTTATGATTATGGAACACTCAAAGTCCATGTGCCACCATGCTCCTCAGCACATCCAAGGATGAGGCTCTCCAGGGCAATTCCAGCTCTGGACATCCCAGAGATTCCTGCATGATTTACATTGGATAATCATTAATTCGGATATGTGATCCCACACAAAGTCCCTGCTGCCCCTGAGCATCTCCAGCCATTTTCCGAACAGAAAGTTTAGGAAATCAGGAAAAAAAAAAAAAACAAAAAACTCTCTGTCTTAGGAAACAAATCTCTTATAGAAAAATAAGCAAAAAAAAAAAAAAAAGAAGTTATCTTTTAATGAACAGAGAAGTCTTATTACTGCAGCCTATAAGTTGAAGGTTTCCAGCAGAGCTTCTCCAAGGGAGATAAATATCCCATTAAAGCAGCCCTGCATCCCACAACTCCTGCATTTTAAAAGCACCCTGGAGGCCAAACTTGCCCAGTTCTCTCTGCAGCTCCTGCTCTCTCTGAAGCTCTGTCTCAAAAAGGAAGGCTCTTTCTACTCGGGGGCTTCAAATCAGATCCAAATTGGGCAGAAAAGGCGTTGAGGATGAAATTGAGTGATGGGGGTGGGTTTGCTGCAGAAAGGAAAATTGGAGTTTTTCCTGTGATCCCTGCTGTTGTTCATCCAAAATCCAGACTGGTTTGGGTGGGAAGGGACTTTAGGGTCACCTTGTCCACCCCAGGGTGCCTCAGCCCCAATGTCCAGCCGGCCTGGCACATCCAGGGCACTCGCCCTCCCCTGCTGTCGCCCGGGGCAGGTGAGGGAGGGTCCCAGGGAAGGTTCGGGGTGGGCAAGACCAACAACGGCCCGTGTCACCGGATCAGGTTCCTCGGATCCTCATCCCCGGTCCCTGCTCCCCCATCCATGCAGTGCACGGTGTTTGCAGACTCCTCTTCCCTTCAAAAAGTGCAGAGTTTGATTTTGTTTCTCTTTCCCTGGCCCCAGCAGGTCCCCAGGATTCATCATTGGCACCGAGAGGAGGCTGTTCCAGAGGAGGGGATTGATGTCCCACCGATGTCCCGATGATATCCCGTTGATGTCCCATGAATGTGCCATTAATATCCATTGATGTCCCACTTACGTCCGGTTGATGTCCCATTGATGTCCCATTAATGCCCCATTAATATCCTACTGATGACCCGTTGATGTCTCATTAATATCCCACCGATGTCCCATTCATGTCCCACTGATGTCCCATTCATGTCCCATCATGTCCCATTAATGTCCCATTAATATCCTACTGGTGTCCCGCTGATATCCTGATGATGTCCCGTTGAGTGTCCCATTCATGTCCCATTCATGTCCCACTGATGTCCCTTGATATCCCATTCATGTCCCATTAATATCCCACTGATATCCCATTGATGTCCGATGATTCCCACTGATGTCCCATGATGTCCCTTGATGCCCATTAATATCCCATTCATTCCCACTGATATCCCATTCATCCATTGATGTCCCATTGATGCCATGAGTCCATTCATCGTCCACTCATGTCCCATTGATGTCCCATTAATGTCCCATTAATATCATCTGGTGTCCCGTTGAATATCCGATTGATATATGTCCCATTGATATCCATTGATACCCATTGATATCCCATTCAATGTCCCATTCATGTCCCATTGCTGCCCAGGGTCCGGCTTAACGCCTCAACAGAAGGAGTG
>CM019219.1:0-13666 GCA_009741485.1 Malurus cyaneus samueli | reverse complement strand
TCTCTAGGAATCCTGCACCAACCTCTTCCAGGCTGGGATTAACTTCACCACCAGCTCTGGTTTAGGTTCCAAGGGTTGATTGGATTTGGGATTGGAGGAATAAAGCCCCAAATTTGCTCCCAAAACTTTCCAACCTAAAGGTTTGCATCTCATTCTGACCCTTTATTCCAGGCACAGCTGGGAAATGTCACCCCTGTCCCCCCCTAATAAAAAGCAGCCCCTCAGAGGAGTTTTTGGGCTCGGAATTAACCCAAACCCAGGTGCTGAGACAAGGATTAACCCCAAATTAAATCCCCTGAATCCAGGAATGAAGGATCAGCCCAAGGGTGGAACCTTTCCATGTCCCTGCAGATCCTCAGGGATCTCCAACACCGCTGGCTCCTTCCCAAAACCATTTGAACATCCCCAAACCCCATTTCAAACAGGCTGAACACCCCAAAACAGCAATTACTGCACCCTAATGAGGATGCAGAGGACAGAACTCATTAATAACTTCCTGAAGCTGTGCTGGGTGAAGGTTTCAAAGGTGCTTTTCTTGTTCACAAGACACAAAAACAGTTCAAAGGAACAGGAAATGCTGCTGCCCCATAAATACCCCATAATGAGAGCTGAACCCCAAAAACCAAAGTGCAATTTAGCCCGAAATAACTCAGGGATGGACAGAGGAATAATAAAGAACTCCCAACAATAATAATAAAGAACTAATAATAAAGAACTCCGAAATCCTGGAGCAGTGAATTTTAATTGACCTTTTATCTCTCAGTGAGACCTTTCCACGCAGACAGGGCAAACACAGAATTTTTTTTTTTTTTTGCTGTTTTCTCTCGTGGTTCTCCTCAGGCTGTTGTTTCTCCACAATTTCTGAGTGGGTGTTGTCACAGGGATTTCTCCTCCCATCAATTCTCTCCCTTCAGCACCGGCAGCAATTCCCCGCTCTCCTTCAGCTCCTGCAGACAGAAATGCAGCATTTTTGGGATTATCCAGCAGGATTTTATCAGGGAATGTTCCCTGGCAGGCAGGGAATGTGTTGATGCCTCATTAGAGGTCCCTCTTGGCCACCTCACCGAGGGGTTTAAAATATTTAAATTCCGTTTTGGGCCTATTTAGTAAAAGAGACAAAATGTTAAGAGTGGAAAAGCACATTTTTAACATCACTGGTTGTTACCTGATGTCTCCTCTCACATTATTCCCAGATATTTTTCAACACCCAAAAAACTTTACAACACCCCAAATAAAAAATTCCATTTAAAAAAGTCTATTTAAAAAATTCCATTAAAAAAATTCCATTAAATACCAGGGAGAGAAGGGTCCTGCAGCACCTCAGAATGCCCAGGACTCCTCCTATTGAGCACTGAAAAAGTCCCCACACTTCTTCAATTAGATGGATTATTTTTATTTATTTATTTCATCCCCACACTTGTTAAATAAATAAATAAAATTCATCTGTGTAATTCCAGTTAACCGATATAATTCCAGTTAATCTATATAAATAAATTTATCTATATAATTCCCATTAATCTACATAAATACATTAATCTATGTAATTCCAGTTAATCTATATAAATAAATTTATGTAATTCCAGTGAATCTATATAAATAAATTGATCTATATAAGTAAAATTCTCTAATTAAATTAAACTAATCTATATAAACAAAATCAATCATATCATTCCAGTTAATCTATATAATAAAATATTCATGTTAATTCAGTTAATCTATATAATAAAATTAGTCTATGTAATCCAGTTATCTATATAATTTAAGCAAAATTAATCTATAAATGAAATTCATCTATATAATTCCAGTTAACCTATAGAAATAAAATTAATCTATACAAATAAAACAAACTGATATAATTTGAACAAAATTGATCTATATTAATAAAATTAATCTATACAACTTGAGTAAAATTCGTATATATAAATAAAACTAATTTATATTATTTAAGGAAAATTAATCTACATAAATAAAATCAATCTATATAATTTAAAAAATCCCTACATTTCTCAAATAAATGAAATGAATGTGTGTAATTTGAGCAGCACCAGGATTGTTTAGAATAAAATGAGATTTATTGACTCCCCAGAGTTGAAGGAATGGGCTCAGGAGGGTTTTGGGTTTTGGGAACTCTGGGGCTGCTGCTACAAACCCCAAAAAAGCTTTTCCTGCTCCCAGAATGGGGCTGGGAAAAACCCCACATAACTGAGAGGGGAAAAGCAAAAAAAGGGGGGAAATTAGGGAAGGGAAAGCTGCAAAAAGGGGAAAAAATGGGGAATTTTCAGTCACTGATTGGAGATTTAAAGCTCCTTTTCCTGGGTGGAGCTCAGAGGAGTCACTGGGAAAGCGTTCAGGGTCAGGATTTGGGAATTCTGTGTGGGACAGGCAGGAAAAACCCTATAAATGGAAATTTTATTGTAAATAAACCCAAATCTTACCCTGACAATGTCCAGGCCTCCCACCAGCTCCCCCTTCACGTAGAGCTGGGGGTACGTGGGCCAGTTGGAAAAGGATTTCAGACCCTGGCGGACCTGGAAAATAACGGGATTGGGATTGGGGACTGGGAATTGGGGACTGGGAATTGGATTGGGGACTGGGAATTGGGATTGGGGAATTGGGATTGGAGAATTGGGATTGGGGATTGGAAGGATTGGGACTGGGAATTGGATTGGAAATGGGATTTGGGACTGGAATTGGATTGGAGAATGGGAATTGGATTGGGGAATTGGGATTTGGACTGGGAATGGATTGGGAGGGGAACTGGAATGGAATTTGGATTGGGATGGAATTGGGATGGGGCTGGAATGGGGATGGGATTGGAAGGAAATTGGGATGGATTGGGGACTGGGAATGGGATTGGGGATTGGAAATGTAGGGATTGGATTGGAGAATTGGGATTGGGGGATTGGGATTGGGATTGGGGGATTGGGGATGGAATAGGGAACTGGGATTTGGGACTGGAAATGGGATTGGGGAATTGGGATTTGGGATTGGGGAATTTGGATTTGGGAACTAGGAATTGGGAACTGGGTTTGGGGAATTGCATTAGGGAATTGGGACTGGGGACTGGGAATTGGGACTGGGGAACTGGGATTGGGGGAGCTGGGATTTGGGATTGGGAAACTGGGATTTGGGGCACTGGGATTGGGGGAACTGGGATTGGGGATTTCAGCAGCCAGGGGATGAATCCCAGCAGGGATGGAGAGGCTCCCTCACCTCCTCGTCCTCCAGGATGTCAAACGTCTCATAATCCACACTGGGGAAAGGGAAAAAATTCATTATTCCCTGGGGAATTAGAAATAAAATCTAAAAACCAACAAAAACCCATTTAAAATTCTCAGCAAACCCCTCAACTGCTTTAAAATCCTCTTTAAAAATCCCAATTTCCATTTGGGGAATAACCCCAGTGATATTTTCCCACCTCTTGGCTCTAAATTTCAGATTTTACCCCCAAAACTTCACCAAACCCCACACATACCCCGTGTTGTTCATGATTTCCAGGATTTGCTTGCTGAAGCCACATTTTGCCATCTGAAATGTAAGAATACAAATGTTTAAATTCCTCTGCTCCCTTCAAACCACGGAATTCCAAATTCCCAGTAATTCCCAGTTTATTCCAGGAGCTGCTGCTCAATAATCCCATTTTCATCTTTCTCTCCTGTTTTTCATGGATTTATGGAGTAAATTTGTTTAATTTTGAGCCATCACTTCCCTGGGTTTACCACTCCAATAAATGTAATGAATAAACAACTCCCAATTAGAATTAATTAATAATTAATAGCCACTGCCAACCCTACATCAATTGTATCGTTATATATATAATTATTAATTAACAATGGTTAATGATTAATACCCACTGCCAACCCTATATAATTGTATTTTATATATAATTATTAATTAACAATGGTTAATGATTAATACCCACTGCCAACCCTATATAATTGTATTTTATATATAAATTATTATGTGTTCCATTCTAAATAATTATATATTGAGTATATAAATTATATATAATATTATGAATTATTTTTATATAGAATCATAAGAATTAATATATTTATACCACTGCAACCCTACATCAATTGTATTTTTATATATATAATTGTTAATTAATAATTAACTAATGTTAATACCCACCAATCCTACATAATAGTATTTTATATAAAATAAATATGAACTAATAATTGTAATACCACAGTCAACCCTACATCAATTGTATATAGTATATAATAATTAATCAGTTATTAATTGATTAATATTCACTGCCATCCTATACAATTAATTGTAATTTTTATATATAAAATTTAGAAATTGTAATTAATAATTAATGACTAATACCCACAGTCAACCCTACATCAATTGTATATAATATATAATAAATAATATCAGTTATTGATACCCACTGCCAATCTTACATAATTAATTGTATTTTTATATATAAAATATAAAAATTATAATTAATGATTAAAACCCACTGTCAATCCTATGTAACTGTGCTCTATATATAATAATTATATATAGTACATCTATAAAAATACGTAATATTTATATTATAAAAATATGCAATATTTATATATATGTATGTATAACAGTTATTAATTAATAATAAACTAATAATTAATACCCAGTGCCAACCCTTCACACAAGGACAAAACCCACCCAGCCATTTTAAGATTTGAATATTCAGCAGTAACGACACAGGGACTGCTTCTGTGGTTTACAAAAACACCAAATAAAAACACAAACAGCATTTCCAGCAGCACTCATTTGAATGAAGGGAACACAAGGAGAAAATTCCATGAATTCTGGAATAAATTCCATTTATTCTGGAATAAATTCCATTTATTATGGTTCCACATTACCTGTTTGCTTCCCTTCATGAAGAGCATCACAGGAGCTTTGTTTATCAAGGATTTCAGCCTACAAAGGGACAAAAGCCTGGTTAACATCTCAAATTTGGGATGGAGAGGAAACAAAATGCCAGAGTGGAAAGGAAAAAATAAATTGGATAAATGCAGGAATTCCAGCCGGGATGGGTTGGGAGAGACCTCACAGAGAATCCCATTCCCAGTGGGAATCTGCCTCCCAAGAGACCAGGCTGATTAAAAATGTCATTATTCCAAATTCCACTATTTTATATCCAATATATAAAACCCAGAGGGCATTGAACAACTGCAGGAGCTCTGCAGAGAAATCAGTTTTTGAGGGACTAAGGGGGGTTAACAGAGAAAAAACTCAAAAATGGATTGAATTCACCCACCTGTCCTCCAGCTTCTGGGCCTTCGGGCAGATTGTGTCCAGCTCTCCAGATGCCTCCAGCTCCTGGGGAAATCAGGGGGAAAAGCAAAAAATCAGATGGAAAAAGGAAGAAAAAGGCATTTCTGCCAAAGCAGAAAGAGCAGAAGGTGCAGTGGTGACCTTGATGATGTCCAGGCCCCCGATGAGCTCCCCGGCCACGTAGAGCTGCGGGTAGGTCGGCCACTTGGAGAAGGCTTTGAGCCCCTGGCGCACCTCCTCGTCTGAGAACACGTCAAAGCTGCTGAAAGCAATGCCGTGCTTGCCCAGGATCTCCACCATCTGCTTGCTGAACCCTGCAGGCACAGAAAACACAATTCTGTGGGGTTCACACAGAGCATCCTTGGGTGCGAGCTCACCTTATTCACCTAAAAATGGCATTTCCTCTGCAGCAGCTCTGCTCTGTCAACAGCCTCAAACAACAGAAAATGGGCCAAACCCCATTAATTTCTTTTTATTTACTGCTATTCTCACTAGCTTAACTCCAAAACTTGACCTTTCTGATATTTTCTACCATCTTACATTCAGAGCATCCTTCCCTACTTCACATAAAGGCGAATTCCTTTGTATTTTGTACATTTTTGGTGTCCTCCCCACGAATGTTCCCTGTGGGAAGGATTCCCAGACCCTTTAGGAGATGCTCACCACAGCGGGGTTCCTTGGGGGAGCCCTTCATGAAGAGCATGCAGGGTGCAGCGTTGATCAGCCTGCGGAGCCGCGCGTGGAGCTCCGCCTCGCTGGAAGAGCCGCCGGTGCCGGGGCTCGGAGCTCCGCCGGCCGCGTGCCGCTGCACCTTCTGTGTCAGCTCCGGGGCGTGGGCTCCGTCCAGCCTGTCCACCTTCTGCGAGTTCTGCAGGGACACACAACAGCCTTCAGATCAGAATCTGTGTCGTTGAAACATTGCTGAGCCCATCCACCAGGAATGGGCACCCCTGAAACCTCGCTGAGCCCATCCACTGGGAATGGGCACTGCTGAAACCTCGCTGAGCCCATCCAGAATGGGCACCACTGAAACATTGCTGAGCCCACAGGGAATGGGCACTGCTGAAACCTCGCTGAGCCATCCACGGGAATGGGCACTGCTGAAACCTCGCTGAGCTCATCCAGAATGGGCACCACTGAAACCTCACTGAGCCCACAGGGAATGGGCACTGCTGAAACCTCGCTGAGCTCATCCAGAATGGGCACCACTGAAACCTCACTGAGCCCATCCAGAATGGGCACCACTGAAACCTCGCTGAGCTCACCAGGAATGGGCACTGCTGAAACCTCGCTAAGCTCATCCACCAGGAATGGGCAACCCCTGAAACCTCGCTGAGCCCATCCACTGGGAATGGGCACTGCTGAAACCTCGCTGAGCCACCAGGGAATGGGCACCGTTGAAACCTCGCTGAGGCCACCCAGAATGGGCACCCCCTGAAACCTTGCTGAGCTCACAGTGAATGGGCACTGCTGAAACCTCACTGAGCTCACTGGGAATGGCACCCGGGCACCCCCTGAAACCTCGCTGAGCTCACAGTGAATGAGCACCCCTGAAACCTCGCTGAGCTCATCCACCAGGAATGGGCACCCCTGAAACCTCGCTGAGCCCACCCTGCATTCCCAGCCCTGTGCCTTTCTGATGGTGGTAACGGCACCAAATCTGCCTCTGGAAACACTTAATAAAGAAGATATGATCCATTTTATCGCCACAGGCAACAAGTGATGCCTAAATCCAGCTCCCTAAAGAGAGTCCAGACAAAATCAAAAGAATCCAAAGCAGTTCTGTTATTCAGGCTTTCAGGGCCATCCAGGGCAGTCCCACACCCACAATGGACATGGGCTCACGGCTTTTTCACCCTTTGTCACTTTTGTCCATTTGCACATCGGGGCTGAATCCTCCAATTGCAGCTGCAGCCAATGCAGTCATTCACTCCAAGTTGGCTCCCCCCAATTCTCTGTTTTTTCATTTTTTGTGGGCCTGGCCCAGGAGTGTCCTGAGTTTGGGGCTGCAGAGGAATTGTTTTGTGTAAAAATGGGAGAGCAGGAGCTCAGCACTGTCTGTGGAGTCTGGAGTTAAACACTGAACAATCACAGGGGTACAGAGACATGGAAATAGAGAAACTGAAATCCTGAGGCATCTAAAGAACCCAAACAGAATTGTTATTTCTATTATTTTTCTATTATTACTGTATTTACCTGTTTTTTTTCTCCCACCTACAAAGGAACATRGCTGTAAAGTTTTCAACCCAAGCACAACAACTAAAATAAAAACTGTGTATGAATCCCAAAGCAATTAAAGAAGTTCTGAAATATTCCATACAAAGTGCAAAAACCATTCCCATCTCCATTTTTAGGTTCCACTGGATAGACTTCAATCAGTTACAGAGATATTTCCTCACTGAGAAAGTTTTAAGGTTCTGGCAGATTATTACAAAAATATAAATATTAAGAGTCCACACAGATTCTATTTTCTCTTAAATCCATTTTCTCTTAAATTCATTTCCTCTTAAATCCACTTCCTCTTACCTTAAAGAACAAGAACGTTGGAACAGAACTAATTCCATATTTTTCAGATACTTCAGGCACAGCCTCAGCTTCCAGCTAAAAACCAAACCAAAAAAAACAAAAAAAAACAACGGATTATTTTCATAATCTTCTTTAAAGTTTCACTGTGGGTGTCAATCCTGCCCGGAATCTTTTCCAAGGCGTTTTATACATTTAAACAGGATGTGCTGCTGAAGTTACTGAGACATTTGCATTTAAATGAGACTCGCAGGGCTGGCGTGGCACCGCAGAACCTCCCGGGTGTCACCACGGGTTCAGAGGTTTTTATTTTGTTGCACATTTCAAAACACGCCCGGAGGCTGCGAATAAAATTTTTGCTGCACTCCTGACCTGGTAAATTTTCAATCCTCTGCAGCTCCTGCTATATTGGAAGCCATCAATCAGCCAGCATGGTTATGTCACCAGCTCGGAAGTTCTTTAGTGCCCCCAGCCATGGGGCTGCCCTGGCTCTTTGGGGGGCTCTACATCACCACTGACATTTCTGGGCCTGAAATTGGGAGGGGAAGGAGCTGTTCCTGCAAGGAGTGATGGACTGCATTTTAACTCCTGCAAGGAGTGATGGACTGCATTTTAACTCCTGCAAGAAGTGATGGACTGCATTTTAACCCCTGCAAGAAGTGATGGACTGCATTTTAACTCCTGCAAGGAGTGATGAACTGGATTTCAACTCCTGAAAGAAGCTGCTGAACTCGCATTTTAACTCCTGAAGAAGCTGCTAACTGCATTTTAACTCCTGCAAGGAGTGATGGAACTGCTGGCATTTTAACTCCTGCAAGGAGCTGCTCAAACCTGCATTTTTAACTCCTGCAGGAGTGATGGAGCATGTCGCATTTTAACTCCTGCAAGGAGCTGCTCAACTGCATTTTAACTCCTGCAAGGAGCTGCTCAACTGCATTTTAACTCCTGCAAGGAGTGATGGACTGCATTTTAACTCCTGCAAGGAGCTGCTCAACTGGATTTTAACTCCTGCAAGGTTGCTGAGCACTAAACTCAGGGTTATTGATGGCTGAGGTTTCTGCTGAACTGGATTTTACTCCTGCAGTGCTGCTGAAAGGAGCCAAACTCCAAGTTATTGATGGCTGAGGTGTCTGCTGAACTGGATTTTAACTCCTGCAATACTGTTGAGAGCCAAACTAGGGGTTCTTGATGGCTGGGGTGGCTGCTGAGCACCAAACTCAGGGTTAGTGATGGTTGAGGTCATTACTGAACTGGATTTTTAACTCCTGCAAGGCTGCTGAACACTAAACTCAGGGTTATTGATGGCTCAGGTGGCTTGCTGAGACACGAAAATCGGGTTACTTGATGGTGAGGTGCATTGCTGAACTGTGGATTTTAACTCCTGCAATATCTGCTGAGCAGTTAAGCTCAGGGTTATTGGATAGCTGAGGTGGCTGCTGAATTGGATTTTAACTCCTGCACTGCTGCTGAGTGCCAAATTCGGGGTTCTTGATGGCTGCCTGAACTGGATTTTAACTCTTCCAAGGCTGCTGAGCACTAAACTCAGGGTTATTGATGGCTCAGGTGGCTGCTGAGCACGAAAATCGGGGTTCTTGATGGCTGAGGTGGCTGCTCAACTGGATTTTAACTCCTGCAATTCTGCTGAGCACCAAACTTGAGGTTATTGATGGCTCAAGTGGCTGCCTGAACTGCATTTTAACTCCTGCAATGCTGCTGAGCCCCAAACTCGGGGTTATTTCCCCCAGTTTCAGCACGTGGGGATTTGCTGTGAAATTTTTTTCTGCCTTGGCTGCAATTCTGAGCTGCCCAGGCTCTTAATGAAGCCACTAATTACAGGAGCAAACCAGGAACATCAAACCTGAGCCCAAGCTCCTGTTGTAAACCACCACTCAACAGAATCACTAAAAAACCACAGCTAGCAAATGAAAGCTCACATTTGGCTTAAATTGAACTGAGAGCTTATTCATAATTCCTATTGATTCGCTTTCCAGGGGCAAATGATGACTTCCAGCTCATTTGCTTCCCCAGTAAAATTTCCTGTTTGGATACTTGGTTCCACTTAACACAGAACACATTTAATTTCGTATTTCAGGAACTGGCTTATTGGCACAACTTCCCAAAACATTGGTTTTTTAAATCTTTACACTCATTTCAACCAACATCTAGGAGGTAACAGGTTCTTGCCACTTCAAAGGCAGTTTGGCTATTCTGGAATAAAAAAAACTCACCAAGAATGGCTAAAATCAGGAGCTCCTCCCCCCCAAAATATATCCATATAATTCACCCAAGAATTTCAGCAGCTTATTTGGTCTAAGCAAGAGCAGCAGCAATATTAACATTACTGGGAGGAGGGAAGTGGGGGGAAGGATGTGCCACTATCTTGGTTTTACAGCCCTGGATGACTTTGGAACCTCGTTATTAAAAAATAAATTACAGCTGAATAATAAAGGTCATAAATAATATATATGAATAATAAAAAGCCCATTGAGAGATTTCAGACTTTGCTGGGCTTGATCTAAAAGCTACTAAACTCCAGATAAATTTAAAGCATCTTACATTAGCAGTACATTGAAAATGACTCTTTTGAAGCTCAAAGTATAAATACCATTAAAAGCAGGCTTCTGTCCTGTTTGCAAATACAGCTGAGAGAGGAATCATTAAAAAAAACAAACACTCATAATCTAAAGGCTGTGAGAAATCAAATCAAAGCACTCACACCCAGCTGGCTGCTGGCTGCTCTGTTATCCCCTGCCCTCTCCATCCCACAAATGTCCATCCCAGGAGAGAAGTTTGGGTTCAGAGCAGCAGTGTGGATGAGGGAATTCCCTTTCCCTTCCTAATGGATGTCCCCGGGATGAGCTGAGGGTGTCACAGAGGGGTGACAGCACTGCAGGGCTGGAGTCACCTTCTGAGGGCTCATTCCAGTGCCTGGGAATCTCTGGGAATCTCAGGAATATCGAGATCCCTCAGCAGGAGCATGGCCAAGGATCAACACTGGGACAGCGGAGTGTGCCTGCCATGGCTGGGGTGGCAACTGGGTGGGTTGGCACTGGCTGGGTGAGCACTGGTGGGTGCACAGGATGGGTGACACTGGGTGGGTGACACTGGCGGGTGGGCACGCTTGCAGGGTGGCAATAGCAAGTGGACTGGGTGGTACACTGGCTGGGGTGCATTGGCTGGTGGCTTGGCAAGGGGCACTGGGTGAGGTGACACCTGTGGGTGCACTGGGTGGGTGAACTGGGATGGGTGGCACGGGCTGGGGTAGCACTACGCCTGGGGTGACAATGGCAAGGCAGCACTGACCCAGAGTTGACATCTGGCTGGTGGCACTGGTGGTGCACTGGCTGGGTGAACACTGGTCTGGGGTGACACTGGCAGGAGGGTGGCAATAGCAAGTGAAACTGGGTGTATGACACTAGGATGGGTTGGCAACTGGCCAGGTGGCAATAAGAAGATGACACTAGGACTGGGTGAATCCTGGGTGGAGTGACACTGGTTGGGTGACACTGGCAGGGTGGCACCTGGCTGGGTGGGGCAAAATAAGCAGGAGCTGGCAACTGGCTTGGGTGGCACTTGCACTGGTGGCACCATCTGGGTGGCACTGGCTGGGTGGCACGTGCAGGGAGACAAGGTGGGTGGCACTGGCTGTGTGGCACTCGTGGGGGCAGGCTGGGCACTGGGGGTCACTAGGTAGCCTTGACACCATCTGGGTGGCACTGCCTGGGTGGCATGTGGTTGACACACTCTGGTGGCCTGCACTAGGGGGTGAACACTGGCAGGGGTGGCACTGGCTGGGTGGCACTGGCTGGGTGGCACCATCTGGGTGGCACTGGCAGAGCTTTCAGGTCCCCTCCCACCCACAGCACTCCAGGATTCCCTGGCCCAGCCAGCCCATCCCGGATGGCAGCAGCACCTCTGGGATAACCGATGTGAAGAAAATCTGGGAATGTGAGGCCACACAGGCACTCCAGGATCAACCTCAGCCCTTTTTGGGATCTCCCCCTTCCCCCGAGGGCTGTCCCTCACCGTGACAAAGGAGACCTGGGCGTGCTCCTGGGCCAGTGCAGCCATCACCTCGTTCATCTGCGTGCACTGAGGGGCCCAGGGAGCCCAGAAATGCACCACCACCAGGGACCTGAGGGAGAGACAGCATGTTAGAAAATGGGCACAGGAATAAATCAGCACCCCGTGAAATGGGTGAGGATAAACACAGCATTCCTGTTCAAATGGGCAAGGGAAAGAAACAGCATTCCTTAAAATTGGGCAAAGGGATACAACACAGCATCCCGTGAAAATGGGTGAGGGATAAACACAGCATTCCTGCTAAAATGGGCAAAGGAATAAATACAGCATTCCCCTTAAGAGGGCAGGGGGAATAACACAGAGCATCCCTGTTAAAAATGGGCAAGAAATAACACAGCCCATGTGGAAAAATGGGCATGGGAAAAAGAAACAGCATTCCATTAAAAATGTGGTAAGGAATAAACACAGCATCCCAGTGAGAATGGGTGAAGGGATATAAATACATGCATATTCCCCGAGGTGAAAATTGGTTACAATAGAATAAACACTTCAGCCATCCTGGGCTGAAGGGCATATTTACAGGATGCTTTATGGAGAAAAGAACATCAAGCATTCGCCATTCTCAAAAAATGGGCACGGGAATGGAACACGCATTCTTAAATGAAGGAAACAGCATCATGATGTAGAATAAACCGATTGCCTAAATATGGATGTCAAAGATTCGTACAATAGGCACAGGAACAACACTGCATATCATGTTAAAGGATGCCATAAGGTGCTATCATTACATGCAGATCCTCCTCGAAAAATGGTCAAGAAATAAACACATTCACACATTCGCGGATGTCCGTGGAATAAAATGGGTAAACCCGATATTCACACATCCACTAGGGGTTACCGCGTGATGTATATGCTATCCGGGAATATTTCCTCTACTTGTAATGATAAGCATAAAACAGTCATATCCACGCGAATTTCTCCCCCGGATAATGGCAAAATCACAGGTGGTACCTAAACGGTGGGGTAAGGAAATTTAACAATGCCACAGTCATATCCCGCTTGCAAATAATAAGCTTGTGAAAGGCGGTACGACGTGAAAATGGATGAATAACACACGCATTCCCATTAAAGATTTGGGCAAGGGAAAGAAACAGCAATTGGCACCCCGTTGAAAACTGTCAAGGAAAAATAAACACAATCAGCATTCCCGTTAAAATGAGCAAGGAAAATAACCACAATGAGCATTCCCATTAAAAATGGGCAAGGAAATAAACAATCAACATTCCCAAGGGCAAGGGAATACATAACAATAAATGGGCAAGGGAAATAAACAATCAATTGCATTCCCAGTTAAAAATGGGCAAGGGAAAAAAACACAACGCATTCCCAGTTAAATGGGCAAGGGAAATAAAAACATTGGCACTTCCCGTTAAAATGGGCAAAGGAATAAACACAGTATTCCCGTTAAAATGGGCAAGGACAAATAAATAGTCAGCATTCCCAGTTAAAAACTGGTCAAGGACAAATAAACACAGCAATGGAATCCCCGAGGGTGAAAAACACCGAGCCCGCCCCGAGCCCCGGTGCCCTTTAGGGCCCGCTTCCTTTCGCTTTGGGGTTTTTTTTCTTTCGTTTTGGGGTTTTTTATCTTTCGTTTTGGGGTTTTTTATCTTTCCCCGCGCAAGGCTGCACCGAGCGCTGCTGGCAGCACGGGCCCGGCGCCTAGAGCGCTGAGGGACCCGGCGGGGGAGACAGGGAGGGGATGGGACCGAGGAGATGGGACACCGGATGGGACAGGGGACCCGGGAGGGACAGGGGAGACCCGGGAGGGGACAGAGGAGGGACA
>VKON01000117.1:123634-143949 GCA_009741485.1 Malurus cyaneus samueli | reverse complement strand
AACTAACCTCACTACAGCATTGCTGGTGAATGTCACTGTTTTAGTCCTCCCGTACACCGACCATAATGATAGCAGAGAACCGGCAGCGAATTGCTTTAGGAAGAACCGTTTGCCTGTACGACTCGGAATTGGAGAGGCTTGAGCCGCTAACTCAAAAATTCGGAAGAGGAAGAACCCTAACTAGTATTCCTACAGCCTTTAAAATTATTCTTTTCCGCAGCACATACCAAGCATATGTCATCGAAAAGGAAGTGGCGTTTTTACAGGAAAAATGTTCCTTGGGCAGGCGGAAGAGTAATTCGGATTGTTCTCTGTTTTACATGTCCTGTAACGGGTTCAGAATGCTGCAAAAGGGAATATTGGTAGAAGGCAAGAAAGATCAAAGAAAGATCTCTCAGGGAAGGCGTCGGTGTGTCCCCTCGGCCTCTGCTCTGTCTCTCCTGGACAACCCTCCAAAGACAGCTCTCAGAGCATCAAAAGAAAATTTGATCCACGTAGCAATATGGATTACCCTTCACCGTGAGAACGCTTCTGACGACCCCGGTCGACTCCGGCGGCCCAGGCCAGCACGTCTCATTACACCGCGGAATGTTTCAGTGAAAATGAACTCCATGGAAAAATCATTTCTCAAGAAAGGAAAGAGAATGATGTCCTTAAGGTCACCTCACGAGCCACGCGACAACGAAAGCGGACATCAAGCAGCCAAAGATTCCTGTCATAATAATGTATCCGGGAACCAAAAAGTTCCGTGTAAACAGCACCGCCAATTTAAACTGTGTGGTTGGTCCTCCCCTATTACGGCTGTTCTGGGATCACCAGCTCGGAGCACCTGGCCTACTAAAACAGCAGAAACACTTGAGACATATCGCCGATCTAACGTGAGGCAAGAGAACAACTTTGTTGTATCAAATCGGCACGCCAACCAACTAAACTTCAAAGACCTCCAGAATCCCCAAGGCCCAGACCCATTCGAGCACGTCCGACTACGCGACAAAGCTCAGAGACGCGCACTACTGCCTACTCATTTGCGCGGCTCCCGTGCCGTAAAAAAGTCATTCCATCTACCTACTAAACTTCCGACGCATTCCTCAGGAGTGGTCAGGTCGCCTTCTCCCGGAGAACATAAGTGATATCATGGCCAACAGTTCAGCCATCACAATACAGAATGTACTCCGATCGTTTTAGCACCTTTGCAACTTTAGTAAATGATAAGCTGTAAGTAAATTCCGATGTCGAATTGTGTGAAGTATCGCAGGCCTGGTCTTCAAACATGCATTACATGTGCCCGTGGTATCTCAATGTGTAAGGCATGGTCGTGTGCATTGCCTCCTGCCATGGCTCGCACCTTGGCCACACATGATCGAGAGGGACATGGAAATGGGCTGCGATAATGAATTAATAGGTTATCGAACCTGTCCAGAAAAAGTCTCAGAGGGTCACAGGCTGTAGATAAAATGGCCATCCCTCGCTGAAGCACGAAGCGGCAGATATGAGTATCCGCCAGCCAGCAGAGTTCTAATTCTAACCGCTGGCGTGCCCTAAATTGTCACAACCTCTAGAGATAGAATACGGACTGGCTGGGTCACCATCTATAACTAATCTCTGTTAAAAAATACTCTAAAGAGTAGTAAAATTTAAGGGATTAAACCTACAAAAAAAAAAAAAAAGCAGAAAACATGTAAGCAATATTCCATATGCAGGTCCTCAAAAGACACGATCGCGGCGAGGAAGGTCCCGCGCGCAGCCTACAACTCACTCTGAAGGAAGGAAAGAAGGACGCAGCATGCAAGACGGCGCGCCTTCTTGAGCAGTCTTCCCCTTATCAGACTGAACTTATTTCTTCTTCTGAACGCGCCTGCGTACGCTACATAGTTTAGCAGAAAACAGAAGTGTGACAAGGCTCGCAGAGCTCTGTAGAACAGTGGCTTATAAGTGCATCGGGGCACTGGCGTATGTGTCGGGAATGTGCGCGAGCTTAGTATCACAGAGGCGGTCTCATCTGTTTTCGACTGAGATAACACACGATCTTAACATGTTGACTGAAGTTGATTAGTCGGTGCGGAGATTCAGTCTCAACGGGAGACGCGTCATAATTTGAGAAGCAAGATCCGTTCACGGAGGGTGGTGAGGCATGGAAGCAGTTGCCCACGAGGGCGTGGATTGCCTACTCCTGGCACTGTCAACCGCCGTGGTGCGAGGGGCAGTAGACAGCCAGCCGCGCCCGTGTGCGTCAGTGAGATCGCGGCGTCCCTGCCATCGGGCAGGCCGCAGTTGGATCAATGAACACTATAAGGCCCCTTCAACCGAGGGATATCTATAAGGTGTGTAATCTTAATGTTTCACTCACGCGAATCTTTTAGCACACAAGGTCTATCTGACATGAAACCGACAGATCAGCAGAAGAAACCAGGAGACGATCAAAAGGAAAATAAGAGACATTACGAAAGTCAGGGCTAACTACACTGAGGAGTGCATTTTTCCCTCATGTAGGAATAGAGGCAGAATATAGGACAGTGAACAGCAATTATGCACTGTTAAAACCAGCGTCGCACTGGTCTTAATAAAAGTCCATATGCGGACTAAAGCGTATTGTGTGCACTCAGGAGTACAGAATTCTTATTCTGTTTTCTGCAGACTTTATTATTACTCTGTGGCTATAATCAAAATTTGGGGGGGTTTATTTCAGTCATATAAAGACTCACCTAACTCTGCTATTACTTGAATAGAGACAATTCGCTAATCTGTTTTCATGCCAGATTTCTAGACTATATGCTTGTATGAAATGAGATTGTAGTGGGTGAATCGATCAGATCCATGCGTGGAGCATCTGACATAAATTAATGTAAACATCACTATTATGTTAATGAGCGAAAGGAAATTATATACTAGTCACATGGATGGACATTTAACATTGCAATTGTCATCAGAGCTACTTAGAAATGTATACGTTTTCTTCCAGGACATATTTTGATGGAGATAAAATAGTTGGACTAAAAAACTTCTGAACGTTAGCGACAGTGGAACAGGAAAAAGTACACACATAACACCTGGAACAGACTGGTTTTGTTATAACTGGACTGTTAGGGGTGGAAGGAGATTCTCTTCTCAAGTCGCAGTACGGAGGTCGAAATAATGCCAGATTATCGGAGAACAAAATAAGAAAAATAAGAGAGACAAACAATGGAAGTACCGCGCGAGAGCATGTCTCTGATGATGCGACTCCATGAGGACGCCTCGGTACGGGATATTGTGAGACCCCCTGAAGGCGCAAAGGCATGCCGTCAGCGGGAACCAGAATCTGATTATCTCCGGGTGAGATTCACGAGGCCGCTTTAGCTCAACCGAATGTCCCGGAGGCAACGCTTCAAGGCGGGGGGACCTCACAAGTGATGGCGCTTTCGCATACGGGGCCGTCTGAGGGTGAATTGATCGTGCTGAGGAGTAAAAAATAATGAGGTGGAATGCTTATTCTTTTTTAATGTTTGTACGGGTCGCAGACACACTGGGCAGAGAGTGTGGCGCATTACTATGACCATTTGCGAACTTCGGTCCACATCAAATTGAATGTTAGAAAGCAAGTAACGGCCAGAGAAAGAGTCATCAGAGGCATGGGTTTGAAGGGCTGAAAATGTGCGCCTACCCAAATGAATGGCTATCTTGTATAAAAAGAACAGTATCTCTGTCATTTCTTAAGCGAAAATAAGGGAAAATTTCTTTTTTTTTAACGAAAAAGCTCTTAGGCTCGCATAGAGAAAATAAAGAACAAACAAGAAATCTGCGCACCTAAATATGCTCTATTCCAATCTAACCAAGTGAATAACAACTCGAGCGAATCTTTGGTGTAAAGATTCAGTAATAAAAATAAAGAGCGGGAAGATACATATACCTGAAGGACAATTAATCAAGGGCAACCAATTAAAGCAGCAGTAGCTGCTGGCAAAATACTTAAAAAAGCGGATAATGCAACTGAAATATGTGAAATCAAGGAACTAACTATAATTTGCTTTGGAAGTGAGGCTAAGATCTTCGAGAGATATGTACACGTGTGACATCGCACCAGAAAGTGGCATAGTACGATATATAGAAAGAGTAGTCTGAAACTGAGTCGTCCAACGATAAATCAAAGACAATTGAATTTATTGGTATATATGTCATTTTGGCTAATTCATACCAATTGCCTTCTGGACTAGCTCATTTGGACCTAAAGCTCCTGTTAACAAACTGGAGAGGTGGTTGAGAACTGGTTACAATTTCAGACTCCACATTTCAGCTGTCTGAATTGAATCACAAGTTACAAGCAGAGCTGTGTCTTCTATATTTAAATTATCTATAACTTCTGCTTTGCTTAAGATATGATAATATTATTTCCTGTCACCTGGTATAGTAGATAGTTCAGAAATGGTTTACGTGGATATGATGTTTGAACAGTCAAAGGAGATCCATTTCTGAATCCAAAGCAATTTAACAATCACTCCTTTTTCGGCAGTTGGAGTCTTGAGGAAAACATCATGAAAAGCTAAGGCATGTCTTTTTACCACCAGCTTTTCAAGCAAGATCGTCATGAGTAAACATGAAGTTATATGGTCTAACAGTTATTGAAATCATTAAATGGTAGTCCAGATAAGGGTCAATAAGGTCAAGACTCTTTGTCCTCAGTGGGGAAACAAGCAAGGGGTCCAAATTCTTAGTTGAATTTGTAAGGGGTACTATATTTTCCTTAAATTAGCACTAAAGTCAACCTTTTCAACTGGAGTATCTAATTGCTTAAAGCGATAGCGAAATAGCCAGATACTCATTATACTGTATTATGCAATGTACGTCTCAGATGACAGTAATGTTTTTTTATACAATGGACAAGGTTATGTTGCAGGCGTTGAAGTAAACAACAATTTGGTATCTACAGGAGGATTTAAGAATAGAGTGGAACATATATTAATATAATCTGTGTAAATAATGTATATATACTCGGTAAGACCTGCAAGGTGTCACAGTGTACTGCATTTTATGGGGCCACCTGACGTGTATCTTCAACACATGTAAAATGGAATTTTTTTAATAAATAAGCCAAAATGCACAGATACTCAAATATCCGCTAGAAAGACTCATCCTTTACTGTTCTTTGATGTTAAAGTCTCCCAATTCCACATTGCATTCATGGGTGCTTTCGGTTAAAATATACAATCACAGGAATAAAGCTGTACAAGGATCATTCCTCCCAAGTGTGAGATATCTCAGACTGCCACGGGACTGCCTTTCCTTTAAGGATGAGTCCTTCATTAAAATTTCTGACATAAGATGACAGGAGATAAGGGACCTATAATAAAAATTAAATAAAAATCAAAGCAACAGAACCAAGTAAACATGAATAAAAAAAAATATAAAAATAGCCTAATCTGGTCCTTCAAATGCGAAAGTGACAGAACTACGAGAATAGTGTATACATTTTTCTTGTCCTCTTTCAATGAACATATACTATCAAACAAAGATAATGAAAATTGTCATAATTTATAACAGCATCAATTGGTCACAAATCTGTAAGGTAGAGTGCATTACAACAGAGACATCATCATTGGAGGTGGCACTATTAGAGCCGTAGAATGAATTGACAGTATTTCTTACTTGTTACAGAACTTCAGCTAAAATATTCCAAAAGGAATGCATGACTATTCAAAGTAATTAATCCATTTTAAATCTGAAAAATCTCTTTGGCACCTTCCCCTCTAACTCTAACCCTACTGAAGAGGGAAGAGACAAAGAAAAGTCTCTGATGTTATGACCCGCATTCCTGATGTATTGCTGCGAAAACTGCGAGGCACAAATCGATTCGGAAGGTCAAAGCTCAATTACAAGTAGAGAGAGCTCATCCGGGTGGAGGCACAACCAGGTGTCCAGTCAACTTTTCTTGGAGTTCTATCAAGGAGATCAATTGTTGCACTTAAGATGTTGACAAAACAGATCCTGAAAAACTTATGGAGGACTGAGCCAAGTTCAAGTGAGTGGACAACTTCAGAAGCATTTGTGATTTTTTACATAAAAAGTTTAAACCTATATAAGTTAACTTAAAATCTACTACTAGTAGATTTAAACAGATTTTCACTCCTGGTTTCCAGGATTGCTGCTGATGATATCAAACACGTTGGAAGATTACATGTCTTTCTCTCCACCCATAAATAAAAAAAAAAAAAAAAAAATCCGTCCAGGGTGATTGCTGTTCGGTGTAGAAATGTGGGGTGCAGTAAGAATCTGCGTTTTCACATGTGACAATTTTCACAGGCGAAAGATGAAACTTTTGTTTGAAAATATTATATCAAGGATACTATAGAATATTCACTGATTGGGTTTTGCAAGACAATTAAAACAATCATACTTATTTGGCAAAACCGAATTCCCCACATTCACACAACATGGTATCTAACATAAATCACAAAGCCTTCAAGTCAGTTGAAGACAGCCATAAGGGTTCTCATGTGCATGATGAAATAAATATACATTTAAGCATTGGTGAAGGAAATGTTATGTGTATATTTATATAATGGATGCATGAGGTGAAGAGGTTCGAGAGATCACTTGTTGATTGTAATCCATTAATGAAAAGTAGCGGGAAGCACATAAAATCTCATACATATATTTTGTTTTTCTGTTTAATAATATAAATATGTCTTGAGTTTTATGTAAGTCAAAACTCATCAAATGTGAGTTTTTGCTTTATTTCTAGTTCCCACACCACCTGAAAAAGAAAGTCGAGGTTAAGTATGATATATATTAAACTATGTCTCAAATTTAAGTGGTTCTTTAAGTCAAGAGTGGTTATTAGAAGATGAGTAGAGGGACGTTTATTTCCAAAAAATATTTCTCATTTTAAAACTCTGATAACTCCATCAAAAAACAATTTGTGAAATATGAGAGTATATAAATGTATAAAAAGAGTAGGAATAAGCAAAAATATATGTTGTTCTGTCAATAATAAAGATGCACCACATCGGAAATAATTTCAATACACTATAAATATAAAAAAATTGAGGTAATGAGAACAGAAAACGAAATAATTAAATACGTGTTTTTAATGTGACAATAGTACTTATGGGGGCAGTTTTAATAAGGTCTTGCTGCTTGTTCATATAATTTTACTTCTCAGCCAATAATTTTTGTTATTGCCGGGTGCTGTTAGGTTGAAGGCTTTGTTACTTCTATTTTTTTTAATTCACATACCATACAAGAAAAAGTTTGTTTATTTACATAACCTACTGAACGTGTTGGTGCCTAGTGTACTTGCAAGTATCGAGTCCTAAGAAATAATATACTGGTAAGAAAGAAACTATTTTTTAAAGACACGGTGACAAGAAATATACATTTAGGCTGGTTGCATTCATTTCTGCTTCTGGGGGTAGGTGTTTATCACTTAAGATAAAACGTGCTGATGGTGAGCTCGTCCTGACTTCTCTTGCAACAGAATACTGTTTAAAAACACTTGGGGACCTTGGAGGAAAGTCCGCTAGAAAGCAGATCCATTGTGATCTGGTGCTTCTGGAGGCTGCTGCTTTCATTGTGTCTGCTCTATAGACTGCCCAGAAAAACACCAGGAAAAAGAGGCGCAAACATGTATTGTATTTTATGAAGTAAATAGAGGATTTTGTTAAAGGAAACACCATTTTAAAAATATTTCCAATTTTTCCGTTTCAATATGTATTAATGCAAGTATTCAACACACATACCTCATTCCATAAATGTTCTTGGAACTTGTATTCACCTGTAAGACCTTCAATATGAAAATGACTTTTTTTTTTAAATCCTAAAAGAATGTATTTGCCAGTCTCCCTGGCTTTAGAAATGCATGTTCGAGCCGCTGGAAGATCGAGACACTCTCACAGGCAGAGAGAGAGAGAGAATCTTACTGAAGAGAATGCTGAGAAGAGAATGGAAAACTTTTAAAAGCATCCTTACGGTAAGAAAAGCAGCCATACGGATCTTTTCCTGAACTATAAGTATCGTGAAAGTGCAACACAATTCGCAATCTGTTTGCTTTGTTAATTCAGCCCAAACTTCATTTTTTTGCTGCTTAAATCCTCCTTGCTTGAGGCCTGCTAACTTCTTCTGGGTGGAAAGGAAGAGGCATAATGCGTGCCAGATGGCCAGCATTTGCTGAAATGCTGGGAAATGCTTCCTGGTTCTAGTATAGAATTCCAGGAGTAAATACTAAGGAATTGCTGTTCATTTCTTTTTTAAAAAGCGAAAAAATAAGACATTTAGAAACTGCAGTTTGAGCACCATGAAACCATGGTCCCTCTGGGCAAAGACCTTCTTTAGCAGTAAAATTAGAGCTGCAGATATGAGAGATCCTCAATGATCTGAAACCTGAGTCCTAAGATCTAGGACTTGATTAACAAGGGCTTTAACTGAGATGCCCATTCCTTAGCTCAACTCAGCAACCCTTTGGTAGTTTTTTTTTCCCTTTGCTGTTCTCTAAACGAGTCTGCTGTGGGGACACCGAATAGCAGGGGTGCGTTCTGGGTGCTGCCTTTGGACAGCCATCTCCACACACTCCAGCACACAACTCTTAAAAACTCTTAACCTTTTCAACTCCTAACTCTAACCAACAAACTCCTAAAACAAACAACAAACTCCTAAAACAACTTTTGGTGTGTCTTCTTCGTATTAGTGTGGCAAAAACAAGCAGACCCTATCTGAATTGTGACTTTGTCTTTGCCTAATACTTCCTGTACCTATATAAAAAATTCCCAGCCTTTTAATGGTCAGCATGTTAAACAAATGCTGATGAGTGCTAAACGAGAAAAACTTTGATAAGACAGAAACACTCAACTGTCTACAATCATGCAATAAGGAACTTGAACCTGGAAAACACGGTAGAGAAACAAGTTTATGAAACAAAAAAAAAAAGTTCACATAAAAATAGAAAATCGGGTGTTTCAGGAACAAACAGTAATTCTTTCCAGGTTGTCACCAATTCCAGAGTTATGCAAGCCAACCTGAAATCTTTAAGGTAAAAATCACACTGAGGACTTTGAACCATAATTTCATTCAAAAATAATATGTGATTACCATACATTAAATACCAGCACCTTGTGCAAAATCTACATATTAAAAATTTAACAATAGATACAAAAAATAGTGCCCTTTTGAAATTCTTTGATAGAAACATTTGTGCGGTGCAGGAGAACGAATAAAATGTGTCATTGTAAAGCGGAAAAATAAATATGGACCCAAGAAAACTATTTCAGTGTTAATAGCATAAAATATAGTCTGTTTCTGTTATCTGATGTGACTCTTTGAAACACAGAAGAGGTTGTTTGGATTTTTTCGATAAAGCAAAACTAAATCCCAACAGATTAAAATTATTTAGAAATGTTTTGAGCTTAATCTAGTTTCCTATAGAAAAGGGTGTTTTAATTATATAACGAAAATATAAGCATGGCTATTTACGGTGCGTTAGTCATCCGGGTTTGTTATTTAGTGGACAGTTGCTCAAAGTAGTTAGTTATAAAAAGACATTTTTTCTTCATAAACTTATCTTCATTTTGCAACCCCATTAAAATCTCCGTGCTTCTTTTGGCTCATTTGTGCTGAAATTATATTGCCTCAGACATGTAAGTATCAGTTTCAATACAACTTACCACTACTTGTGGGAATCGCCTTGTTGCACTTAAATCCAAAAAAGCAGTGCAATTATCAAGAAAGGAGAGAACAATTCACCACTACCAAAAAGACGCTCTTCACTATGCGTACTAAGCAATTAGAGAGTCCTGTTGGCAAAAGTAACTTACTACTATTTAATCCAAAAAAACTTGCTGGCTCACAGAATCGGAGATTGAGAAAACAAATTAATTCAATTGCAGCAGTTAATTATTTTTCTCTAGTGCAGCCCATTTTTCCCCAATCACATAACTATCCTGTACATAATTTTTGCACTTATTCAAGACAATCTGAATATTTAGAACATTTACCTCACTCATGGTCTATTAAGTTGGCAATATATTTTAAAGAATGATATTATACCGCTGGTGGGTTTAGTAAAGAGTTCCACGAAGCAACTGGCAGATTTTCTCAAACTAAATGTACATGAACATGATCACAGTAAGTTACTTCACAGTCAAAATTCTAACAAATCCAAACAGATGCCCAAGTAATTAAAAGAACCTTCTTTGTTACACTTCTTTATCATGCAATTTAGACCAAATGACACTTCCCCATTATCCTTTTTAACTTCCTATAGACACACATTCTCTCAGCATATAAGTATACGTGACGTTACTAATAAAAAAAGAAGACACCCTAACTCATTCGCTGTACTATGACTCCTTCACAAGTCAGTACTCTGTTGCTCAGGTGCTATTAATGAATTAGAGAATCTGGACTCAGTAGAACATATCTCTTTCATAGTCGACGGTTGGTCAGTGTTCCACCAAAAGAAAACAGAACAATATTAACTGCATCGGAACTGGAAACAATCAGTACCTCATAACACTGTTACCTCTCATGAAAACAGCCCATGGCCCAGTCACAAAATGGCCAGCAGAAGCGAAGACAGAGGCAATCAAAACATTCACAGCGGATAGCTCTGCCTTGCCGGTAGCTAGCAAAGACAAACAGTGTTCACCTTCACTCAGAACTGACGGTCAGCAGGTACAGATATGGCGCACCCACGCGACACACATTGTTGGTCTCTCAGGCCCAGCTGCTGGTCTATTTACAGACAAAGGCTCAAACATTTCAGATTGCTTGTCTGAAAATGCAAGACCTTTCAACATCTCTGTGTAGAACTCAACTCCCACAAATAGTGCAAACCTGCACAAAAGTATACGGCTCAAATAGATTTACTACCTACTGCGCTGACAGAGTACTTTGAAAATGACTCAGATAGGTTTTAGTCGGCATCCACAATTGCTGAAAATGAGCTACTGAAAACACACAGTGAGCTCTCCTAAGCCTCATCTGCTCCAGCCCATATCATGGAGCCACTATGTGGCGGGGCTCGGGCACTGTTCACGCGAACATTGACTGCCCTGCGCAGAATACTCAAACCCATTCTCAACGTCACAGCGTCGGGCAGAGAGACTAGTTTGGATGAATCACTCTATAACAGACGTTACAAGGCTTATTTACGTTTAGTTCTTCTTGTCAACTTCAATAAAAAACGAACATTGACTACTTAGCCATGATCCAGCAACGTCAGATTGGGCTTGGGCAGCACATTACTCTTCAAGCACGCAACACTTCCTCACGAGCAACATATTTTGCACATACTTTCAAATTTTTATAAGCAGACGATGTCCCGCCCAGATTAGCATGATAACGCAACTGGCCACCTAGTACTGATTTAGGTTAGTATATTAATTAAAAAAAAAAAAAGTCGTGGTCCATCTTTAAAGTAATATACAACATATTAGTCGTGACTAGCCTTCATTTAAATAATCATCAATAGAGTATAAACTCTTATACAATTATTTAGCAGCAAGGCAGTGATATATTAAATATTGCAAATGTGATTACTATACACTGCAAGAGTCTTTCTCCCAATACGTTGATAAAAGAGAAATGTAATCTACGGATCTCTAAAACACATAGGTACTTAAATGCGATTAGTAACTTCGTAACAATCAACAATGAATTTAATGACAGTCAAAATATAAAGCACTAATGCAATATATAGTGTTTGTGAAGGTCTTCAAAATGTCAGATTCTCCTGTGCAAATCATTATTTACAAAATATGTCTGCGCTGCTGATATCGCAACCTTACCATGCCCAATACTGTAGTTTTACGAGTCATTAAGAAGAAGAGGACAGACGTGATTATTAGTCAGACGGCATCTTGGCACAGATATGCGTCACCAGTACTCCCCAAACGTGCCGATGCGGAGTAACTTCACTTGCCTAAGAGGATACGTGTAATACCACCATGGGGAACGCTAAGCACTACTTTAAGTATGACGTGTGCTGCTACTACTCAAATTGCTACAGGACGTATAAAGGTGTGATTGTGTCCGTCTATACCTGTCGTTTCGGCAAGCTTTTGCTGTCGAATCCTGATCCACAGGAATTACGATGGGCGAGCAGAACAGCTCGCCTCCCTTCAGTTCCTCGACTTTCATCGCAGAGTTGAGGAATGGTAAATTCCCAACACCACAAGCAAAGAGATATGCAGCCAGACACAGTCTCACACCACATTCAGTCGTTGACAATTGGGGTACAGATAATAAGGACTACCAATTACGACCTTCAAGTCTCTGACAATGATTACAAGAATCGCTTATATAAGTTGAAATCATATGTTCAATATTATTACTCTATAAAGCTCTCAATTTAGAAGTTATAGTAGCCAACCATCATTGTTTCCCAAGCATAACACTTGCTTCAAGAAGAAGATCAGCTGTCAAGTTTTCTATGAGGAGCTGTACACTCAGTACCAACTCACACGATCTTGTGACTAAGTAATCTGTTGAGACAGCTTGCACGTAATCCTCCTATTTCTCCCATCTGCTATCACTTAGCAATCACCTTCAGAGCTTACACACATGAAATTTGCACTGGTCGAGTACCTTGATCTACTAAATGAAACAATATAACTATGTGTAAGCATTTCTTACTAAGAGTGGTATGACCAAGGCGGAGTCGATGGCTGTTCTGAATTGGCTCACTACAATATTTATAGCCAAAATGATGGAATGAATGCTTCAGATCACGGAAAGTCCTGCCTTAAAGTGTGGATTGGGCAATTAGCGTTGCTTGGCATTCAATCCTTTCTATGAATGTACAGTAAGCACATGGGTTACAGACAGAGCAACAACCCGTGTCGCTCTATTGAACTAGCGAACAACCACACCGACAAATGTGCATCAGATTCGGAATTACAGCCTTACATGAGAACAACCACATCCACAGAAAGACACTTCGGCATCTTATGGAGATTTTACCCAATCAGAACAAAACCCATGTGAATGCGCAATCCTGAATCAACGCATGGCTTAGAAACAAATTAGGTCAAATCAAACTTTCATTTCACCAATTACATGTAACAGAATCTTAATTTGTGAAAAAGACGTTATTCAAATGTCTTCCCTAGACTGAAGAAACAGTGAAGAAGAGAAAGAAACATTGTTGGGTCAGCAAAACATAGTAGCCCTCTTGAATGGACAGACTACTACCACTGTCATCACCTGCATTTTCAGGTTTTTTATCTCATCTTCATTCTCAGCTTCTCATGTCATCCGACTCTCTTTGGTTCTCTTCATCTCTCCTCAGTTCCTGAAAAGTTCTGGTTCTTATGCCTTCCTGATAGCTTAAAACATGAAACATTTATTTCTTAGCTCAGCCTTGTGTATAAGAATGATCTTAATTTTGGACAAGTATAGCTTTATGTTTGTGTTAAGTTAATAGAAACAACAGAGACATGTTAACAGTTAAGCATCTGAAACAAGATCTAAAAATACTGAAGAACAATAGAAGCACCCTTACTTAAACAGGGAGTATTAGTATTAAGCTGATACAAATCTATCAATCTGAACAAAAAAAAGATGTTAGTCCTCAGCAAAGAACACTGTGTCTGTTGTAAGAGAGCCCAGAAATATTCTTTATTATTTTCATGATTTTGAACAGCCCTAGACAACTGAGAAGGTGGTATGTTTATCTACTCTCATTGAGGCGGGGAATCGATCAAAATTTTTTCTCTCACTCCGTCATTAGATACAATTTTCATATGCTTGCACATGTCCAAACCAGATCCCAACGATTAATTCTCCAAACTGCTGTAAAGTACTGTTTACACCAAACGACGTGACTACTGACATTTACAATAAATTTAAAACCGATGTTCTAATAGTAGACTTCTGTTTCGAGATTGGTTTCACAATACATATCCCACCTTCTTTTATAATGCTTCCTCTCTAACTCTTGCTTAAGTTCACACTGATTTCTCCAAACCACTCTTCAAGCACAGGATGAGGTTTCAAGTCAGGCTCTCACTATGATCTTTTATCCTCTGCAAAAAAAAAAAGAGCAACCAAGGAGAATTACATCATTGAAAGATTGTAGTTTGGAAGTCATACTGCAAATTTTGCTCCAGATGTTGTCTTTTTGTTCAAGACGAACAGGAAATGTCTATTCAAAAGAAAATATTCAATACATTAAACACAGAAAAAATACTATAGTTTCAGATGATTGTAAGAAGGTAATCATTATTTTTCAAGGAAGAAAATTATGCATTTTTTATCTTAGTTAAAAAAAAAATAGAGTCCTCTTGCTTCCTGCTTATCTAGCTATTTATTTAGCTATCCTCAAACACTGCCCATACTGTCAAATAAAATCATTGTCTGAAATTGTAACCTGTTATGCAAGAGGAACTTGCATAATAGAAATAATATCAAATACTAATTTTAAAAAATATAGTTTTTATTTGCATTTTAAGTATTCTCCTCTGTTGACTTTACATGCTGAACTCATACACAGGTTAACAAAAATACAAACACATACCTCACTTTTCTCACTAGAACTTTTCTCAAATAAAAGCATCTTTGAGAATTTAGCCTCAAGATAAGGCATTTGGTATTGCTCTCCTCCTGCAGTGCTCACCTACCATTTATTTGATCTGGGACAGAGAGTTTAAGTGATTGAGACATAACTTAGCAGATCTATCAAAGTTGAGGTTTAATCAGCTCAACAGTGGATTCCATTTCAAGTTTTGGAATCTCACCCTTTTTGCAGCCCTTATTTTTCTGGTACTAAAATTGGTGGCTGAATAACTCCATGTGAGTGAATTATTCATCTGTGGGCCATGGATTTTCTCTCAAGAAATCATATTCACATAGACATTATTTTCACTTGAAACAAACCATGACTATAAGCTTGAAGTTCTCAAACACGCAATAGTGCATGTGTTGGACTATGTAATTCCACGCTATCAGACCACCTGGCCCATGCACACACACTTATGCTCAAATGCTTGAATTTCAAGTTCTACCTCTGTTACTCGGTAACATGATTTGTTTTCTTAGGTGTGAAATATTGATAAGGTTTTTTCGGTTGTTGTTTATTTTTTCTCACAGAATTTATGTCCGGTTTCAAAAGATGGTCTAGATATTGCAGACTTCTTTTGAACAGCAGCAACCAGTGCTGCAGTTCACTGTTTTTGTTTTCCCAGTTGTTGCATACTTACATTCTTAGTAAAGCACAAGGTAAAACAAGGACATCAGATAAATTTTGTCCTGCCTCAACCCTAATCTAAAATACATGAAATTCAATATTCTGTAGTGATGTACGTATTCAAACGCTTTTAATTTGCATGTTTAAAGCATTCTAACAAATAGAAGTAATATCACAGCATTTCAAAATAAGATTTTTAAGTTATCATTTAGTATTAGCATTTAATAGGCAATGAGATAACCTAGACAAAACTCACTTTTCTAGAAGTGCTGGCAGAGCAGGAGTACATGTTAGGTTGCTTTTTCCATTACTGGGTGATTCAGACTGTAAGTAAAACACAGCAATAAATGTTGTATTCATTAAATAGTTAACATTCATGATTAAATAAAGAAATAACAATAAAAATTCATTAATTAATTTCAAATGAGCGTTCAATAAAACAACAAAGGCATTGTGCTGCTTCAGCTTCCTTCCTACACTCATGAGCGAAGTATCCTTAATATGGTGCTTCCACGTTGCTCCCGTTATCCGCAGTAAGCGGTGGACTTGCACACCAAGGATTTTCTCTGACATTCCCTTCTACCCTGCTCATTTTTTCCCAGAAAATTCTTTGTCCTTCATATATTGATCCCTGAACAGGTAAATTATGCTATTGCTCCTCTCTTATTATCCTAGGAACATTAACTTATTAGCTGAGTTTTCAATGGGAAATTTTAACCAAAAATAAATCAAAATAAACCGTGGCAAACAAACACACCTGGTTCCTGAAACAATTGGCTCAATAATAAATAAATTGCACAATCAGATGCTTTTCTTAAAAGTAAAATGGATTTAGCTTCTCAGCAAAATCTTCATTCAAATAACCCAACATTTTAAAAAGAAAACCACATAACTTTAAAGGTTATGTCTCATCTTAGCTCATCTCTGAACAGTGAGTATGTCTTGCAATTTTTTATCCAAAGCATTTGTATGGATTTATTAGGTCCAGATTAGTGTAATTTAATTTATTAAAATTTTACAAATAAAAATTCAACACAGACACTGATGGCTCCACCAATCCCAGATCATCACAGAACCTCTAAATTCATACCACATACATTTATTACATATATTTCTGTTCAGTAGACTTCTGGCAGTAAAGAGCAGCAATCCAACTCCATTCTGTGGTTTCCAGTTAAAATTTCCCTCCTACAGTGGACGACCATAATCGCGACTTCTTTCCTGACTGTTACTTCAGTTTAAAAGGAAAATTGCCTCAGCAACATCCAATGTCTCTGAATCAGCAGCCTGCCCTATTCAGCCGTTTCCAAAGGGATCATTTAAAGAGACTGTGAAGGCATTTGTTCCTTGCCCAACAGGAATGAAGCCTGTCTATCCCTAGACTCCTCCTGTGCACTAGGATGGAGTCAAAATGAGTAACTGTAGCTTGGCCCTGTGCAAAAGGGGTTTAGACAAAAACTTGTCCCTTTAAAAAATGGAGTTTACTTACCAGGGATGGCATTGAAGGTATAGGTGAAGCTGTTGGTGATTGACCAGGAATGTTCAAGGAGTTAAATTTAGGAACAACAGCAACACTGACTCTCCTCCGAGGCATATTCTGTGGAAAAGAACAACTAATTTTTCTACAACAAAACAGACTGAAGAACAATTCTGGGAGTTAATTTGTGCGGCAAACATGTAGGTTAGCATTCCCTTGGGAAAAGGAGTGTTGGGAGCTAAAGTAAGATCAGAGACTGTTAGGCTGAGGTTTTCCACAGAAATTCCTCTAGTATTGTCTGCTAAGAGAAGTACTTAGTGTGAGATGAAGTGTGGCACAGGGATGCTCTCTTTTCCCTCCATACTGAAAACCCAGGAGTCTCAATCACACAACAGAGATGTTCTCCGTTTTTATTGTCAGCTCTTTTCAAAGGCCTTTATTCTCGATTAAAGCAGATGCATAACGACACTTGGAAGTTTTGCTGAAATAAACCACTGTAGTTTCACATCAAGCATTGCCATTATTGTACAAGGTCATACTCAATCAAGTATCCAAAATTTCAAAGCATGCACTAAATTGCATGGACAATATTGAGAATTTACCAACACTGTTTTGAACACAGCCTAAAAATGTCAGTATATGTACAGACAAAAAAATATCACTACATAAAATGTTCATTTTCTTTCTACTGTAGAAATACCTTTCCAACAGTGAGAGACATGGATCTAGAGGAACGAGGAACTCCATCTTCTGCACAGAAACAAAGATAAAGAACGGTCTTAGTCTATGAGCGTCCAAAAATAATATGAATAGGCTCCTGCCTGTATTTCAAACTCAGATACACTATATTTATACAAGGCCTCTAGTGACCATGTACATATTAGTATAAAATTCTGTTCTCAATTACACCTGCAGAAGAAATTTGATATAATACCAAAAAATCAAACCATTACACTTTTACTGAGAGCAGGCAAAAGCCATGCGAAAATGTCACTGGGTCTCATCAGAATTTTGTGAGTGATAGTGATTTCAAATTACTGTACCATAGCATTAAGTATGGCTTATATGAAACATTTTAACTTATTCCTTTAACTTTTAAAAATCTACTCTTCTAGATCAGAACTTGATAAACATGTTTCATGATACTTTAATCATTACTAGCACAAACATATCTCTGAACTGGAGGCAAGACAAACACTTAAATTTGTATTTTTCTTTACCAGAGCCACCATAGCTTCTGCTAGAATTCTGATTGGCAAGTTTCTTGAACTCCATCAGTTCAGCATGATCCTTTTCATATGTTCTTTTCAGATTTTCCACATACTGCATCATTACTTCCGTTGCCTTTGACATACGCTTCTCCTAAGGAAGAAAAGAAGAAATATCCATGTAACCTCTACATATCTCCAGTAAATCATTTGCCTCTATGTGTATGCTCCTTGTAATACCTAAATCTGGAAGAGTTGTTCTTAAGGAAATACTGGTGCCTCCATGACTGAAAATCCCCAAGCTAGTAATAAGACAAATCCACATTTATATATTTCACAGAAAATCGTAATTTATTTTGTCATATACTCATATACCTTGCCTATGTGCCTGTCTGATTAATTACGTGGTACAGCATATTTGTTTTCAAACCCTCAAATGCCTTAGTCATTGGCATCAATCTGTTGACTTTAGAGGGCAGAGGGAACAGTCTTGAATCTGGAAGGGTATTGCTGTGCTCTTACTTATACTCACTCTGTTCTTATGCTCTCTAGAGCTGCCTGAGCTATTCCCAAAGGCAGGTGACTGAACTAGATGAGCGTTTTGACCCAGAAAAGTTTCCTTTTATTTGTGCTGCACTGATTTGAAATGAGTTTCTTGTGATGCAGCTGTAGCTCTAATAATCCACATGCTCCTATTGTACAGATGTTGAATAGCATAATGGGCAATCTTTAACTCAGAGAGTGAATGCAACCTCTAGCCCTGGCTGGAAAAGAGTGAACACGTGGATCCAGGACACAGTTAAACACCAGGATTTCCTCACCTGGCGAACAGCTCCAACCATCTCGGCGCGGCTCGACAGCCTGGCAGCCAAACGCCGCAGCACCGCGATGTCCTCCAGGAGCTTCTGGTAGGCTTCCCTGTGCTCATAGTGGTGCCACAGGTGAGCTGAAGACTGAAGAGAAAATACAGCAGCGTTATCAACATGTCTTTAGCTCAAACACAGTGGCCAGAGGCCCAAAATGAGGTAGCAATGTCCAGGCAGAACTCCACATGGAGAGATTAGTCTCGGAGGTGCCAGCACTGCCACCACACACAGCCCAGAGTGCTGCTGCCCTGTCGGAGCATGGTGCTGAAACACATCTGCAATATTTTCTCTTCTGAAACTTAAAGTGAAATATACCTCACTGCCTCACTGTGAACTCCACAGATGCTGAGTTCTTTTCAACTAGCACCTAAAAATGATTGCTGAAGGACAAAGGACATTTTAATTTGCTGGGCACAAGGCATCAAAAAAGCCATGTGTATTCTTTCAGTTCCTTGATACTTTCCTTACCTGAAAAGTAAGACATCATAGTCTGAAGGATTGCAAAGCTAGCTTGATAACAAATTGCAACCAAAATTTGACTGCAAGAACAAAAAAGGCATAAGGGCTTTTTTTTTAAAGAAAACTCATGCACAGGATTTGAGATTTTTTCTTGTCAACTGTAACCTGACTATTTTCTCAAACACATTGTACATTCATGTAGATCAGCCTTCTCTTTAACTTTCTGAATAACACATCAATTATCACATGACTGATTAAAAAAAACAGAAAGACTGGTAAAACTGTCATTGAGCCACAAAACATGTGCCTGTCCAACAGAAATTAAGATAACCTCCCAATGAGATTGGAACAAATCTAGGTCTAATGTAACAGAGGAGCCATCGCTGCTTTTAATTGCTGGTTAGTTTATTCCATTGTCTAGAACAAAAGCCTTCATGGCAAAGGCAATTTCCACTTTGTTATAAATTACATAAAAAAGCTCGTAAAAGCCAGACGGCTGTGTGTGAACTGCTTAAAGGAAAAAAATCCTAATCACATTTGTCCCATGCTGGCACCATGGTCCTTGGTGCCTAATTAGGGATTCTTAACAGAAATACATGGCAAATCTAACAGACTTATTTCAGTCTGAAAAGCCTGAGATTTAATAGACTGTTTCAGCTTGCTCTTTAACACAGGGATCAGAGGGAAGAGCAGCAAAGTACTCAAAACATTTTTTGTTTTTTCAGAAATAATTAATTTGAAAAAGGAGATTTGGAATTCCAGTTTAAAATATGTGAAGATAATAATATTTAATTGCCTATTTTCTTACCTGAGATTGTATCTGTTCTTTAAGTATTCCTCGCTGTTTCATTTCACATATGGGGCCTTCTTTTATCTCAGTTAAGAGGCCTTGAAAGTCATAGATCTTAGGACTCAGGTTTCAGATCATTTTGGTATCTCTCATATCTGGACATCTCTAATTTACTGCTAAAGAAGGTCTTGCCCAGGAGGACATGGGTCAGTGCTCAAACTGCAGTTCTAAATGTTCTTATTTCAAGGCTTTTTAAAAAAAATGAACAGCAAATTCCTAGTATTTACTCCTGGAATCTACTAGAACCAGGGAAGCATCCTCTATGCATTTCCAGCAATGCTGGCCCACTCTGGCAGCATATGCC
>VKON01000117.1:82542-118264 GCA_009741485.1 Malurus cyaneus samueli | reverse complement strand
AACATTTAACAGAAATGGAGATCGGTACCATGAAAGGGAGCTGAAAACTGATTGTCCAAAGATTAATCCACAAGACAATTGTCAATTTTATCTTAAATCGTCAATTTTGCTAATTCATACAATTTGCTCTGGGACTAAGCTCATTTAGGACCTTAAAGATCCTGTTACAACACGTGGAGAGGTGGTTAGAGATACTAATCTTTTTTTATCTTTCATTTACAGTGAAATGACTCATCTTCAGTCTGAATGAATCACAAGTTAAAAGAGACTTTGTCTCTATATTTAATTATATATCTTTGCTTTGCTTAGTATGATAATATTATTCCTGTCACTCTGGTAATATAGTAAATTCACAAATTAAGTTTACGTGGATCATGATGTTGAAAGATCTAAAGGGAGATGCCATTTTAAGCCAAATTTTACATCCATTTTTCGGCAGGTTTGGAGTTCTTGAGGAAAACCAGTTATGAAAAGCTAAGCATTCTTTTTACCCAGCCTTTTCAAGCAAGATCTCATGAGTAACATAGAAGTTATATGGTCTAAAGTTATCATTAAATGGTAGCCAGACTTAAGGGTAAACTCTTTGTCCTCAGTGGGGAAACCAAGCAAGGGTCAAATTCTTAGTTAATTTGTAAGGGGTACTTATTTCCTTACATTGCCTAAAGTCACCTTTTCAACTGGAGTATCTAATTTTGCTTAAAGCAATAGGAAATAGCCAGATACTCATTATTAACTGTATATGAATCAATGTACGTCTCATGACAGTAATTTTTTTATACAATGACAAGTTATGTTGCCGTTGAGTAAACACAACATTTGTATCTACAGAATTTAGAATAAGTGGAATATATAATATAATTGTGTAAATATATTAATCTGGAGACACTGAGGTGTCAGGCTGCATTTTATGGGGCACACACTGACTGTTCTTAAGTAACAAATGGATTTTTTAAGTAAAGCAAATGCACAGAACTCAATATCGCTAGAAAGACTCATCCTTCTGTTCTTTGATGTTAAAGTCTCCAATTTCCACATTGTTTACATGGCGTGCTTTCGGTTAAAATAATTCAAACAGGAGAAGCTGTACAAGGATATTCCTCCCACAGTGTGAGAATTCAGACTGCCGGAATCTGCCTTTCCTACAGGAGAGTCCTTCATTAAAATTCTGACAAGTAAAAGGAGATAAGGGACTATTAATAAAATTAAATAAAATCAAAATACAGAACCTAAGTAAACATGAATAAAAAAAAAATAAAAATAGCCATATCTGGTCCTTATGAAAGTGACAGAACTGAGAATGTAGTATATACTTTTTTTGTCCCTTTTCAATGAACATAACTATGCAAACAAGATAATGATGTCAATTTATAAAACATCAATGGTTCCACTAAAATCATGTAAGGTAGATGCATTACACTAAGACTTTCATCTTGGCAGGTGGCATTTAAAGCGTAGAAAATGACAGTATTCTACTTTACAATATCAGCTAAAATATTCCAAAAGGAATGCATGACTTTCAAAGTAATTAATCATTTTAAATCTGAAAATCTCTTTGGCCCTTCCTCTACCTTCCCACAATGAAGAGGAAGAGACAAAGAAACAGCTCTGATGTTATGCCCGACATTCCTGATGTATTGCTGCGAAAACTGCGAGTGCACAAATCGATTCGGAAGGTAAAAGCTCATTAAAGTAGAGAACTCATCCGGGGAAGGCACACCAGTGTTTCCAGTCAACTTTTTCTTGGAGTTCTATTCAAGGAGATCAATTGTTGCATTAGAATGTGCAAAACAGATTTCTGAAAAATTATGGGGACTGAGCCAAGTTCCAGTGAAGTGGACAACTCTCAGAAGCAGTTTGTGATTTTACATAAAAATGTCTTAAACCTATAATTACATAAAATCTACTACTAGTAGATTTTAAACAGATTTTTCCACTCCTGGTCCAGGATTGCTGGCTGAGATATAAACTCAACGTTGAAGATTACTGTCTTTCTCTCCCCATAAAAAAAAAAAAAAAAAAAAATCTGTCCAGGGTGATTGCTTTCGGTGTAGAATTGGGGTTGCAAGTAAAATCTGCAGTTTTCACATGTGACAATTTTCAGGGAAAGTGGAAACTTTTTTTAAAAATATTATTTCAAGATACTATAGAATGATTCACTGATTTGGGTTTTGCAAGACATTAAAACAATTCCATACTTATTTGGCAAAACGAATTCCATCCTCATTCACCCACATGGTTATCTACCAAAAATCACAGAAGCCTTCAGTCAGTTGAAGACAGCCAATAAGGTTCTCTGTGCAGATGAAATAAATATTTAACATTTAAGCATTGTGAAGGATGTTATGTGTATTATTTATATAATGATGCATGAGGTGAAGAGGTTCTGAGAGATCACTTGTTGATTGTAATCATATAAGAAAAGTAGCGGGAACACAAAAATCTCTACATTACTATTTTGTTGTTCTTTTCATATTATTAAATATTGCTTGGTTTTATGATCAAAACTCATCAATGTGAGTTTTTGCTATTTCTATTCCCCACCACACTGAAAAAGAAGTCGAGGTCAAGTAATATATATTAAACATATGTTCAACATTTAAGTGGTTACTTTAAGTCTAAGGTGGTTATAGAATGAGATAGAGGGACGATTTATTCCAAAAAAAATATTTCTCATTTTAAAACTCTGATAAACTCCATTCAAAATAACAATTTGTGAAATATGAGGTATATAAATTGTAAAAAAGAGTAGGAATAAGCAAAATATATGTTGTCGCTGTCAATAATAAAGATGCACTCACATCGGAAATATATTCAATACACTAAAATAGTAAAAAAATTGAGGTTAATGAGACATAGAAAAACGAAATAATTAAATACGTGTTTTTAATGACAATAGTAACTTGGGTGGGCAGTTTTAAATAAGGTCTTGCTGCTTGTTCATAGTATTTACTTTCTCAGCCAATAATTCTTTAGTTGCCGGGTGCTGTTGGTTGAAAGGCTTTGTTATCTTCTATTTTTTTTAATTCACATACCAGTACAAGAAAAAGTTTGTTTATTTAAAAACCTACTGAACGTGTTGGGCCTGTGTACTTGCAAGTATCGAGTCCTAAGAAATAATGATCTGGTAAAGAAGAAACTATTTTTTAAAAAGCACGGGGCAAGAAAATAAGTTTAGGCTGTATTTTTCCATGTTCGCTTCTGGGGGTAGGTGTGTTATACTTTAAGATAAAAAAGTGCTGATGGTGAGTCTCGTCCGACTTCCTCTAGCAACGAGCACTGTTTAAAAAACTTGGGGACCTGGAGGAAAGTCCCCAGCAGAAAGCAGATCCATTGTGATTCTGGTGCTTCTGGAGGCTGCTTGCTTTCATGTAGTCTCGCTCTATAGACTGCCCAGAAAAACACACGAGGAAAAAAGAGGCGCAAACTGTAATTGTATTTTAGTGAAGTAATAGAAGGATTTGTTAAAGGAAACACCCATTTTAAAATTTTCCAATTTTCCGTTTAATACTGATATAGCAAGTATTCACACATACCTCATTCATAAATTGTTCTTGGAACTGTGTATTACTGTAAGACTTATTTGAAAATGACTTTTTTTTTAAATCCAAACAGAATGTATTTGCCAGTCTTCCTGAGGCTTTTAGAAATGATAGTTACGACGTCACGCTGGAAGTCGGAACTCCTCACAGGCAGAGAGAGAGAGAAAATTTACTGGAAGAGAATGCTGAGAAAGGAATGGAAAACTTTAAAAGCATCCTTACGGTAAGAAAAGCAGCCATAGGATCTTCTTGCCTGAACATAAGTACGTGAAAGTGCACACAATTGCAATTGTTTGCTCTGTTAAATTCAGCCCAAACTCATTTTTTTTGCTCCGCTGAATCAACCTCCTTGCTGTGATGGCTGCCTAAACTTAACTTCTGGGTGTGGGTGGTTTAAAGCTGAAAGAGGCATAATGCCGTGCCAGATGGGCCCAGCATTTGCCCTTCAAACACATTTATGACTTTTCTCTGGCCTTACTTCTTCTCATTCATATTGATGTGGACCAGAAATGAAAATGTTATTTCAATACTAGCCACATACACTAAAACAAAAAAGAAGGAATAAAGCATTCCACCTCTTATTTTTACTCCCAAGGATCAAATTCACCCTCAGGACCACAATATCAAAGGTTACATCCATTCGATCCACCACTGCTGAAGTGTTTTTACAGACATTCACTGAAACTTCAGGTCTCAAGTAATTGGGTACAAGCCAGACTCTGTTCTATGTACGCAACTTTTCCCTTGGTCACAATAATACCTACAGGGTCCTCGTGGTTCAATCATCAAGAAAATTCGGTACTTTCCATTGTTGGTCTCTCTTATTTATTTCTTATTTCTGTTCTCCATAATTGCTTCAACTACTACTGCACTTGAAGAAAAAGACATTTCCTTCCACCCCATAACAGTCAGTTATAAAAACCAGTCTGTCCAGGTGTTATGATAGTGTACCTTTTTCCTGTTCCACTGCTTCGCTAAGTTCAGGAAGTTTTAGTCCAACTAAATTTTGATTTCTCATCAAAATATGCTCCTGTGAAGAAAAACAGTAACATTTCTAAGTAGCTGAATGACAAATTGCAATTTAAATGTCCCTCCCATGTGAACATTAAGTATAATATTTCCTTTAGCTAATAAACATAATAGTGATGTTTACATTAATTTATAGTCAGATGCTCCACAGCATGGATACATGCGCATTCACACACACTACATATCTCAAATTTCATACAAGCATTATTTAGAAAAATTCTTGGTCATGAAAACAGATTTACAAAATGTGTCTCTTATTCAAGTAAATAAGCAGAGTTTAGGTGAGTGCTTTAATGACTGAGAATAAAACCAGAAATTTTGAATATAGCCACAGTAATAATTAAGTATCCTAGAAAACAGATAAAATTCAGAAAATCATATGAAACTTTGACATGGACTTTATTAAGACCAGAACGTGGAATTTTACAGCTGCAAGGTAATGCTTCACTGTCACTATATTCTGCCTCTATTCCTTACATGAAGGGAAAAATGCACTCTCAAGTATTAAACTTCGTTGTCTTATTTCTCCTTTTATCATCTCCTGGTTTTCTTCTCTAATCTTACAGATTAATTCATAACCTTGTGTGCTTAAAAGATTCTAGGTGATTCAAAATTAGAGATTAAAAAAATTATAGAATATCCTGGGTTGAAAGGGACCTTATAGATCATCTGATTACAACTGCCCTGCCATGGGCAGGGACGCCTCTACTAGACAAGGCTGCTCAATGCCCCATCCAAACAGGCCTTGAACACTGCCAGGGATGGGGCATCCACAGCCCCTGTGGGCAACTCGTTCCATTGCCTCACCACCCTCACAGTAAAGAATTTCTTCTCAAATTATACGGCTCAAGTGTCTCCATAATCAAAACTTCCAGTACAAACATGTTAAGAATACGTGTGTTATATAAACAGGAAAAGATGAATAACTAAGCTGCCATTCCCAAACAATACCATGGGAATGAATTAACTAAAGGGCAGAATTTGAGGCTCTCGCCTGTCAGCCCTGTATTAATATTAAAATATTAACTAACAGGGGTCAAGGAAAATATCCTTATTAGGCTGCTCAAGAAAGTACCTGCTGCTTCTTTTTTCTTCCTTCAGAAGTCATTGTTAGCAACAGAGACNTCACATGTTGATGAGTTTTGCTTCTAAAAACAAAGCCATTTTAATATTTAATTGAAAAGAACAACAAAATATATGTTTGAGATTTTTGGTTCCCGCTACTTTTCATTATTGATTACAATCAACCAATGATCTCTCAGAACCTCTTCACCTCATGCATCAATTATATAAAATAATACACATAACAATTCCTTCACAATGCTAAATGTTAAATATTTATTTCATCTGCACAGAGAACCCTTATTGGCTGCTTCAACTGACTGAAGGCTTTGTTGATTTTGGTAGATAACCGTGTGGGTGAATGGAGGAATTCATTTTTGCCAAATAAGTATGGAATTGTTTTAATGTCTTGCAAAACCCAAATCAGTGAATTCATGAGTGATCCTTGAAATACATTTACAAAAAAGGTTCCATTTCCCTGAAAAATTGCCACATGTGGAAAAATTGCAGATTTCTTACGCACCCAAATTCTACCACCGGAAAGCATCGCCTGGACTGTTTTTTTGTTTTTTTATGGGGGAGAGAAAGAACAGTATCTTCAACGTGAGTTCATATCAGCAGCAGCAATCCTGGAAACCAGGAGTGGAAAAATCTGTTTAAAAATCTACTAGTAGTAGATTAAGGTGTAATTAAGGTTTAAGACTTTTTATGTAAAAATCACAAACTGCTTCTGAGAGTTGTCCACTCACTGGAACTTGGCTCAGTCCCCATAATTTTTCAGAAAATCTGTTTTGCACATTCTAAGATGCAACAATTGATCTCCCTGTGAATAGAACTCCAAAAGAAAAGTTGACTGGAAACCACTGGTGTGCCTTCCCCCGGATGACGTCTCTCTACTTTTAATGAGCTTTTACCTTCCTGGAATCGATTTGTGCACTCGCAGTTTTCGCAGCAATACATCAGGAATGCTGGGCATAACATCAGAGCTGTTCTTTGTCTCTTCCTCTTCAGTGGGGGAAGGTAGAGGTGAAGGGCCTAAAGAGATTTTCAGATTTAAAATGATTAAGTTACTTGGAAAGTCATGCATTCCTTTATGGAATATTTTAGCTGAAGTTTTGTAATAGAATACTGTCATTTTCTACGGCTTTAAATGCCACCTGCCAAGATGAAGTCTAGTGTAATGCACTACCTTACAGATTTTGTGGAACCATTGATGGTTATAAATTACATCATGTACTTGTTTGCATAGTATGTTCATTGAAACAGGACAAAAAAGTTATACTTACATTCTCTAGTTCTGTCACTTTCATAAGGAAACTCAAAGACCATAGAGAGAGACTAGTTATCACTGGTCATAAAGTAAGAAAGTAAAATTATTTATTTGATTTGCTGAATAAAATAATCGAAATAATAACAGCTTAGTATAGATATACTGAACCTCGGCTAGTCACATCAGATGTGCTAGCAGGTTGGGGTGTGTTCCTAGGTTTTCAGTATACTTATACTTCATACACCTTCAGGCAACTGATCAAAGTCAAGCTTCGATAACCTAGGAAAAACAGGCGATCACCTTTCACAAAGCATTAAAAACATTATTTGTCACTGAGCTCAAAAGGAAGCTGGATCTGTCAGACAGCAAAACATAAAAAATTATTGTGTTTAAAGCAAGGTTATAGACAAAGAGAGAAAAGATAAACTGTAATTCTGTTCTGTAACAAGACTGCCTCTCTTTAGAGAAAAAAACACCCATTGTTTAGCGATAGGACAATGAGATGACGCAAAGTGTGGAGATCCGTATTCAGTACTTCTTTCCAACTGTGGACTACCTCTGACGCTGATCAGCAATGCATGAATAATACAATGGACTCACACACTCAGTGGGTATACTGTGTGAATATTTACTAAAACTTCCTAACAAGGTAATGAACGATCATCTAGTTCAGATAAAATCTCCACAGTCTAGAGCAAAATCAATACTCAACTTATCTCAGAGGTCCTGAAATTTTCAAAAGGCATGTTATTATGCCCTAAGGATTAGGAGACTCATTGAAGAGCTTGCTGAATTTCTGATAGTCACAATTGTTGTCATGGACAGTACAATAGACATCACGTACTTTTCATCGTTCAGCATTGTTTGCGATAATATTTTTCCCAAACACTGAGCTTTTAAATCTTCTATATTATAATGAGCAAAAAGGAGCAGGTGCTCCCCAGGTGGGAATATTTTGGGAACAGGATTACTGCTTGGGTTGTTGCACGTACCTCATCATGCTGTCTTAAATTTAGTCCTCTGCGGTTGTGAGTTGATTTTACAGCAAGAAAGGATGTGAGTTGTTGTAACCAGGCCTTGTACCCGATTACCAATGCTGGAATCCTATGCAGGCTGATATTAAGAGCAGTCGCTAGTTTAAAAAAGCTTATAGTTTTGATTATGCAGACTTTAGAGCAAACAGGCAAAAGTATCTGTTACTATTGTTGATTTAGTTTGAGTTTGCCTTCCCAGTGCCCTCCTGTGAGTTAACAGTATTAATGGCCATCTTTACAATACAATTTTAGTTTATTCGACGAGAAGTACATTTGACCAACAGAGTAAATAACTTGAAAGTAAAAAAAGGGCCGAGGGGAGGGGAAGTGGAGGGTTTTTATAGCATCTCGATGGTCATCATTCAGACCTTTGGATCCAATGTCGCTCCTACTTGAGCTATGCGTAAATGAGATCACTATTCATGATCTGGCTGACTTCAGACAGAAATTTGCTGCACAGAAGAAAAAGTCCTTGAATAGTAACTCCACAGAATAAAGTAAGTTTTGTGAGAATAACTCAATGGTGCTTGCCATATAGATAATGTTGTGTTCTACTATAGTCGGTACATGATCGAATGTCTGCTGTGACATCGTAGATATTGTCAGACATATAGTTTCATGAAATATATGTTATATTAAGAGGAGTAAGAATGTAGATGTTCACAGAGAAATATGTCCTTCACCTGTAAGAGTATGCTTCAAGCATCTTGACTTACTATTAATTAGCATCTGCTATGGAATGGATTTAACGTCGGAACTTTGTTACACACTGCATAATTTCCAGAATACTACTCTTGAATCTTTCTAACCTTGGCTGACAGCGTGACCTAAATAAATATATATAGTTCTAGGACCACACAGTGAAATAAATCTTTAGAGAGTGAGTTGTCGCTCTGCCTGTGTCTCATACGGTTGCTGGGGAACACAAAAATAATCTGCGCCACGAACAGTGCGCGAGAAAGTGGCCGGACACACACTTGTGACCCGGCTGGGGGGCAGGCAGCCGCTCAGCCACCCGCGCCCACAACCAGGGGCGGCAGCGGCGCGCCCCCCCCCCCGCGCCCCAGCACGGATCCCTCCCTGCCCCTCCCGCGCCTCTCCCGCGCCCAGCTCGCCTCGGTCGGTGTCCGGACGGGATCTCGATGGAGCCCCGCGACAATCTTGGGCGACAGCGCGTGTGGGAGCGCCACTGCGCCGGGCGGAGCCAGCGCTGTCGGGCGCGGCCCGCCGGCGCGCATCTTCCCCTCTGGCAGCGCCCGACGCGGACGATGGCTTCGTGCCCAGCGGGGCGGCAGCGGAGGGCGGTGCCGCTGTCAGAACATACGCGCAACCTACTCGTGCGCATTTAATACGTGTACAATGCTATAGAAACTAAAATGTGAGGCGAGTGTTTGTGTGTACGCGCACCTCCGGTAAAATCGGAGTATATTTACTGGGGCTCTCTAGCCTTCGGAGGAACTCCCTCAGGGGCGCTTCTCTCACGATATTCAACATCGGTCCAAACATTTCCAAATGAATGCGGTGTAAAACGGAGCGGATTTTTCCGCAACTTTGTGGGAAATCTCATATGTAAATCCATAGATATATCAATGGGTAGCTCAGTTTCAAGTACTGATATAGCAATAAGTTTATTGGTAATTTTTCAAAGGCCAAGCGGGGCCCAACTATTTCAAGTCATGCGAGTGTTTTTAAATACTGAACAAATACTCGCCTGATAGCATTGGGAATTCCGCATCACTGGAAGTGCAGACAGAAAAGAAGGAAATACATCAACTGGGCTCCGCGAATTGTGGTGTTCCCAATTATATGATGGCAGATGCTCATCATTAAATAATGTTTTAATGAATAATAGTGGTAACAAACAAGAACATTGAGCTTTAATATATCCTCTACATCTAGTCTTGAATAAACATTAGTATACATTATCATCATTTTTGGGGTTGTTTTGACAGGTATAAAATTGGTACTGTAATCTATGAAGTTGCTTGCTTTCATAAAATGCTAGAATGAAGTATTCTCCCTATTAGTAGACAGTTAGATTGTGTACTGATAAATTGAAAGAAAAAGCTACAATAGATCAAAATTAGAGTCTCTGCTACTATACATGGTAGTTTGAAGGTTGTTAGGAAAGTAGGGGAGAACTCATCTTATTTATCACATCTCTTTGTGTTATAACCCTGTTAAAGCAATTCTTTGCATTCTGAAATCTGTGCACACTGTTCTAAAACCTCAAAGTTTTAACAGAAAGCTTAAGGAAGGGAAAAATATTATAGAATGAAGGACTTGAGTGCAGAAGTCAGTTCCAAAATAACAGAGAGAACTTGTGCTGAAGTTCTGCAGGAAGGATGAAGCATGATGAATCAGCGAAGATGAGGAAAGCTTTACAGGAATATGTCAACAAAATCTTTCTCTGTTTCCTGGAGGTGAGCTGGCGTGTTCTCACAGTTCCTTTTTTAGTAATGTGATTTGTAATATACAACGTATACTGAACATCCTATACATAGGAATGAAATAGTAAAAAAACCAATTGATTTTCATGTATCCTGGGCATTCAAAACATCCTTTCTCTGATAATTTACTTTTTTTCTATATCTCCTTATTTTTTTTTCTCTTAGAAAATCCTTCGCTCTTGCTAATGCACTGAACAGTGACATGTTTAAACAGATCAACATCCTTACTTTTTGTGATGCAGAGTTATATCTCCAAATGAGGTCTGAATGATTTCTGCTCAATAGCCTGTGAATGCAAACTACCCGACTGATTCGTAGTTTTATAAAAAATAATAAAAAAAGTTGACATGAATCTGTTTGCCATCCCCAGAAATCTTCTGAAAATGTGAAACTTGTTTCTAATGTGGCCCTGAAAGATGAGAGCAAATCAAAGTCTGGCCATGAGTGCATAGATGAGATGCTCCATTCGCAAGACCACCTGGGTATGATTTATATTTTAATCTTTAAATGGTTTGGATTGTCCTGCCTGTGTAGATGTTTCGAATAGGTGAAACAAGAGAACCAACTTGTTTTGGTAAATGCTTAAAATTAAAAGCTATTCCCTGGCCTTTAAGATTTTTTTTTAATTTGACCAGTAATTTTGTATACATTTAAAATAATAAGACGGTATAGCTAACTCTTATGTTTTTAAAATGTTACTCATGAACTAGATTCTATGGATGTTTTCTTTGCCTCTATAGAAGCACTGCTGCAATACATAGCTAGGCTTGAACTATATTTCTCATATACCTAACAGCATTAATTATCGAAAGACTTTATAAGGTTTACTTTGTGATCTCTCTCAGTGTACTTTTACTTAATATTTTGGTCTCTATGTTTATGTTTCATTAATATTTCTTACGTTTGGATAGAAATACGCTAACGTTGTTCGTTGGGCAACTACCTAATTAACTTTTGGTCCAAGGAAAAAAGCAAATAAATCTTTATATGAGGGAGAAAAATAATCATTTTAGTTTCTTTACCCCTCAAGATGAAACTATCATTCTCTGGATTAATTAGCTAGTTGTAATGTAGGAAGATATTCATCTGTAAATTTATTTAATTCCAGGAGAGAAATCTTGTCTGTTTAGCTGGCCTTTGTGCAATGAGTCTCTGTCTATGTCTTCCTATTAAATAATGCAAATACACTTATTTTTATCAGTCTACATTGTGGGACTGAAAACATTAATCAGATACTTTCACTCCAGTGTTAGTACAATGTGTTTCTAGCCTATTAATTTATTTAAGATGCTGTTCGTTTTCTGCCTTACTCATCTTGATGTGTTTTAAATCCACATTCTGTCTTGGAAGCCAGGGAACATTTTGTTCTGTGGTTAGAGTGATGTGGATGGATGCCATAACTTGAGCCTGTTTTCATATCTCCTATCGACACGTAAGTTACAATAACTGATCCATGCAAGTAGAGCATTGATTCTTCGAACTAAGCACAAGCCTGGCTATCTTCTGATTAAGGACCTCAGATGGAAAGAAACGCAGTAATGTTGTCAACCAGAAGCAAAAGTTTATTTTAAGATGCAAGAAGGTAGTAGGATGGTTTCACTAGATCATTGGAACCTATTCCACATATTGCTCTGAGGAGATGTCTTGCTCAACCTCTTAAAGCATATGGCAGTGGATAAATGGGTTATGTGTGAAGCAGCAGTAAGTATTTATTTAAAAGTAAATTTAGAACTGGCGTACTCTGTTAATGGCAACTTCCCAAGATGCAGGTAACTAGCCCCCCGAACTTAGAAAAGAAAATGTACAGTCTAAGTTCAGGATCCTCCCATTTTCACATCTTCCTAAAATTGGTATTCCTGGATAAGTCAGGATGGTTATTCTGAGAGATCCTGATTTTAGTTTCTCCGTTACTCGCGTTGTTGATGGGATTTAGGCACAGCTAGCAAGCTACTGCACTAGAAATGCGGTATGTGTGAATGCATGGAACGTTTGGGGTTTGCCTTCAAAGAGCAATGATCTACCAATCCTCAAGATGATTTCAAGATGGAATGATGTGAGGCAATTAATCATTGTCTCTCCATAGGACTGCATATGTACGTGGTGCGCTGGAGTTCTGAGGTAGTTTTTATTAACCAAAAGCATCAGTGATTTAATGGCCTTCATTTGCTGCTGGAATTGCTATCCATGCTGCAGTGTGTTTTATAAATAAAAGCCATTTCTATCTTCAAGCTCAGCTGCGATGTAAAACAAGCTGTTTTTTGCTTGCACATTACCGACTAGAAGAGCTCCTGCTGGAAACTCATCAGGAATTCTGTGATGTTTGAAGCCAGTGAAGAAACTCTCAGGACTATGTTGCCTCGCAAATATGAACTGAAAGTTTTATTTTATCAGTCAATTGTATATCAGTTATTTATATCATCGCATACAGGTCAGACGCATTCAAACGAGGAATGTAAACTTGCCACACAGTGACTCTTCTGGTTGTTGTCTCACTGGATCTCATTGCCACTTGAGCAGATTATTTTTTTTTGTTCTGCCCAAGCTGGGTCAGAGGCTATTCCATACTTTGAAAGGGATGAAGCAGATTACAGAAACATACTTTGAGATAGACAAATGAAGCATTTGACACTATGGCTAAAATTCTGAAAAGACTAAAACTGGAAAAATGAGGAAATTAGGTGGCTCAGTAAAAATCTGTAAGCTGCAGATAGCTAATGGATAGACGAAACCATGCTGAGTCACAAGAGGCATTTTGAGACTTGAGTTTGTGGTATGAAGTACGTAATTCACGAGACTGAAAGAGCTGTGTTAACATGCCTTGTCAGAGTTCAGTAATATGTCCAACGGACTGATGTGGGACAAAAGAACATCATACTGGAAAGGTATTGGAGAAGATCCTAACTACTCTCCCATTATGGGGACAAGGCTTAAACTCAATGTTAAAGGAAGTTTTAGAAACTTTTTTTTTACTGTGGGATTTTTGGAGCTAAGAATGTCTAAGTGTGCATAGTTTTCTAATGCAAGCTGAAACCTCAATGTGGCATAAGTGCTCAGCTTTCTTATTTCTGTGCAAGTTGCCTATCTAACTCCTTTGGTCCACTTCTCCTAGCAAGCTGTAATCAGCAGTCCTTTTCATTTTCTTTCCTTCTTTCAAATTTCCATGTCTTTTACTTTGCTTTGTCTGGATCTGTTTCCTGCCTTACTGCTCTTATTAGCGCATTGATCCAAAAGGAAGTTTAATTAGTATCATGTTCTTACTCTTTCTCTTAAAACATCCATAATATATCCCCTCAAAACTTACTATCTCTATAATTTCATGCATATTGCTGCATTTTTTTTTACATATACCGCACCTTCTTTTTTTCTCAATCTCTGCTTCAGTTTGTAAAAGGATTTTTGCAGGATTTGGCTTTCTTACATTTAATAATTTTCACCATAAGACTCTTAGTAGGACTTGGATTATAATATACTAGTAATTATACATACTTTCATAGTATTACTAGTATAAAATAGTCCAGAAGTAGCTAAAGGGCTGACGTAAAGTCTGTGTCGTTTAGAAACTGAGAGCTCTGAATCACAAGCACATGAATTCCTCTGAAGGGTACCTGAAGCCCTGCAGTAATGGTTTTGGGTGTTTCTTTTCTCTCTTCAAGCTCAATTTGGTACTTCTCTCATAGGGATACAAGCAAATTAACTGTGGACTTGGTTGGGAAATTTACTCCTCCTCGCAGTGGGAGAGCCAGAGCCATGATGCTGGAGAAAGCCGTCTTTAAAAGTCACACATGCCTTCTATTGCTCTCCTTACTGATTAGACTTCCTTGTGACAAGACAAAGGAAGGGGGAAAGAGAAATGAAAAATTAGTAGCATCTGTTCAGTAAAAAATTTCTAAGGGTAACAAAATGATGTAAACTGTCCATCTAATTGTCTCCCTACTTGCCCATTTTAATCAGGCAAGTTTCCTAAAGTAGAGCTCATATGCACCTGAAACTTGAAGAAAGCAATGGAACACTATCTTGCATAATTGTGTCAACCAGGGTACTTTATGCCAGAATAGAAAGCCTTTATTCTTATTCTGCTGAGTCCGAAAAGCTTCTGAAGAGTTATTTAAATTTAAACCTCTCATTCTAATGTAGTGCAGCCTGTTGGAACCTCCGTAGTTAAAAATTGCTTTCAGCTGTAAGTTATAGAGCCAGATGTAATCTTGACTTAAATGGAATAAGCTCTCCAGAGGAAGAGAAGGCTGGCCCGAGGGAAAGAGGAATAAACTGACAGTTTTAGGTAAGTTTCTATAACTCAGGGAATAGCTCTTTTTTCAGCGTGAAACAGAACGAACCGTATTTTCTCCTTAAAGGTACAGTAACCTTGTTGTTGTTATTCTGGGGAGCTGGTTTTTACCTCTTTCCCCACACCTCTCTTCAATTGTCCTCTTGTCAGATTTTAGCTATTCTTAAACTGGGTGGTAGTCTATTGAAACTCTGTTCATCGCTGCAACTGTTATGGGACTATAGAGAATGAAAAGAAAGGTGTGTTAATGTACCGAGATTGATTATATAAAGGTAGGTAAGTCGTAATCTACAGCAACAGATTTACAGGAACTGTATCTTAATTGTCTAACTGAGAGTCTAGTTTGGGTGAATATATGTTATTGGAAAAAGATATGCTAGATTTTCTTTCTTTTTTTTTTTTTTTTTTTTTTTTTCCTAATTGTATGAACTTTCGCTTCCCTCATGCTTTTAACAGTGCTCGTAATGTTCATTGTGGTGGATTGCTTACTTGTTACCTGATTATCTTTAAAATAGCATTTGCAAAGCCATTTCTTTATGCAAGTTCTGTGTTTGGTTTTAACCTTGTCAGATTAAATTAGACCACAAAGTTGTGTTTAATTGGAATTCTGTGCAGAGAAAAACATCTTTTAATGTTAAAGCAATATTTGCTGTCTGCAGTATAGAAAAATCTCACTGTCTTTGCCTTTCCTGATATTTCCAGTTTTTCAGTTTCTACTGTGCTATTTGGTGAAGGTAACCCTCACTAAAGTGATTATTTCCCTGACAAATTTAAACACAGTTGTCTTACTATGGGATATGTTAAGATATTGAGGTGTAAACGACAGGGTGTAAACAACATGAAGGAATGAGGTCAGTGATAAAGAAGTGAGTAGTGAAATCGAAGACTTTATGTTCTGAAACTACTCACGTTGTAATAACATGTGTAGTGAGTTGATTTCTCAAAATCTGCATAGCATGGCTTTCACACGTGGAAAAATCCTCTCATCAGTAGTGAAATTCCATGTCTCAGAAGGAGTTAGATGAGTCAGTTTTTAGTTTCTGCCTACACAGAGACTGGGTGAATTTAGAGTTCTGAATGGTAGACATGTTTTCTTGGAGTGCTGCAGTAACTGACTGTGTACTTCACACGTAGGATGTTGCATACACTTTAGTGAAGTTTACTTCATCAGGGCCAAAGAGACTCTGATAATGCTTGTTAAAGCATTTCAGATCTTTTGCAAATTTCTAATAGTTTTCCTTTATTTTTCTCTGGACTATCATAAGGTCAACATACTCAGAACTTTAGGTTGAAACATCTAGCTTGCCTCACGTTTTAATCAACATTGTAGCCAAAGTCAACTATCATACACACTTGGAGCTCATAGACAATCAAGAAATCTAGTTATTAGAAATGGAAATTAAGAATCAGTCAGTGTATAAAGTGCTGAATTACTGAGGTCCTCCTCAAGAAGTGTTCTGGTGTTACTGGCCTCCAAAGAACCCATGTCTGATTTTTTTTTCCTGCACTGATCTAGTTATAATTGGTGGTGTTTTTATGGCAAGCTTCAACTTGTGCAAGGATGTATGAACTTTAGTAATGGTATTCTAGAAGTGTTCCGTTTCAAAACTTATTTTAACAATGCGTAGGCTGAATAACTAATCTGCGCAAACTCCTCCAAGTCTGAACCAAGCAGCACGCGTTCGATATAGCACGTCAACAATTTTGTTGTTTGTCATTACAATTCATTTTGTAACTTAGAATATAAATTAGTCTTACAGTAAGTTTATCTTCATAAGAGGTATTATAAGACAAAAGAGTAATTAATACAAAAGTATAAGTGTATTGTGCATTAGTGAAAAATCGTGTGTTAACATATCTTGGTAAGTGTCTAGGATTATCATTGATTTAACCTACAAGAAATGCACTGTTTTCACACATTCTGCTGGATATTAAGTTCTAAGATTGTCTGTGGAAGAAACCTGTTACGCCTCCCACCTCCTATCTTTTATATTCACAGTCAGTTTTAATAATATAGCTCTATTTATTGGGACAAACATGGGAAATTAATGGATTATCTAGCAGCCAGATCATCAACTCAGTGTTTAGCCCAGCCTCTTCTCCTGCTTTCAATCAGTCTGCTTCCTGTACTTTTAAGAAGGTCGTAATGGTTAAAACTTTTTAGAAAACTGGATAAAGACCAGAGTGGCAATCGGAGGTATAGGGAGCTCGGGTCTAGGAGAGACAAGACTTGAAGCTGTCTCCCTTCAGGTCGTATGTAGTCTATCTCAGTTGGATCGCTTGCCTTCATCTATTTGCTGTTCTTAATAATGTTAACGTCCAGGAAAAGATGCATAATGGCTTGTGATGGAAAGGGAAGAAAATACCTTGCTGCTTCAGGTTTGTGCTGCTTGAAAGATCTGGGGATTTGGTGGCATGAAGGAGATCTCTTTGCTGTCCTAACATGCAGCTTCCTGTAAAACTAAGCGAAGAATTCCTTGGATGTGCTCCGCCTGTGCTTCCTCTTTAAAAGTGGTCAAAGAAGAAGTGTTTGGAATCTCAGTATCAACTGACCAGAAAGGAAATCGAGTGGGTGATGGATCTCTGTAAGTAATAAACTAGGGACCAGGAGAGGAATTACTCGCTTTTACAATGTGGGAGAGCTGTTGTGAGAGCTGAGACTGTGAATGTTATGGTGTTATGGTTTGATTTGAAATAAATAGCTGTTTTCCGTCTGGAAAGTAGGGTCTCTAAGGCATTCTAAAAAGAGAGAGGGATCGTTTTTAGAGCAGTAGAACTGTAACCCTCAGCGTTTTGATGGAGAGCTTGGCTTAACACCTAGGTTTAATCCTCTATACAATCCCTAATTTAATTCACTAATCTACAGTGAGGTAAGTATAAGATGGTTATTGCTTTATGTTTCCTGTTCCTTTAGGTTAACTTTCAGTGTTCTATCATGTAATTTACAATCCAAGAATTAATTTAGAGAATTAAATTCTAACTTAGGAATGGCCCAATTTACTTAATATCTAAAAAGATTGAAAACGAACAAAACCAACAAGAAGACTACACCCCCCCACCCCCCCCATTTTCACGCTGAAATCAAGAAAGCTTTACTGTTAGGACTTCACTGGCTTTAAAAGGAGCAAGACACTAAGTCTTAAAGATACCACAAGTAGTCAGGGACCTGTAGTATTGTAGACCTTTGTAGCGATCTGTGGGTTTGGACAAGTAAGGCTGAAAATATGATCTTCTTTAATGTTAAAACGGATTGCTTGGAGGGAGGAGGATGGAGAGAAGCAGGGAGTGAAATGGTGCAAGCATATCTGCCAGCTGAATCATGTCAAGTGTTTTACGTAAACTGAAAGCTTTTTTTTCCCTCAGCTAAAGCATATTCTTGTGTGTTGTCATGATGCAACATTGCATATTTAAGAATCACTTGTGTCCCCTAATTTTGCATGTAGATACACCTGTGGTTGTTCAAAAGAGAGCTGTGATCTCCGGCGTAAAACAGTCCATCGGAGCTTTCGCAAAGAGCAACAGGGGTGAAAAGTTGAGATAAAAACAGGGTGGTGGGGAATGCCTTTGTCGTAGATGTGAACCTCGTGTCTTGTACCATTGTAAGGATTGCATCCGAAAAGAATGCCTGAGAGAGTACTAGGGCTGCTGGGGAAAGTAAGCATTGCTTTGGGGAGGACTTTCTGAGTAAACTTATTTCTGTTTATATAAGTCTGCAGAATTTTGTAAAGCTGAAGTTTGCCATTAGAAGTGCCTGTGATGCCCTTTCTAGAGGTATTGAGAAAAAATTGGACAAGTCAGAACACACAAGAAATTTTCCTACTGATCATCAAAGAGATTGAAGTTCTATTATCCCTATCTGCAAGACTATCTGTAACGGTAATCAGAGTAAAGTTCTAATTGTGTCTGAGACAGCTATGCTTTCAGTCACTCCAAATCTGGGGTGTAAGGTGGCATATAAATTCATCTTTCTAACCTCTGTTCTCTCCTTGGCTGTACTTTCTGCTGCTGCGTCTCTAGGGCAAGCAACAGCTCAGGATTGAGTCCCTTCTATTCTTCAGACAAACTCCTGATATTATTTCTTTTTCTTAAAGTTTTTTTGCTTTTAAATCTGAAAAATTAAGCTGACATTGATGTCCTTATAGGCTTTTCTTGTTTCAAGATAACTTGCGTTACTTTCTTTATTTAGTATGTACTAAAAAACGCAGCTAGACTGGGAAAAACCACTTTGGTGCAATTAAGCTACCAATTCCCATGCAAACACTTTTGCATTGACTCAAAACATTCCTGATTTTTCAATCTAGCATTCTGTTGGGAGGGGTTGGAATTATCAGAACCATAAAATTCATAAGGCAAACAGTACGAGGGATTGGATAAACTGCCAGTATTTTATTTCTCTCTTTTTTGTTTTTTTTGTTTTTTTTTTGGGTTTTTTTTTGTTTGTGTTGTTTTTTGGGTTTTTTGTGTTTTTTTTTTTATTTGATTTTAGTTCTTGCAGACTCAAAATTGCATAGAATCGCCAGGATTTATTACAGAGGTGAAAGCAAGTGTGTACTCTTTGTAGTTACCGCTTCCATCTCACTTCATGTGTTGCAAGTTGTTCTTTGATACAAAAATACTTAATTGTACCAGAAACACACAGATGCTCAGTGCTACTTTGCTATCTGCCAATCTGTGAGTATATTTAAAAGATAACTGTAATCATAAAGTGCCTGCTTTCCATCGATTAGGACTCCTTATATATTTTGCCTTAATAAATCAGTTTTAAAGCTTTAATCTGTTGTGGTTAAAATTCTTCTCTTTTGTTCCCTTTCTTTGGATTTTTATCTTTCCAATTGGTGCGGGATACACTAATCGCCATCATCCTTTTAATGGCTGGTGATTAACCAAGACAATGATATCCTATGCCCCACCTTACACGGTCGAGAGAGTGTGGTATGGGTATGATGTATCCGAAGAACGTCGCTGGGGAAGGAGTTGCCTCGGGCGCTGCGTCGAAAGAGACGGGCCCCTTCTGAGCATCCGATCGCAGGCGGTGTAAAGCGTGTGAGGAGAGGATGAGGTTCAGACGAACCGAGTTATCTCGTTACAGCTGCCATGACTTCTCTCAGATCGCGTCGCAGGACTGGGAGTGTATTTCTCCTTCACTGATACGCCGAGCGGAAGGTGCCGAGGATATGCAGTCCGATGGAGCGCTGCAAGTGCTGCGGCTCCTTGGTCTCGCAGCCGCAGGAATTTCTGCTCATAACTCTTTGGGCCGTCCTGGGTTTCTTGGCTGTTCTAGAAAGGAGCAGCCGAGTATCGGCGTTTCCCTGCCTCCATTAGAAACACCTGTCTTTCTAAAAACCAAGACAATTTCTAAGAAATTCCTCTACTCTTATTTAACACTGAGAAGTGGGTAAAATCATGATACAAACATGAAACGTTCATACTTCTGTCAGTAGAGCTAGAAATCACCTCTGTAACAGGTTAAACATAATCTAGGAAAGCTCAACATGCTGTCCCTACATCACTGCTTCAAAAAATCTTTATGCCCCACTGTTCAATCAGCGTCTGTGTCTTGGATCTTCATAATGATCTCACATATGCTGCATCATTGCAGAGAAATTATCAAAGGAACTGCCAATGAAGTAATTAGTTTCTTGAACACTTTAATACTTGTCGTAGATCATTTTTGTCCTATTAGTTCTGCATTAATTCACATGAGATGGCCTTGTATTCCTCTTTAGTGAAAGAGTAACATTAGATTTGCAATGTAATGGAAATAAACCATAAAACAGACGCTTGGCTGCTTCTGTAAGTCCAAAGTTTTCAAACATTCTGTAGTTATTAACACGAATTTTTTTTCTGTGAGCTGAGGTGAGGCACGTCACGACTGAGACGCTTCATATTCTTGATGGTTTTTGACATTTTCTTTCTTTTTTTTTTAAGCAAACAGATTATTTTTGACAAAGTAATGGCACTTCATAAACCAACATTTCTCTGAATACATGTCTTGGCCCACCCTGAAATGGAAGGGAAAACTGTAGAATGTTAATTTACAATGCATAGTCAGCAGTCCTCTCCGTGCAGAACCAGTCTGTGGCACCAGTGGGTCTGAGATAACATGCTTGTGTGACTGCAAGGCAACGACAGGCGTGCAGTGATGTATTGATGAGCACACGATGTGGTTAATGGAGCACACTGAATGTATGATGAGGACAGTTTCCCATGATTCCTGGGCAGGTAGTCAAGTAAGCTATTTCAATCCATCTGCGCCCTAAAGACCGATTTTGCTTTGCACTGCTGCTCATCCCTGCACTTTTGTAAGCTTCATGCTGAATGCCTATCCTTGTGAACTGCAGTGCCCTCCCTTGATACTAATAACAGAATTTCTCAGCTGATGAGGTAGTGTTTTTTTCCCTCTTTGGCATTTCCTGCTATTTTGCTTCGAATGACTTGTATCTGTTCTTGTGCCAGCGGTGCACGCACAAACTTTGTAAAATTCACCTAGGCTGGCTCTTGCTCACGGAAACCGAGTGCTACCCTCTGGGGTTTCCAATTTGGTCTCTGAGGATCTGAGATCAATGCTCTTCACATTAAGACTATTAGTTACGCAAAAGGTATATTGTGGAACAGATGCCGAGAAGGGACTCATCCAGTTCTGTCATGTCTGCAGTGGAGGTGTCAGAGGATGACATCCAGCTCCTGTTGATGAGGCAAGCAGGAGCCCTGTGAGTGCTGAGCAGCAGGCAAGAGGCATGTGGCAGAAACAGTTGCCGGGAATTCCCCGCCTGGACAGGAGGAAGAAGCTTCTTCCCTGTGCAGTGACCGGATCACTGGAACAGGCTGCCCAGAGGGGGTGAGGAGTTCCTTAGAGATTCAAGGAACTCTCTGATGCAATCCTGTTCTATGACTCTAGGATGCCCTGCTGAGCACTCGGAGGTTGGACCAGATGACCCACAGTGCCCCCTCCACTGACCATCCTGTTGTTCTGTGAATACCAGGTGCGCTTACTTTTAAGGATAAATTTAGAGAAGGTAGTTTGCTCACAATCATAGTGACAAAATAAAAACTCTGTAAAGTGGAGGCAAAGAGATGGAATAGCAACAAGAGAAAGGATGGTTTTCTCTTCTTGATTGCTTTGCTTTAAAGTTATTAACTTGACCTTGAAAGCTTTAGTTTATAATAAAACAGCAGATAAGAGTAATTTTAAACCTTAATACTGTTATTATTGTAGTCATCTCACCGTAGAGCACAGAGTTTTAAATGGAATTTGATTGTAATTTTGGCATCTAACCAGCTCAGATCACGAGGCTCCCAGGCTTATGCTTCAGGCTATTACTTGATAATCTAATACTCTCAGGCATGCATGGTTTCCTGTAGTCAACATTTGTTGTCATGCTCATCTGTCTTATCTATTCGCTTGCCTCATGCCATACCTATCCTGATATATCAGGGATCATAGTCAAAGATTGCACAGCACAATAGTTCTCACTCCTATTCCAAATTAAGCTCTCTTCTATCATAATGTTGTTTTCTGATCTCTGGAACTTGAGGAGAACTGTTTGTGTATACTTTGAAGTATATAAAATAAATCTGTTGGTTGCCCTCTAATAGGAGCATTGCTGCTTTACGTGATGAAGCATGAGGATGTCTTCAGTTGACATTTCTTAGAGTTCCTCTAAAATATTTTTAGGTTAGATGGATAAGAAGTTAACTGCTCAGCAGTTGTTTATCAGCTTGATCTGTAGTTATAAATGGTTTCAATAAAACGGACAGCAATATATAGAGCTGTCAAAAAGTCTTTCTGATGTTAATAAAAGAAACTTCAACTTTGAGAACAGGGTCTGGTTGTAGATCAAGTACGTCTGGAAAATGATATGCTTTTTACAGAAATAACTATGTGCAATTCATGTATCGTGTGAAAGATGGAAGTGGGCTTTTTGGTTTGTATCTTTCTCGTGCTTTATTTGCCACAAGCAGTACTTAACAATCGCTGGAACTACTTCTGGGAGAGCGGTCGGGTGCTCCCAACATCTTCATTACTCAGTTGCCTCAAATTTGTGTGGCATCGGTACATGTTTACATCTGTTTCTTTACAGATAAATAAGAGAAATACTCAATAGAAGATGGTGTTACCCCTTTCAATAATCTTACCGAATAATAAAAATAACTTTATGTATCAAAAGCTGGATTATTTTTTTTAATTGCCTAGTTTTAAGTGAAGTAAAAGAATTAACTGTGATTAAGATCAAATCACAGTTATCCAATCTCTCATTTATGCGAACTGGTGTATACGAAAGAGATTTAAAACATCTACACATCTTGGTATAACTAGATTAAACTGTCAGTGTGGAAGTTTGAGGATACTCACATTCCACACTTTAGGTGAAAACATCCTCTCACTTTAACATTGTTGGAAAATATTGTGCAGCCAGTGAGCAGGCACTGATTTCATCTTCCATCACATTGGCAGGGTGCTGACTGTTCTTTTCGTGCCTTATGGTAAACCAACTGTTGGATCAGAGATGATAGACTACCAACAGGTACATATATTACTCAGAAATTTTGTTGGAGGTTTTTACTCACTATGTGAAAAGTATTTTAGTGCAAAACGAGTTCTGTATAAAACACACCGCAAAGAGGAAAAAATAGGAAACGACAGAATGCAGTGATTCTAGATTCTGAAGGTGCTTGTCGAGTGGAGAAATGAGAATTTCCAACTCTAATCTAAAAACAATGTATTTTTTTAATAAATTTTTTAGCCTTTTTCAGAGATAAGGTCTCTAAATGAATGTGTGGTAATGGATAGTTCATTGATGTCAATTAACTATGCAAAATGCTGAGGCCATGGCTTAGGAGCAGAGCGCAAAGTAGCAGTGGGGTGAACTTTAAACCACACTGCTCATAAATCCTACTTAAGGTTTACACATAACGCAATGTTGTGTAAATTTGAATCTGTTCATAGCTGTTTGTCACCTTGCTCTTGCTGGCACGACCAAAATTGCTACAGCAATGACCTATAAGTCGTCTAGTAAAAGCAGTCGTTATTTGAATAAGGACTTGAAAGCAAGGAGAAGACATCAGAGGACTGACAACTGGTGATTTGTTTCCTGCCATTCAAACAAAATTTCCCGACTCTCTGGAATCTATCTCAAATCTAAAATTGCTGTCTGGTTCTAACAATGTCGTCATTGCTGTTTTCAGGAGATTCTTCCGAGCCTTCCCCTGCATGCCCAAATGCACTACAGATTGCAAAACAAAACTGACAAAAACAAATGAACTTTTTCATTCCATATAGACTTTCTGCATCTTTCAAAACGTACCTTTCCCGCTGATGGGAAAGACTTGAGTTCTGTCGCTCAAATTCATTTTCGAGAGTCAAGGCACCGGAAACGAAACATGGTTTCCATTTCGGTTACTTCTAGAGGGCAGCCTGTGTTTTCGAAGTTCTGTCCAATTTTAATTAATATCAAGAATGGGTGAGGTGGCGAGGTTTTCTTTCCCCTTAAATTATTCCCCTCAGAAGCTTTAAAGACTTCCAGTGTACGTCATAAAGCTCTGTCATCTGACTGCTGCATGGAAGGTCTTTCAGCAGACTTAATTATATTACTATTCCCACCCCACTTACTGTTAAAATCCATCCAATTCTTGGTGATTATAAATTTCAAAAGTACATTCTCTTGTATGCTTAGTGAGGCCTGGTAATTAACAGCCGAAATGTCCTGCAGTTCTATCTCCACCCTGAGCATCCCTGCGTCCTCTGGGACCCATTCTGTTCAGAATGAATGCCTCGTGCCACCCTCTCAGCCTTACAAGTCAGAAACTGACCCTGGTTACCCATTTGCTGGCCAGTTCCCATCTCGACCATTCAGGTGGACGTCAGATAATTCCCTTCCCTTTTTGGCGGAAAGGTAGATGAAAGGAAGCAAGCACCTCTGTAGCAGGGAACCAGCGAGTTAGTAGAGAGACAAGGCACACTCTTGTCGGAAGAGCTAGGAGCAGACAGACTCCGGATAAGCTAAAGCAAGGCATCGTACCAGTTAAAACACACAGGGGCGAGGGTGATTGGAACATCTTATCTGTTCATCTTGTGGTCTTGTCAAAGCGACTATAGAGCGGCTCTAAGCTTCCTGTTAAAGCTTCTCTCTCCAAGACCTGTTGAGCAGCCTGAGCATCTGCTCAGGTAACAACAATTGCCTTTTAGATCTGGAGCCAGACTGGCCTCAAAGAGCTTCTGGCTCTTCCTGCCCTCTCGACTGGACAGAGTGTACGGTTGGACAACAGGAGCAATAGAGATGTTCAGCTTGTCGTAGATTGAATCCTATAGCTGCTGACCAGGATTTAAGTTCAGCCTGAACTGATAATCTAGCTGCTTGCATGACGCCTATTTATTACTTCTTCTTTAGCATGAGCTGTTTAGACTCTAAAACAACGAGCGTGGAATGACCTGTCCAGCTGAGGAACATCATCAACAGTTTTTGTTATGGGCAGTCATGAGATTAGTATACTCTAACTTTGTGCATGTGTATCAAGCTGATTTGCCTACAAGCAGGAGCAAAACCTGACAAGTTTGTCATGATCTAAATATAGTTTACTTCTTCAACGTTTTCAGATTATAACACTTGTTTTCAAGCATTCTAATAAATGTCACTTGTGCACTGAATCACAATCATAGCCATTGAGGCGATTCCTAACGAATTCGAGACGGTGAGGACTATTCTTAAATTTAAGTCTTCTGCAGTGTTTATTGCATGTACCCCATCCGCCTCTCCTGTGACTGACCAAGCAGGAACTTGCCAAGGAACTTAATATGGAAATGAGTCGAGTCATAAATGTGAGGACAGCTGCATCGAAAAATTTTATTTTTAGATTATTAAAAAAATAGCTGCTGTTACAGTAGAAAACAAGAATCCCTAAACACAGATCACAATCAATCAATACTTCATCTATTCCGACACTGAAGATCAATTTTCAGTGGTTTGAATTCTGGTTTAACTGTATGTTTTTTAATTTGTCACAAACTCATTCAGACCAACTGCTTTGAAAGGGCAAATGCAACAACCTTCTATTGTTCCTATCCAGAGAAATTCTGTGCGACGAGCCAGATGTAGGAAATTGATAAATATCTGGTAACCATACGATATACTTACATCATCTAATGAAGTCATTTTCAAAGCTCCATCCTTCTGAATGTCTATTTCGTCTAAGAACAATTTTGCCTGTACTGTTTGTAGTGTCAATAGTTTGTCCGTCTCTTGAGAGTGCATTGTCTTGGAGTGTGTTTGGGACTCAGGGTGGGGGACAACGAAGTATAGAGAACTAAAAAGAGGGAGTACATTTAATACTGAACGCTGACAACCCAACTCATTGATTGGACAGCTGAAATGTTTCATATTTGAATACTGTATTTACAATGAGTTTTGAGTACAGTATTTACTGCTATTTGTTCCACAACGATGGGACCAAGAATACCCCTGAGCGATAAGAGGATAATTGAACAGTAATCAATTGAATAGAAATAGTAATTCTGTCCTGAGTTGACACTTGCAATCAGTTTTGAGTTGATATTTAAGCGTATATATAATTTATTCTGATAAAGGAGATTCCTGACCTGCTTTTCAATTTTATGACCTCCTCGCACATAAACTGAAAAATATGAGGAAAACATCAAAAGTAATATCCAAAATCTGTAATTTGCTTATTTTATACATAAGTTGACTCCCAAACCTCAAGATTGTAGATTAGTTTCTGGAGTCAGACTTTCGGTGCTCCTTCTGAAAGCAGAATTAATTTGCAGAGGTCAGCATTTCATTTCTCAAGTGTTTGGACCTTCTAGCTCTGTTATGCAACTAATAGACAAGTACCATAGCGAGTGTATCAGCTGTGGAGCTGCGCTCGAGGAATTCTTCAGCCTCAATATAGTTGTAAGAACCAGTACACAAGTACTCACAGACTAAGTATTTGTGTGCTCCTAGTACCATTCCTATCGTGACTTTTTATTCATCTAATAATCCAAAGAAATGCTGGTTATTTTCTGTGTAATCGGGTTCACGAGGCTTTGAGCTTGTGAGATTAATAATGAGAATTTTTCAAAGTCCTTTGTAAGACTACATTTCTGCGATTTTTCTTCTCTGCATCTCCTTTCATTTTCCAGTTGTTTATAGACTCAGAGGAACGCACATAAATAGCTTATTTTGTGCTTCCTTTTAAGTCAAAGTGCTTTTCTCAGGTATTATATTTTTTATTGACAGTGGTACTTTTTTGATGCATACTCCACAACTTTTTGCTTGTCATATACTCTAGCTCGTATCTCATAACGGGCAACATTGCTAACCGTGCCCCCAGGAAATTCACAATTCAAACTGACTTCTTTGCGTAAGATAGTGATTATTCAAGTCAGGAAGGCATGCGTTCTCAAATAATATAGAGTTCTGACTGTATTAGCAACGTTTTCCTGGCATTCCATGTAATGCTGCACAGGGACGTGCTGCTGGAGATGAGATTGTATCATAGCTCTGTAGGTTAAAGTGCATGCAGACCAGTTCAGAAATACACACATTGTACTATTTAGCAAGTTTTGATTAAGTGATCATTAGCTAACTGTTTAGAAGGTTGACAATAACAACTTCGAAATTCTGTTTGATATGATGAATACTGTTCAGTAGTACTGGCTTGTGTTCATTTGAACTTAACTGCCCAGGCAGAGTAGGCACTACCAACCTTGCAAATTATCTTTTTGCTGGACAGGCAGTGCTTCAGGAACGGACATTCTCTAACTTCCAACCTCACAAATCTAGTTTCAAGCCAAAACACATGTGTCCACTGTAAATAGCATACTTTAGAATATTCATCTGTGAGAATCGGTTTTTGACATCTTGTGAAATTCGAACTAAATTTTAAGGAATTAGTCAACAGACATTTCTTTCTTCCCGCCCAAAAAATCAATCAAAACCACAGAGAAGCAATCAACGCCTACAGCCAAAACCCTCTGAGTATTTATTGCTGCTACTTATGCTTCCTTGACTTTACGAAAGAACTCGATGGGCTGTCTGTAGCGCTCTTACAAATTTTTAAAGTACTTTCTTCTTGTATTACCTGAATGAATTTCCTCCTCCTCATCCAAGCTGTTCTTTAGATGCTTAAAAAGCCCATTTTTACTGACTTACACAGAAAGGGCTTTCTGACAGCATGACTGCCGTCTTGCTCTCTATAGGCTGGTAGTACTGTAAAATGTGGTGCTCAAAGTTGATGTTTTAAACCAATTTGAAATCCACAGATAAGGACAGTAATCAAATTAATTTTTAAAACTAGTATGTGCATAAATCTTCCTCTGGGTCGGGCTTAGATGGGTTTTAGCCTTGAATACGCAACTGAACCAGAAAATTCCATTAACAATCGGTCTACAACAGAAGTCACAGCTTGTTAGTTAGTGGATCTATGCAACTTTTAATTTAGACCATTAGAAAAACACATAGTTGGAGACACACAAGCTGAATGCCAGTTTCACTTCAGCGAGCATTTTTGTTCACCAGTGGACTTCAATTGTAGAGGGTGTATCTTTTTGCAGGACTTGCCTCTAACTTGAGATCTTAACACAATAGAAAATGAGCAGAGTATTTAAATTTTTGTTAATAAAATGCTCTGAAAGCAAATTATGTTTGTTGTGTGTTTTACTCTGACATGCCACAATTACGGAAATCAGGAGGTAAACAGTTTAATTCTGACTTTCTACACAGACAACACGCATATGTGATTGAGTCTGGTTAAATCGATCCCCCCAGATGCAAAATATCTGAGGAAGATAAAAATAGAAGAACCGTTGAATGTAGAAGAGCAAGAAAGAGTGAGTGAGAAGGTCCTAACACGCAGGGGCAGAAATCAAGAATGCAGCCTCCCAGAGTCCTACCACGAGAGGTGCAGATCTGAAAACCAGATCTATATTCTCTCTCAACACCTCTGTAGATCAAACATCCTACTAGTTATCTATACCTGTTATCTGTCTTACATGCAACTTTGTTAATTTGAAGGTCAGAATCCCTCTCGTCCTCCTCATAGTTCAGCACATAAACCAGAAATGACCTAGTCCACCTGTGTCAAGAATGTGTCAGGATAAAACGGTGTCAACATTTCTTTAAGGCCTGAAAGTTCAACGCTACAACCAGATGTAAACAGAAAGCGTTGAATTTCTGACTGAACACTGAAAAAATGGTCACAATTAATGATAAATTAAATTTCAGTGTCAAGATTCATACCGTGAAAAAGCTTCCCCCAAGACACTGTAGCACTAGACTCGTATTCTGAACATAGCCATAATCAGGCTAAATGGACTAGATCTCATCATAAGAGGATGATCAATGTTTGCATTGCACAGAAAAAAATGTTTTGTTCTAGAATGTCAATTAAAATTACATTCTCCCACTTGTATGAGTGTTTGATACTGGAACAACAATGCACATTTTACATGAAACAGCGGGGGGACTTCATTTGCTTGAATGACCACGTTTCAACAATCATTTCTGTCTCTAAATTGGGCTGACACCTTATCCTGGAGGAAAACCCACAACATATCACATCACCTCTTTATTTTCCTCTGAATCCCTCCTGATCTGCTCTTCGCTTCATCTCTCAGTGCTACTACCCCATAGTCAGAAAACTGAGGAGAACAAGGACTCTGTTTACAATAGAAAACTTTATCCTCTTTTGACAAGTTATAAAAGACAGATGAAAACATACTCTAACTCTTAATGCCCAAGTGCCCTGCGCAATTAAATAGACGTTTAGGCTCTGGACCAAAACAGCATGACTGATGACTACTGAATATTCATGACAATATCATGATTCCCGGTAAACACGAGTAGTACAAGCATACGAAAGTAAAATTACCTTGTTTTGTTTTTGTTCATATTAGAAGCAGTTTCCCTACCTTAATTCCTAAAGTTTCACTGTAGTCAACTCGAGCACTCTCTCCCTCTCCATCAGGTAAAAACGATCAATAGAATCATTAAAGGTTGGAAAAAGACCGTACTAAGATCATCAAAATACAACCATTTGAGCTCAACACTAACTTATAAAAGCTTACCAGAAATGTGTTGTTTAGTATTTCTTGAGAAGAGATAGGATTTGAAGCATCGCTTCCTGAATTAGATAAAGTCTATGAAATGCATACAAAATAATATATTTTGCAATATACTTTTCTTTTATATATACTTTTTAATATTCTTGTAGATGTTTACGAGGATCACATGTTCTATTTAAAAAATTTCATATCATAACAGACGTTTGAGAAGCTTGGCATGGACTGCGTGTCACTTACTGTATTGATTTGGTGGGTTTTTTTCCTTTTTACATAGTATTTATTCTACATTTATAATTTTGTCCTAATGTATTTTTGGAATGATGCATGCTACTAGTTTGTGCTAGCTGCATATAGCTGTAAATTAATTTGAAGCAAATCACCGAAGATATGCCATACTTATGCCGTTGTATCTTCAGGCTCTGGATGATGCCACACACTAGTATATGAATAGTATCTCAGGGCAGGTAAGAAGCCTGAATAGTCTGTGTGCAGATACCGGTTACTTCTATATCTATATTAATGAATATGCATGCCTTTTTAGTCCCCAATAAAAATCTGTATGTTTGGAAATAGCACATTTATATACCAAAACATGGATTAACTGAGTAGTTTCTCCTCGATACACAAGGGTACTAATAAATTTACCTTCTGAAGACCAAAATCCTATGGGTACACAAGTGTTGAAAAATCAAAACATCTCGTATAGTTTTACAAACAGAACAGAGATCCAATTATAACCCTAATGCTCTGCCAGAAGAATCATACCCAAGAGTTATTTCATAAATAATGTGACATGCAATGATAAAAATTACAGAGATTCAAAAATTCAGGCCTTAATATTATATCTTACATTCTGTAGCATAGATGTGAAAAATAAATAAGACCTGTAAGGTAATCTTTTTCTCCTTTATTTTATTTTTTTTGCTAGAATAACAGAAATGTGAAGAGGATCAGGCAAAACTGCAGACGGACAGTGTTTCACATTAGAGAAAGTGAACAAAGCTGCTGTGTAATCTAAGCAAACGTATTATTATAACGCATGTCACTCTAAAATGCTGCTGAAAAGAATAAAATTTAGAACTTCTAAGAAACTGGTTGAAGCACGTCAATGTAGTCAACAGGACCATGGAGCTGCGGCTGTCTTGTTTCATATCCGTGATTGCACCCTGCTCAGCTCAGTTAAATCAAGATACTAAATAACATTATAGTCAAAGTACAAATACCTTACTCAGCCTTTTGGTGAATGTCAACGTTTAGTTCCTATCCACTTACATTAATCATGATGAGGACTTGCCTTTAGGATTGCTGTAGATGGACTCTGGAATTGGAGAGGTTTAACTAACTCAAAAATCGGAGAGGAGATTCCAATTCAAGTATTCTCTAAGTGCCTTTTAAAAATTACTTCTTTTGTGCAGCAACATATAATTCAAAGCAAAATGTCATTGAAAAGGAAGTGAGCTTTAATTTACAAGTGAAAATATGTCTTGGGCAGGCGGACAGAGTAATCTGGATTGTTTCTTCTGTTTTATGCAGTTTTCTGTACTTTCGAAATGCCTGCAAAAGGATTAATTGATAGAGAGGAAGATGATCAAAGAAAGATTTCTCAGGAAGTTGGTTCCTCGTTCTGCTGTTTTGAAACTCAAAGAGAAGCTCTCAGATCAAAAAGAAAAACTGTGTCCACCGTAGCATATGGAATAGCTTTCACCTAAATGCTCCCTCATCTGGTGATGGGAGCAGAATGTCTCTTCTAACCTTGCGTGAGTTGTCGAAAATGACACTTGGAAATCATTTCTCAAGAAGGGAAAGAGACGATGTTCCTTTAAGTCCCATCTACCGAGGACAGGAATAGGAAATGTCTGGAACTCAAGCTAAAAGTTCCTGTTTCCAGAAGGAAATGAGGACCATAAAGTTCCGCTGTAACAAGATTTTAAACTGTGTCGGGTGCGTCCTCCCCTATTACGGGCTGTGTCCTGAGTACTTGAGCCTAGAGCACACAAGAGAGAAACCACTCTTAGAAATATCGGCATCTGAGGAAGAGAAAAGCTTTGTTGTAATAAAATCCAGCAACCAGCTAAAAACTTTCACCCAAGACCTCCAAATCCAAGTTCAACCAGTTCGATGCAGAAGTGACAAAGCTCAGAGATGGATAAGGTCCTATCACCTACTTGTCATACCTGTTTTACAAATCATTTTCATACCACTACTTAAACTTCCAGACATTCTTAGCATTTTTATTATCAACTTGAGAAATACAGTGATATCATGGAAACAAGTTCAGCATCAATCAATACAGACATGGTACATGTTTACCTTTGCAACTTTAGTAATATGACATAACGTAAGTAACATTCCATCGCAATTATTGGTACGTACTAGCTGTCCTTCAACTGCATCATGTGCCTTGTGGTATCTTAATGTGTAAAGATGTTTGTGTGCATGTGCTGTTGCATGTTGCATTTGCAAGTCTCAGAGGACAGGAATGGTTTGTCAATGATTAATGGTTATGAACTCTCAGACAAAGTCTAGAGTGCTCGCAGAACTGTAATAAACACTGGCATCTCGCTGAAACAAGGAGCGTAGCGTAGTAAAGTAGCCCAGACTAATGTCCTAACTATTCTAACGGCTGCACAATTTGTTCAGATTCTAGAAAGAAAATAGACTTGACGTCGCAATTATTATTAACTAACTCTTTTTAATAAGTACTCTAAATGATTAGTAAATTGTAGAATTAACCCTAGCAAAAAAAAAAAAAAAGCAGTAAAAGGTGTACCAATATGCAGCAGCAAAAAGAAGAGCAAATGAAATGTACTCTGTTGCTAAGCAAAGACTTCTGAAGGAAGAAAAAGAACAGCAGGTACTTTCTTGAACAGCCTAATAAGGATATTTTTCTTGACCCTGTAGTTAATCTTTAATATTAAATACAGGCTGACAGGCGAGAGCCCAAAATCTGCCCTTTAGTTAATTCATTTTCCATGGTATGTTTTGGGGATGGCAGCTAGTGTATTCATCTTTCCTGTTATACACACACTATTCCTAACATGTTTGACTTGAATTTTGAATTTATGAACTTGAGCCGTATATTTGAGAAGAAATCTTTACTTGGAGGGGTGGTGGAGGCAATGGACAGTTCTCCCACAGGGGCTGTGGATGCCCCATCTGTGGCGTGTTCAAGGCCTTTTGATGGGCATTGAGCAGCCGTCTACTAAGGCGTCCCTGCCCATGGCAGGGCAGTTGTAAATCAGATATCTATACGTCCCTTCAACCCAGAGGATATTCTAAGTAATTTTTTTAATCTAATTTGAAATCACCTAGAATCTTTTAGCCAAAGGTTATTGAATATCTGTAATTAGAGAGAAAACCAGGAGGATAAAAGGAAAATAAGACAACGAAGTTAAGTACTTGAGAGTGCATTTTTTCCCTTCATGTAAGGAATAGAAGGCAGAATATAAGACAGTGGAAGCTACCGTTGCAGCTGTAAAATTCCAAGTTCTGGTCTTAATAAAGTCATTTCAAAAGTTTCAATATGATTTTCTGAATTTATCTGTTTTCTAGGATACTTTATATTACTGTGGCTATATTAAAATTTCTGGTTTTATTCTCAGTCATTAAGACTCACCTAAATACTGGCATTTACTGAATAGAGACACATTTTGTAAATCTGTTTCATGACCAAGAATTTCTAATAAGCTTGTATGAAATTTGAGATATTGTTGTGTTGAAATGCGCATGTGTCATCCATCTGTGGAGCATCTGATATAATATTAATGTAAACCAGTATATGTTATTACTAAGAAATATTAATTAATGTTACCTGGGAGGGACATTTAAATTGCAATTTGTCATTCAGCACTAAGAAGTTACTGTTTTTCTTCACACGAGCATATTTTATGAAAATCAAATTTAAGTTTGACTATAAACTTCCTGAACTTAGCGAGCACCAGATGGAGACAGGAAAAAGGTACACTATCATATACACCTGGACAAGACTGGTTTTAATAACTGACTGTAGGGGTGAAGGAAATGTCTTTGTCTTCAAGTGCAGTAGTAGTTGAAGCAATACTCGGAGAACAGAAATAGAAATAAATAAGAGAGACCAACAATGAAAGTACCGAATTTTCTTGATGATGAACCATGAGGATCTGGTAGGTATTATTGTGACAAGGGAAAGTGCGTACATAGAAAGAATCTGGCTGTACCCCAATTATTAGACTGAAGTTTCAGTGAATGTCTGTAAAACACCTTCAGGCTAGTGTGGATCGATATGGATGTAACCTTTTGATATTGTTGTCCTGAGGGTGAATTGATCCTGGGAGTAAAAATAAAGAGTGAATCTTTATTCTTCTGTTTGTTTTAGTGGATGTGGCTAGTATTGAAATAACAATTTTCACTTCTGTCCACATCATATGAATGAGAAAAGTAGGCAGAAGAAAAGTCTAAAGTGTGTTTGAAGGGCTGAAAAATGTGCCTCACGAATGAGTGGGATTTTTAAAGCTCAGTTTCTGGTCATTTTAAGGAAAAATAAGGGAATTTTTTTTTTTTTTAAGAAAAGGTCTTAAGGCTCTGCACAAAAAGAAAAAGAAATCTGGCACCGCAATTTTCTTTTTTTCCAATCTAACCCAGTGAAAAAACTCTAGCTGAATCTCTAAATGATTCAGAATAAAAATAAAGACACGAAGATACAGAACCTGAGGACAATCATCAAGTGGAACAATAAGTAGCAGTAGTGCTAGCAAAATATTAAAAACAAATATAGCACCGAAAGTATTGAAATCAAACTATACATTTGTTTGGAAGAGCGCTAAGACTGAACTTGTACAGTTGCATTAACAGAATGGAGATGGTTACCATGAAAGGACGCTGAAACTGATTCGTCCAAGATTAAATCAAAGACAATTTCAATTTTCTATACTGTTCAATTTTGCTAATCAACAATTTGCTCTGGGACTAGTCATTAGGCTAAAGTTCCGTTAATGGAGAGGTGGTGGTATACTCATTTCAGACTCATCTCAGTCTGAATGAATATCAAGGTTAAAAGATTTGTTCTTCTATATTTACATATTATAACTTGCTTCTTAGATATGATAAATATATCCTGTCACTCTGGTAAGGTAGAAGTTCACAGAAATGGTTTAGGGATATGTGTTTGAAAGTCTTAAGGAGATGCCATTTACCCACATTTTTACAGATCAGTTTGGCAGGTTGGAAGTCGGGAGGAAAACATTATGAAATAACCTTCTTTTACCCACTTTCAAGCAACGATCTCTGAAGTACATTGAAGTTTAATATGGTCTAATAGTTATCTAAATGGTAGCCAGAACATTAAGGTCAACCTTTGTCCTCAGTGGGGAAAACAAGCAAGGGGTCAAATCTTAGTTAATTTGTAGGGATACTTATTTCCTTACAATTGGAATAAAAGTCACCTTATTCAACTGATACTAATTTTGCTTAAGCATAGGAAATAGCCAGATACTTCATTATTACTGTATGAATTATGTACTGTCTCCATGACAGTATGTTTTTATTCATGACATTACTACGTTGCCATCTGAGTAAGCAATACAACTGTATCCTACGAGTTAGATAAGTGGAATATATTAATATATTGTGTAATATAATTAATCTGGATACACTGAGGTCGTCAGGCTGCATTTAAATGGGGACACACTGACTGTTTACAAGTAAATAATCGAAGTTAATATAAAGCAAATGCACAGAACTCAAATATCGCTAGAAGACTCTCTTTCTGTTCTTTGGATGTTAATCTTCCAATTCACTTGGTTACATGGCGTGCTTCGGTTAATATATCACAGGAGACGGTACAAGGCTCCTTCCAAGTGTGAATTCAGACTGCGGAATCTGCCCTTTCCTACAGGAGAGTCCTTCATTAAATTCTGACAAGATGAAGGAGATAAGGGAACATTAATAAAATTAAATAAATCAAAAACAGAACCTAAGTAACAGAATAAAAAAAAAAAAATAGCCTACTCTGGTCCTT